>BSBK01004034.1:0-395404 GCA_027943335.1 Chamaecyparis obtusa
TTCATATGATCTCAGATGACAGATAAAGATGGAGTGGGCTTTGCACTCAAACTATTGCTTAAGTAAGCCTTTGATGAGAAGAAGAGAAATATGATAGAGCTATTTGTTGATGCCTTGTCACTAGTTGCATCCCCCTCTTCATTAAATAGGCCCTGTAGGGATAAGACAAACTTTGATTACCTTCTCATAATTGACAAAATAATTGATTCCTTCAGACCTCTAGTGTTGATGAGCTACAGAAGCGTATAAATAGGTTTGGATGGTTTCATGAACTAAAGACTATGAACAATTTTTTTGTCTCCAGGATCTTGAAATATTGAGCTTCTCTTTGTTTTGAGAATAGTGGAAAATTCACTACTTAACAAGGCCAACCATGTGAAGGTGTAAGCTCATCTTCCCCCTCCTAGGAGCCTCTTATGATCCCTTACAGAACTTTAAGACTTCTACGATGTATTCTTAGGTATTGGAAAGGGTCATAAGGGGTCTAGGGACACAATAGGTAAGAAACATAAATGTCGGAATCACGGTCATAATTCTTTGGAGATAGAACATAATTGAGTGCTATATTCAAATGATGCAACACAACCATTACTCCTCTGGTCCTAAGTTGACAGTGTAGGGTCCTATATTGATAACTTAGAACTAGAGGAGTAGTGGTTGTATTGCATCATTTGAATATAGCACTCAATTATATTATATCTCCAAATAATTATTATCATGATGCCCACATTTATGTTTCTCAACTGTTGTGAGATTAAATGTCTTCTAAGGAACATTTTGTGTCTATGTGGAACTACATAGGATCATCGCCAAAGGGGGTTCTAGATCAGAAAACTCCCTTTCATGGGTAGAATATAGGGTCTTGGAGGGAGAATTTTGTTTAAAATTAATGAAGTGATAGCTAAAGAAACCAACCTCCCTACTTATAGAAGGAAACAAAAGAAAATGAGAAAGGAGTTAGATATAGACAACCTCAACCAATTTTACAGAGAAAATGAATGCCTTGTTAAACATCAAGGTGGTTATCAAAGAGATCATCTTTCAAAGCCTTGGGACCATGTAGTATGCATCATGGTGATAAAATAAGATTTCACCTTACAAGGTAGGTTTAGGTTTTATTATTTATATCATATGCCCTTACTCAACCAATTTCATAACCACAATGTTATATCATCCCCTTTTTTTCTACTTCACTCTTTGGAGGGTTCTATTAAATAAGCATTGTATTGTGCCTAAGAGTTAGGGTAAGAAACCTAGTCCACTTCACCAAAACCTCATTTTCTAGTTTTATCATTTTTACCTAGTCCTCTGCTCGCCTAGATCAATTGTGATCCATGAGGCCCTTAATTTTTCTACTCCTCCCTTTTTATATTCTTTGGAAATCACTAGCTTGTGTAGGAAGAAATGTTTCAAAAAATTGGGGGTTAAAATATCATCTAGGATCTCTTGAAACCCATACCTTGATTGCTACTAAGACATCTAGTCTATTGAATATAAATGGAAACACAACTTCGTAAAAAGAAAAAAATGGATAGACTCTAGTAAAAAACCAAATTTACCTTACAAGAGGTTGATTCTGATGATGAGGCTATTGAAGAACCCACCACCCTTTGAATATCCAATAGGCTGGCTACATATTCTATTGTCAAGGGGGAAAAGAAAATAGTGGAATCAAACACTGAAGAAGACAAGGGTTACAAGAGTGAAGAGAATGAAGATAAAAGAAAAGATGTGGTGATGTATAAGAAAGGGACATGGAGGTGGAAGATAATTTTGAGATGGAAAATAGTTCTACCCATGTGTTAGAAAATATCAAAACTAGGCCCATTGATCTCACAAATGAGATGATGTCGAAAGAAGAGGGTGCTAGAAAAATGAGAATTGTTAGGACCTGTGATGACATTTAGTTAGGGACCTATGTGAAGTGCACCACCATGATGGTCGAGATGGAGAAATTTAAAGTTAGGGTGGTTGATCTTGAAAGGAAAATTTTCTAGCATCTCCAAGTTTAGCTTGCATGCACAATGCATAGCTCGACTACTTCTCTATGTCTCTACAAAAGAAATTTTTTGAAAGTGAAGGGAATGAGGAGGACAACTACATGAATATTTTTAATTTCTCAACAAAGGATTTTTCTAGTGTAATGCAAAAAGGGGGATTCAACTTCAAAGGAGCTTGTTAGGGATGGGGTCCCTACTATTTTTTATATTTCTATTGTTAATAGCCATTTTCAGTATTTTGATAAGACCATTACATTTTGATATTGCTATCAGGATTTAACTGTGTAGTTTTTTTTTGTCAAACTCATTGACCCATGTTTCATGTGTAGTGGTTCACAAGAACCCATATCTCATGAGAATGAATGGAACACTACTCATGAGAGATGGGTTCCTGGGGACCACTACTCATGAAATATGGGTCAATGAGTTGACTCAAAAAAACTACACAATTGAATTATGATAGAAATATCACAATTTGACTCGTGGAAAATATCTCCTACTTATGAAGAGTGTTAAAGTTATGTCGAATTTTAGTTTTTAAACTAAATAAGTAGTTTAGTTATGTTTACTACTAAGGTTAGCCCTAAGTCACTTTTTTATAAGATTTATGCTAGCATAGTTGGTACGTTGGATAGGATTTACAGAAACTATAGTTTCTTTTTTATTGTTATATTTTGATGTTTTTGATATTCGTAGCTTGTTCTTTAATGTGTTGGTAATGTACTACTATTGTCTTTCTAGTGATTGAATGCTCTTTGGATTGTTGTATTAATAGGACAACACCCTTGTTTTGCTGATTTTAATATTTAAAATATTTTATTATTATATTTCTATGAAACTTAATATTATTAAATTGTCATTATTATTACTAATATTAATAGTTTAAATTAATAATATTATTCTAGTTATACCTAGCAAACTTAATATTATTAAATTATTATTATTATTATTATTATTTTAATGATAAAAGGCTGAGGCCAGATAAATTTTATTAACTCTTAAAATTAATACATGATTCTCCATTCAGTGTGGGCATTGGTAGGAAAGAATGGAGAAGAAAACCTCTAGTCTTTCCCAGGACTTACATCTAGTTTGTACATCAAGAATTTTACTTTATTACATAATTGAGCATATAGGGGCATACCCCTATATTTTACAATGTCCTACAGATATACATCACATAGCCTAACATAGGAAATATTTCCTAAGGCTACTAGATATATATACATTTGCCTTCCCTACTCCTCTATCATGTTGGTTCTTCTTCCTTCATCAATGCTTGCAAAGGATTATGCAAAACCACTACTAATAGTAATTATACCTAAGTTAGTGACATATATATTAAATTAGAAAACTAAACAAAGGATACCTTGGCTTCCCTTCTTATGTCCTACACTCAACATGAGTTAGTCTAAATGATTAAGCTGCCTTGGCCTAATATGCTTCCTTTGAGAACTAGAAACATTCATTAAAATTAAATAGATGCCCTAAAGGCTTAAGATCATTTTTTCCTACTTTCCTTTCACTGAGCACTCATTTTTTACATCCCATAAGTTTTCTGCACTTATCCATTCTATAAATCTTTTTTATTGACACCTAGGATTCTAATCATTAACAATCCATAACTAGAATACCTCTTCTTTAAATTGGATTTTAGGGGAGTCTTTTTCCTTTTACATTCATGTGTAATTATTACTAATATGATAATTTTTATGTATAAATTATGTGTACCTTATTGGTATTTGAATCCATAATTTTCTAAATTTAAGAAATCTTACTCTTACTAATCTAAAATCTTATTTAACTATTCCTTCATAGCTTATGCCTAAGAAACTTTATTCATATTACATTCACCCAGATGAACTTTGTATCTGCTTAAGGAGATATTTAATCTTGTTAGGGTTATTCCAATTTATATTTAGTCTTACCTTTGATACCTTGATGTCCAATACATCATAGAATAGTCAATAAATGAAACCGCATAATATTGATTTTAAAAGATTCAATAGTATTAGCTACATTGAATAATAACTACTCTTTTGATCCGACAATTGTAAAAAACATTTCTTGCATTCCTAGGTTAAATAATCAAACAAATTATGATGTTTCATCCATAGCTCTAAGGTTTTTTAGAGAGGCCTCATTTTTCTTCCTTTTTTTAATTACAACATCATTTCCAATCATGCTCTCAACTACTTCTTCATTTTCTGAATCACTATAGCCTTCCCTATCTGAGTTCCCTACATCATCTTCAAGCCATTATGTGTAAAACCAATCTCCATCTTCTGGGGCCCTAACATGAAAATAATAAAAAAGAAAATCCAAATTCCTTCTGATGATAGGGCCTCTAGATAATAATGTTGCTAGGTCCTCGATATTCAAGATCAGAGATGCAAGGATTGGTCTACCATTGATCATAGGAATGTTGTAGAATGTAGGTTTCACAATGGTTAGATCTCCCCTGATGTTGTGGATAACTAAGTCTAGCCCTCCTAGATATTTTCTCTTAAAAATGCGAGCACAGAGCCTTCCAATATCTATTTTTCTGAGATCAACCTGGATAGCTAAAGTAATGAACATTGCTTGAATATCAGAGTTTACTCTATACTGATCCTCATTATTCATAAATTATGGCCCTAAAATCCTGCATACAACCCTCAGAGTGAGAGCGTGGTTGTTGAGCATAATGGATTTTAGCCTTTTCACAGTGATTATTCCATCGAAGGTAACCTGAGCCTTGGACCTTTTCAACTTGATGGGGGTTGTCATCTTCTCAGAGAAAGGAGTTGCTAAGAAGACTTAAAGAGGGATGGGGAAATTCACTATTTATAAAATTCCCTAATGCCTATTCCTATTATGTATATTCCTTTGCCTGACTCTTGGGTTTTGGTAGCCCAAAAAGGAAAAAATAATGAGTTGTATATGTATTTATAGATTACTGGGAGAGTTGAAGCCCAAAGGATGAACAATTGCTTTTAATTAATTAGTTTTTAATTACCATTTAAAGAATGCAATGCTAATATTATTTGAGGATACTTAAAGACATTACTGATTTGTTATATCTTATTAGATAGTTGAATTAAATATGAAATAAAAATTTATGCATGATTAAAATAGAACATATCTATCTTATATGTCTATATTTATATATATATAGTTGGGTCAATCAATCAATCAATCAATATATATATATATATATATATATATATATATATATATATATATATATATATATATATATATAAGATTGAGTATATATATACACGTACTCAATCTTATCTATATATGTGTGTGTGTGTGTGTGTGTATGTATGTATACACATACTCAATTGTATATATATATAATCTTATATATATATATATATATATATATAAGATTATATATAAGGATTATATAAATGTATATATATAAGATTATATATATATATATATATATATATATATATATATATATATATATATATATATATATATATATATATATATATATATATATATATATATATATATATATATATATATATATATATATATATATATATATATATATATATATATATATATATATATATATATATATATATATATATATATATATATATATATATATATATATATATATATATATATATATATATATATATATATAATACGAAAATGCCAAAATTAGTAAAATCACGAAGACAAGGTCCATGATTAACCTTTATCAATCATTATCTATGTGAGCCAGAACCAAAAAATGAAATTAATGAGAGTTCGCAAAATCATAAGAAGAAATAGTATACTAGGAAAGAGACAACCTTGAGACTCAACGTCTATTATAGTGCTTCTTACCAATTATAATTATTTCTACCAAATATATTAACTGCCTAAAAAAAGTTTTCTTTTGAAATAATGTATTAATGGAAAATAAGCTTAAGGAATACTTTTCCTTAAGCTTAATGGAAAATAATCTAGAGATACTTTTCCTTATTATGCTAAGAGAGTGACTAAAAACATTCTTATCATGGCTAGACTTTTTTAATTGATTGATGGTAATTTGTTTAACATCCTCCTAGTAATTCATAGCACTGGGACCTTCAATAGGTTACCAATAACACAAGAATGAAAAATCCTTATAGAAAAACTGTTGAAGTCTAATAATAAACATCTATTTTACTAATAATCATTAAAAATACAAAAACTTCTTTCAAGTTTAATGACCATTATAGATTCATAAGTTCATTTTTCTACATAAAGGATAACCTTATCCACCATTATCAAACAAAGAAAACCAAAAGGAAATATAACTAAACCATATAATTGACTCTAGCTTAATATATAATATCAACTATGATTTAGTGTCTAGGTCTACCTTAAAGCAACCCAATACCATATAAAACTAGAAATAAACCTAATTCTTAAAACATTCCATATGCTCAAACAAGAACCATGTTCTAAAAAACAACATAGAGGTTCCATTTAATCCTTCTAAACCATTTGGAAGCTCTAGCTACCTTTGCTCTTTTTAAAAATAATGATGATTTCTTCCTCCTGCACTGGATTCCCTGAGTAGCGAGAGCATCATTTCACCTCCAAAGATAGGATACAAATGTCTCCCTTCTCAACTTCATCCAGAGCTCTTGGGATGTTGAAAACTTCATCACACCAGTAATTAAGTAACCCATCCTTCTCCATATTTTCTTTGAGATGGTCTTTGAACAGGAAATCCAGATTCTTACTCATTTTTGGCCATACTTCATCAAACCACATATCATCTTTGAAATTCATCATCAACACACACTGAGACTTCAGAATTCCCTAGAGATTTTCAATATCAGTCTTCATGGTGATTTTTGGTAGAGGAATCATTAGATGATTATCAATTCTATAAACAATCTTTTCGAGCCCTTCTAGAAGATCCTCAAGAAAGATAATCTTAGCAGCCTTAATGACACATAGCTCTCCCCTAGTTAGGCAGCTCGGTAAATGGTGAGGCCTTCGGTGTTACTCTGAACCCAGAGTAGGCTTAGGAGAGTGCTCTACACCTTTAGAAGATCCTATAACAAACATGATTACACTACCCTCACTAGGGGATTTAGTTTCTTCAACTGGTTTGTACTCCCTCAGGCTCTACTAATGCTTGGTTGATACTTGGTCGGTACTCAATTAGTACCTATGTTAATCAAGTGGGCTTAGCTGCTTTACAGAGTAGTTTCCTGATGCTCGGTAACACTTATTGCAAAACACCTTACTGACTTATATTTCAGGTGGGAACCTACATAATTGGTAAGGGGATGGAAAGGTTCCATACACAAGTAAAATTCCTATTATGGGAGTGATTTCCATAAACACAACAGGATTTAAATAACAAGTCCAAGAGTTTAGACCTTGTCAAGCTTGTAGCCTTCTGACAAGGTTCAAGGGTTCTAGTTCTAGTTTCTTGAGAGAAATCTATGAAAACGAAGTATTTTCAGACACCCTTTAATGACTTGTAACAAACCACCAAATCCTAAAATCCTAAACATAGATCAACACTTAACGACTCCTGGTCTACTAGTTCTAATAGGGTTAAATGACTTGGTTGATGAAATAAATCTTCACCAGTTGGTTATTCAAGGTTGAATACCAAATGCAAAAGTGTTGGGAATCCCACAAAGACAACAATCTATCTTTAGACTTCTTTTATCCACCCTTGAAGTGCTTCTGTCACTTCACTTGTTCATTTCCTGAACCAAGCACATAGAGATTCTTGGTCTAGAATCTGCAAATGAATTTCTCCAAACAATCCCCCTTCCTCTATGCTTTTGAGGAACTAAAGTAAATTTCCCCTACTTGCATTTCCCAACTTCGCATGGGAACCCCATGAAGGAAATACAAGTTAGGGCATCTTCAGTCAAAACCCTGGTTCAGGAGGGTTTCCTAAAAACCCGGATAAGCCAATTCTTCTAACTTTCGACTCTGATCTTCAAATGGATGAAAATCAAATGCATCAGAGTCCTAGTTCATAGCATGTATTAGATCAACAAAATTTCTTCTTTGTACTTCCATACAAATCTATACACAAAGTGTTTCAAATCCAAAATTAGAGAAAATAGGGATCTTTTATTGATTGAATGCAAAAATTACATAGAGTATCCTTACTGTTCAACACACCACATCTTCCACCCACCTATAAGGGCTATATGAAGACTTTCCCCAATGGATCCAATCATTTTTGAAAGGTTTTTACCATTGGGCGGTTGTGTAATAGGTTAGTAGCAACTTTTCAAGGAAGTTGCCGACAACATTTTTTACATTATTGCAACTTTTACAAAATGTTGCATTGTTGCTCTTAATGAGCCTATAGGCCTAAATCCTTACATTATTATAAACATCTTAAAAGACACCTAGGAAACCTATTATCCTAAATGTGCCTTTGGACCATAGTCAAAACCCATGGTTTATAACCACACCGAGGGTGACTAGGTCTTACAAGTTGGCTTATTAAAACTTAACCTATCAATCTAAAAGTTGTGAAGAGTGGGGAGTGTTCCTTGGGTGCCCCTAAACAATACTCCCATGTTTTAAAAACACAATTCCCACTTGAGAGTAGTTTCTAAACTGAAGTTACATGCTTGTTGATACACTCTTCACTCATCCATGTAGCATCAATGTCTGGTAATCCTTTCAATTTGACCAAATAATCTTTGTAGGTCTTCTTCCTGGTTTGTTTGACAACTTTAGAGTTGAGAATCTTTTCCAATTGCAATGGTTAGCTCAGTGGAAAGTCCTTTATCCATTCTTCTTGTGTGTCTTCAGTATCCTGCAAAGTGTCAGTAGATCCTGCATCACCCTTGAAAGGAGTGAGATCACAAATGTTAAAGATAGGAGAAATAGAAATAGTAGGGGGTAAAGAAATTTCATAAGCATTGTCCCCAAATTTATGAAGTATTTGACATGGACCGATCTTCCTCATCTGCAGTTTGGTATGTCCCCTGGATAGCCTTTCCTTATTCAGGTAATCCCATACTTGATCTCCTACTTTGAAAGTAACTCATCTCTTCTTCTTATCTGCCTATTCTTTGTACTTTGCGGTATTCTGAATCAATGTATCTTGGACTTGATCATGAATCTATTTGATCCATGTTGATAGTTATTGTCCTTGTGCACTTACTTTAAAGTCAGTTGGTAACTCTCTTAGTTCCATAACTCCTCTTGGATGGAGTCCATAATTCACTTGGAATGGTGTCTTCCATGTTGATTGGTTTACTGAATCATTGAAAGTAAATTATTCTTGAGGAAGGATAGCATCCCAAGTCTGACCATATTATTTTTTTAGAAACCTTAAAAGGTTGCCTAGTGATCTACTTACAACTTTAGTTTGCCCATCGGTTTGTGGATGGTAAGTAGAACTGAATGATAGATTTGTCCCCAACATTTTCCAAAGGGTTCTCCAAAAGTGTCCCTAGAATTTCACATCTCTATCAGAGATAATGGATGTTGGTAATCCATGAATTCTGACCACTTCTTTAAAAAAAAAATTAGCAATATGTGAAGCATCATTAGAGACTTTACAAGGAACAAAATGTGTCATTTTTCTAAATCTATCAACTATGACAAAGATACTATCAAATCCTTGCTTGGTTCTCGATAGTCCTAAGACAAAATTCATGCTCACACTGTCCCATGGCTTTGTTGGGATCGATAGTGGTTGATAGAGACCCTAATTGGGCCTAACTCCTTTAGCCCTTTGACAAATAGTGCATGATTCAACAAATTTTATGACATCAGTCGCTAATCGAGGCCAATGATAGTTTCTCCTTACAAGTTCAAGTGTTTTATCTATGCCAAAGTGACCTCCTAGTGTACCACAATGGTTTTCTCTAATCATATTTTCTCTCATGGAGCATTTAGGAATACAAAGTTGACCTCCTTTGAACAAAAGACCATTCTGCAGTAAATATTTGGAATAAGTAGTATTATATGCATCTGATAGAGTAGAGAAAACTTGTTGGATATCACCAAAATCTGAATCATCCTTGTATAGGTGTTTGAGGGCATCAATCCCTATGCTTTGTACTTGCACTTCAACCAAAATTACTCTTCTTCTGAGAGCATTGGAAACTTTATTTGAAGTTCCTTTCTTATGTTTTATGGAAAATTTGAATGCTTGGAGTTGTTCAACCCATTTCATGTGTCTGCAGCTTAGTTTATCTTGACTATTCAGAAAACTTAAAGCATGATTATCTATAAAGACAATAAATTCTTTAGGAAGCAAGTAATGCCTCCATTTCTTGAGGGCTTGAACCATCACATATAATTCAAAATCATATGTGTTGTATTTCTTCTTTACTTCATTCAATTTTTCAGAGAAGAAAGCCAGTGGTCTTCCATCCTGACTAAAGACTGCGCCTATGGCTAGATTGCTAGCATCAATTTCCACTATGAACAATTTGTCAAAGGTTAGTAGTGCCAAAATGGGATATTGTTCTACTCTTTCCTTCAAGTATTTAAAAGCTTCATCTACTTGTGTTTTCCACTAGAACTTTTCTTTTCTACCACCCTTGATGGTATCAAGTAAAGGTGCACAAATGTGACTGAAATTTTTGATAAATTTCCTATAAAAGGTAGCCAATCCATAAAAGCTCCTGACTTCTCCCAGAGTCTTTGGTATGGGCCAATTAATGATAGCCTCTACCTTTTTAGGATCTATTTTTAATGTGCCCTTTGAGATAACAAAACCCAAAAATATCAACTCTTGTTGCATGAATGTACATTTTTCTATGTTGATAGACAGTTTCTTCTCATGTAGTTTTTGGAGAACTTGCTCCAAATGTCTCATGTGTTCCTCCATAGTCCCACTAAAGATTAATATGTCATCTAAATAGACCACCACAAAGTTTCCTATGAAATCTTGAAGCACTTCATTCATTAATCTCATGAAGGTGCTAGGAGCATTGCTAAGGCCAAATGGCATCACAAGCCATTCATACAATCCTTTAGTGGTTTTGAATGTAGTTTTCCACTCATCACCATGCCTTATCCTTATCTGATGGTAACCATATTTAAGTTTAATGTTTGAGAAGTAACATGCTCCTCCAAGTTGGTCTAGAAGATCCTCAATCCTGGGTATAGGGAATCTATATTTGATTGTAATTTTGTTTATTGCCCTAGGGTTGGTTCATAGTCTCCATTTTCCATCCTTTTTAGGGGCCAAAACACTCAGGACTGCACAAGGGTTGAGACTCTTTTGTATGAGTCCTTTAGTCAACAATTCACTGATTTGTCTGGAAACTTCAGCAATGTGATCAAGAGTGAGTTTATAAGCAGCTTTGTTAGGTAGGGAAGCACCTAGGATAAAATCTATTTGGTGAAAGATATCCCTCAATGGTGGGAGTTCATCTGGTGTGTCTCCTACAACTATTCCTTTGTACTTCTATAGTAGACTATCTAATTCCTTCGGTACTTCATTGTGCACTATCTTCTCCTTTGGCTTAAGGACTAGGGCAATATCCTACCTCAGAATCTTGAATAGTACTTATCATCTCTTGTTCTCCTACAAGCATGACTAATTGTTCTTTTGGTTTTTCTTGTGGAGGATCAGGGAGAGGGAGCAACTTGTATTTGTGACCATTTTGAATTATTTGGTATCGGTTCGTGACTCCATCATGTTTAGCCTATAGATCATACTACCATGGATGTCCTAACAAAAGGTGACATGCATCCATATCTACAACATCACAAAGGACTTTATCCTTATAGTCTTTAATAGAGCTATCTACCCAAGCTTGTTCATTTATGAGGGTCTATTGCCCTTTTTTTAACCAAGATACATGGGATGGGTTTGGGTGGGGTATCTTTTCCAATTTTAATTTATCTACCATTTCTCTAGATACAAGATTTTCAGTAGAACCAAAATCAATTACTAACTTGCATACCTTTCCATGGCTCTTGTAGTTGGTTCTGAAAAGAATTTTTCTTTGGGGAGGTTCCATCGGTATTGGTTCTTGGATCAAAGTCCTCTTCATCATGAGGCTTACTCCATCTTCTCCCATATAGTCTCTCACACTGTCAACATTATCTCCTTGTACTAGGTTGGCTCTTCTTTCACCTTGGTTATTCTACTCATCTCTATCCAAACACATATTGGTGTAGTGCCATGTCTGATTGCAATTATAACATCTGATTTGTCCATTGTTTCTTCTTCCATTTCCACCCATACTATTTCCTCTTCTACATTAGTATCCACCTCTTGAACTGATTTCTCCTTGGGTGTTCTCCTTATTAGCTTCTCCTTGTAGTCTATTGTTCTATCCTCTTCCTCCAAAGTTTCCTTTGCCTCTTTCATTCTTGGCTTTTCCTCTACCACTCTCTTCATTCCTCCTCTTGAACTTTTCTTCAACTTTTAATGCCAATTGATAGCATTCATTCACTGAGGTAGGGCTTGTCAAATTGAGTTCATCTTGAACTGACACCCTTAGGCCTTGCATATACCAAGCAATCTTTACACATACTGGTTCAGTAAGCTTGGATTTTATCACCAATCTCTAAAATTCTTTGGTATAGCTAGAGATGTCCATCTCCTTTTGTCTTAGACTCATTCTCCTTTTATGAAGTTGGACTTCATAATCTTTAGGGACATAAGTTTCCCTAAGTAGGGTCACCATCTTCTTCCAAGTGGTGACTGGATTCTTTCCATTTTTCACCCTATCATCTTGAGTGAAGTTCGACCATATGAGTGTAAAGCCTTTGAGCTTTGACATAGAAATCTTCACCCTTTGATTCTTAGGGATGTCTTCGCAATCAAAGAAACTATTTAGGGCATCCACCCAATTCATTGAAGCATCTGGGTCCATCTTCCCATTGTATGTAGGACACTCAAGCTTGGCATCCATGGTTCTCCTCTCCATATATTTTAGAGTCTTCATAAGTACCCTCTGGTCTGTAGGACATTCTTTTTCCTCCTTCTCAAGGGGTTCTTCATCACTCCTTACTTCGACATTCTCAGAGTTTCCACTACCTCTCTTCTAAAGCTCTTCCCTTAGCCTATCCATCTCTTGCCTCATCTACTGCATCTCGGTGTCTCTCCGATCATCACACTGTGTCCTTTTCTCCTTCAGATATCTTACTATCTCTGCATTGGTCATCCTTGATGACAATCCTCCATCATCTTCTCCTTCCATGGTATTGGTATATCTTTACCCTAAGGATCTTAGTTGCTCTGATACCACTTGATGTAGAGCTCTCCCCTATTTAGGTAGCTTGGTAAATGGTGAGACCTTCAGTGTTACTCTGAACCTAGAGTGGGCTTACGAGAGTGCTCTACACCTTTAGAAGATCCTATAACAAACACAATTACACTATCCTCACTGGGGTATTTAGTGTCTTTAACTGGCTTGTACTCCCTTAGCCTCTACTGATGCTCAGTTGATACTCGGTCGGTACTCACTGATGCCTATGTTAACTAAGTGGGCTCGGTTGCTTTACCGAGTAGTTTCCTGATGCTCAATAACTCTTACCACAAAAAACCTTACTGACTTATCTTTTAGGTGGGAACCTACAGGATTGGTAAGGGGATGGAAAGGTTCCATACATAAGAAAAATGCCTACTATGGGAGTGATTTCCACAAACAGAACAAGATTTAAATAACAAGTCCAAGAGTTCAGACCTTGCCGAGCTTGTAGCCTTCCGGTGAGATTCATGGGTTATAGTTCCAGTTTCTTGAGAGAAATCTATGAAAACAAAGTATTTTTAGACACCCTTTAATGACTTTTAACAAACCACCAGATCCTAAAATCCTAAACATAGATCAACACTTAATGACTCCTGGTCTACTAGTCTCGATAGGGTTAAATGACTCGGTTGATGAAAGAAAACTTCACCAGTTGATTATTCAAGGTTGACTACCAAATGAAATAGTGTTGGGAATCCCACAAAGACAACAATCTATCTTTAGACTACTTTTATCCACCCCCAAAGTGCTTTTGTCACTTCACTTGTTCATTTCCTTAACCAAGCACATAGAGATGCTTGGTTTAGAATCTGCAAATAGATTTCTCCAAAAAATCCTCCTTCCTCTACACTTTTGAGGAACTAAAGTAAATATCCCCTACTTTCATTTTCCAACTTCACATGGGAACCCCATGAAGGAAATACAAGTTAGGGCATCTTCGATCAAAACCCTAGTTTAGGAGGGTTTCCTGAAAACCTGGATAAGCCGATTCTTCTAAATTTTGACTCTGATCTTCAAATGGATTCAAATCAAATGCATCAGATTCCTAGTTCATATCATGTATCAGATCAACCAAAGTTCTTCTTTGTACTTTCATACAAATCCATACACGAAGTGTTTCAAATCTAGAATTAGAGAAAATAGGGATCTTTTATTGATTGAATGCAAAAATTACATAGAGTATCCTTACTGTACAACACACCACATCTTCCACCCACCTATAGGGGCTATATGAAGACTTTCCTCAATGGATCCAACCATTTTTGAAAGGTTGTGATTGTTGAGTGGTTGTGTAATAGGTTGGTAGCAACTTTTCAAGGAAGTTGCTGACAATATTTCTTACATTATTGGAACTTTTACAAAATGTTGCATTGTTTCTCTTAATGAGCCTATAGGCCTAATGCCTTACATTATTGTAAACATCTTAAAAGACACCTAGGAAACCTAACATCCTAAATGTTCCTTTGGACCATAGTCAAAACCCATGGTTTATAAGCACACCGAGGGTGACTAGGTCTTACAAGTTGGCTTATTAAAACTTAACCTATCAATCTAAAAGTTGTGTAGAGTGGGGATTGTTCCTTGGGTGCCCCTACATCACTTAATAGAATCAACCTTCTTACACCCAAAAAAGAATAGAAGAGCAATAAATTGTCCTATTATGTTTCCATTCGTTCTAAATGAGAACTCATTGTCAAAATTATAGTCTCCCATACCTTTTTTGAAAGCCCATCTTGTAGCAACGGAAAGGGGGTTCAACATTCAGTTCCATCTCTCAAGTTTGATTTTCCCTCTGAAGGCCATGACTTGGTGATCTTCAAGAAAAAATGTGAGGAGCCTAGATTCCAATTCTTAGTTATGACTGCTTCTCTAATCTAGTAGGGTTTCTATCAAATCATCTAAAAATTGGGAGAATACTACATATACACTCTTTTGTAAAGGAGGATGATCATTTAATGATTTTTTCCTTGTCCTTGATAATGATTATATTTACTCCCCTTTTCCCTGAGATCTTTGAGGATTTGTGATTTGTATTTTTCATTATATCACACACGTTAAAAGGTGTCCTCACTACAATTATGATTTATTATCTTATCACATTAATTATTCCAAGACCTTGAATTCATCCCCTTCCAAGGGAAGGCATTAATTATGTGAAGCATTTAACCATGGCGTGACAAATTTCATATGGTAGGAGCTAAGATCTAATATATGCTTTTTTGAAAGGAAAAGATTAATCCTTGATAAGTGAAGCTTTAATTAGGGTAATCGAATTTTCAAAAAGTATGAGAGGGGAAATAATTAGAAAGCCTTTGATAATTGATTGTTATGACTCTTATTATACTAAGGTTCCATATTAATGAAATATGGGGTATTATAATTATAGCTTAATCATAATACTATGCATTAGAGTCAAGTTTTAGAGGCATCTTAACTACAGTTCTACAAGGGGTAAACATGGTAAATGAATGAGAGGAGCTAAATGTAGAGACTGCTTACTAATGAGATAATAGAGTAAGCAATTCAATCTATACTGAAATTATTCATTGCCTAAGACTGAAAGATGAGCTAAAAAATTCCTATGGGTGGGGTTCTTAAATTGACTCTAATTATTTATGTGTATGTAACAAGATGTATCCCACCAGCTCCCAAATTACAAGGGCATCATTGTCCTAATTTACTTCCTACAAACATTTTAAACTTTAGATTGCATTGTAGTATTCATAATTTCTAGTATCTCTTCCACTTTGGAGTTAGGTTTCCCATTAAGAGCTTTTTTAGTTTAATAATATTAGGTTACAAAATTTTAATAGATAATTATTCTTTAAGTTCCTTATTGGAGTTGAAATCCAAACATGATAACATATGAAAGTTGAACTTAAATACGATGCTTTTATTCAATTTAAAGTATTAAATATATATAGGAGCTAAGCATGGGATACTAAGAACTTACACTCTCTACAAAGGAAGAAATTCGATGTCCTACATCACCCATTACAAGACTTATGGAGGTGCAAATAGGAATAAATTAGAGAGAATCTCCAAGTTACTTGAACTAAATATCATAGATTTATCTATAAATATAAAGTTTAGTGACACATTAACTATGGATCTATCTTTGAGCTAATAGAGAAAAAAGAGTGGGGCAATTGTAATAATCTCATTATTCCAAATTCTATTAAGAGGGTAGAGGGCTATGAGTCCTTTCAACAACAGAGTCTAGGTAATAATTTCACTTGTTGAAAGACTTTAGATAATATTATTTAATAGTTTAGATTATTAAGATTAAGGATTTGTGAAGGAAGTCTAAACCATATAGTTTACTGTTTCATTTGATTAATTATATTATTTAGATTTACAATTGCCTAAGTTACACCATCTACTCCCCAGTTGGATAATGAGTCTGCAATATTGTTGTTAGAAAGTAAAGACCCCCAAGATAACTGAGAGGGGGGGGGGGGGTGAATCAGTTATCAGATAATTTATCCATTCAACAGCTTTAAACAATATAATCAATGTACTGATCAACCATAAAAAGATAATCATACACAATTGCACAATAACACAAGATATGTTAACTAGGGAACCTCTTCAAAAGAGTAAACCTCGGTGGGAATGATGCCCAAAAAATGATGCACTAATATGAAAGTTCCTTGCTAGAGGATGGACCCTGTTAGGAGTCTTATGAAATACATTCAGTACATATAAATCCCTGTTAGGAGATTTTGAATCCCTGTTAAAAGATTCTAACCTGGTTAAAAGTTTATGGAAGACAGAAGGACCCACTGCCCAAACAGCTTCAAGGCAAGATCTCTGAACCCACTGTCCAAAAGATCTTAGAATTATTCAACAGAATAATATGAAATATATTACCTCCTTCACACTATGCCAAAAATGCACTCTCTGCTACACAAGATCACAATTCCAGATCTCTGTACTCACAAGTCTTCCTTCATCATTGAATTAGCTCTTTTCTTCACTTCATGCATATATTCACATCTCACTCTTCATAGTACACATTACAATTAGGAAAAAATTCCTTCTTATATAAAAAACTCAAATAATTAAAAATGAGTCGGTCCTCAATTACAAAATAATAAATTCTACATGCTACACACAGAATTCACATAAAACTGTCAGCTTCCAGTTACTGTAACTTTCTCCAAACATATCCTCAAAGTTTATACTATGAACCACATCATCATTAATGATTCTCCAACATCCCTTTAACTGCAAAAAATCAGATTCCATCCCAACTAAGAGATATCCTCCGATTTCCAAACATCGCTACACAGAAACACTGTCTAAACACTGCTTTCACCAAAATGCTCATAACTCTTACAAATGAATGAATTTATTTTTGTGCTATTAACCATAGGTTAATAACACACCAAAGAACATACCATCAACTACACAAAAGCCAATCTGTAATACAACATGTGCGCAAAACAAAACTGTACCTACTTTCCTGCTAATATCTAGAATATCACTGTGTTGACATCAATGACAATCCAAGTCATGAATGCAACAACAACTACTATAGAATGACTGCCAAACACTTTGCATTCATTCCTAACAATTGTTTCCTTCCCTATATATATGATTGATGGTAAAGTGTCCAAAAGTGGATACAATCTCCATTTCTCTACCTTCCAATACATTTAACTTCCAATTTGGGGTTTGTCCTTTTCTTATAGCATTAATAACTAAAGAAGAATCCCCTTCAATCTCCAACTTATCTATGTTTAGTTATTTACAAAGGAGCATGCCCTCTATTAGAGCTTTCATCTCTGCAAAATTATTTATTTCTATCCCTACTGAAATGGATTTACTTGCTAACATAAGTCCATCATCCCTATGAATACAACACCCAACACCTGCCTTTCTTGGATTGCCTCGAGAGGATCCATCAAAATTGAGCTTGAACCAACCCAAACCTAGTGGTTTCCAAACATAATTGGCTCTTTTATCTTCATTCAATTGTTTTCTATTTCCATAAAAGGTAGGAATTTTTAAACCAAACCATTTATTTCTTATATAGTCATCCTCTCTAGAAAAATTGACATCTTTTTTACCTAACATATTTCTACAATTTACCATTTCTACAATGCTAGCCTTTACTTTGTTTAAGAATTGATCTAAATTTATTTTGATTCCTTAAAGATATGTTGATTTCTTTCTTTCCAAATTTCCTAGATTAGCATAGAGGGAGCGATCCTCCAAATCTTATTATACATATCTTTGCGCTTGAAATGAGGCCAGCTTCTAAAAACCTCCACTATGTAATTTTGTAAGGGTGAAGACCAGCTAAGCTTCCTTGCTAACCATTGCCATCAATGCTTAGAAAAGCTACATTCAATTAACAGGTGATTCACACTCTCACTATCTTTTTCATAGAGAGGGCATCTTGAAGGGCCTAAGAAACCTATTTTCCTAAACCATTTGGCTATTAATATACTCTTTTGTAATGCTACCCACACAAACATACATGCTTTGGGCATACAATATTTATCCCAACAAAAATCAATTGGTAAATCTGGGGGAGTCGAAGGGATTAAATCTAGTGCTAAGAGACCATCTTTTGCATTGTATATGCCATTGGCAACTTTAGCCCAAATAATAGAATCTTTTCCTTTCCTTAAGACAATATTCATATTGTTTAGTATATTGGTTATTCTAGAGTTATTACTTCTTGGGATGGTCCTAAATTCTCAAAGGATCTCCACTTCCATCCTAGGGTTGGGTCCTCCACTAAATAATCTAGATAGTCTTTAACAAAGATCCCCCTAGCATCATAAATTATTTCTAACTATCCAAACTCATTCTTAAGTGGAGGAAACACTCCCCAGAAGTCCTGCCAGTATAAAGCCTTTCTCCCATCTCTAATTGACACAAGACAAGGGTCAAGAGGGGCTAGAGGATGGTGCACCCTAATGATCCAAGCCTGCTCAACACATGTGGAAGCAAAAAAACACAACAGTGAGAGAGAGAGAGAATGCTAGATCTTTCATATATTTTCATCAATTGAATCATACATGCCGAGCTGTAAGGCCTTCCCGGGTACAACTTGATATTACAATGAATCTTAGAAGTCCTCGAACATGTGAGGATCTGCTACAAATCTCCAATCTAATGTCTACTATCTTTTTCCCCTAAAAAATGTCTCCCTAAACTACAACCAAACAACTACATTTATACAAGGGGCTACCGAGTTGAGTTAGCCTTCAGATCCATAATCAATAGAAGAAATGGTCAGATCTAGGACCACACACTTCCCAATGATGGATACCAACATTAAATCTATGATCCAATATAAATGCACAAGTTGGCCACAACAAGAACTAAAACTAAACCCATCAATAACCCAGATAACCAAGCAGTAGACAAGCAATACTGAGTGCTAGTGAAATAACTGACCGCCTAGGAGAAAATTGACCACACTCGATAACCAAAGGAAACCGACCAACTTGGTCAAAGTAGGAACTGAGCAACACATACAAACTCCAAACTATTTTTGGTGACACAAGATTGCCAAGGACCTAAGATGCTCTTGCATCAGACACCTGGGGTTATTTTGAATTGATTCTTGGAATCATTTGGTAGGTATGATCTGAGCTGTATCCAACTCATATTGTGAAATCCATGAACTATCTTCCATCGGTCTATTCTTCCATTTTACTAGATATTCCATATACTATTTTCCTCTTGTACTTTTACCAACTCTTTCCTTCAAAATTTGTTCAACTTCATCATTTTGCTTCATAGGATATTCTGTTGGTACTGTCACTTCTTCATCAGGTTCATGATACTCATACAAATCAGCAATCTTGAAAATTGGTGATATGTCCATGTCATCAAGTAACTCAATCTCATAGGCATTTCCATTGTCAAATTTCTTTAGAATTTTGCAAGGTCCAAAATTCTTCATCTTTAGCTTCCCATATGTTCCAAGAGGAAATTGACATTTCTTCAAATGAACCATCACTTCATCACCAACATCAAAAGTTTTATGTCTCCTTGATTTATTAACTCTATCTTTGTATTTCATATTACTATCTTCCAGCTTTAGCTTCACATCTTCAAGAAATGTTTTCATGTACTCAAACAAACTTTACTCCTTCAGCACTTCTCTTGTTCTCATTAGTAATGTCTCTTAAATCAGATATTCCTCTCGATTGTGTGCCATTCACAATCTCAAATGGTGTCTTTCTATTAGTCCTATTCATTGAATTACTATATGAAAACTTTTCTTGTGCCAACATGGAATCCCAATTACTCGGTATGTCTCCACCCAAATATCTCAAAAGATTTCCCAAACTTCTGCTCACAACTTCAATCTGTCCATTGGTTTGTGGGTGAAATGTAGAACTATATTTTAACTCAATGCCAAATATCTTCCAAAGTGTTTTCCAAAAGTATCCAAAAAATTTTTTTGTCTTTGATGCAGGAGCATCCTGGGTGTAAGAGCAATCTTGCATCACCCAAAAATATTTTTGTTTTTATTTTCAATAAGGGCTATTTTGTGCAGAGCTGCTATTTATGGAAAGTTACTATTTTTGGTAATTTTTGTATGTGCTTAGAATGATCTGATTTCTTTCTTGGAGGTTGATTTTGGTCATATAAGTCTGGCAGTAAAGTTTCATTGCTAGATCAAGTGTATATTGGAAGATATTGAAGATTTTCGGTATTGGTAGCAGGGTACAGAAACTTTGAACTCAGTTTTGAAGGCTTTAGAGGCCCCGGATGAGGTCAAAAATTTGGGTGACGGGCGCTTGCGCCGGTCAAGCCTGTAGAGCGCTTCATGACATTTCTAAAATGGGGTTATAATAGTCAATCGGGTCAACTGGTGATGACTTATGGTCTTCGGAAGTTGGGCCACCCGAAATAGCCAAAAATAATTTTCTTCAAAATTCCTGTTCGGGTTTCAAAAGTTATCTTGAGCCGACTATGATGTAATAAAATGTAAAATAAAATAATTCTAAGTTTGGTCGGCCCTTAGGGCTAAATTTCTGGAACCTTCTCGGGTGGTGAAAATTGCCTATATAAGGAAGGCTGTATTATTGTCTTAGGCAGTTCAGAATAGTTCTGGGTAATAGTTTGAGGCTTTGTCCTACAGAATATTGTAAGGGAATGCCCATGTGGCTTTGCATATTGTAATTCTGAAAGTTTGTAATTCCACATTTGTGGAGATAATAAGAAGCCAATTTTCTGTTCTTGCATATTACTGTTGTTGTTTCTCTATTTCTGTTATGTGTTTGTGGTATTAAGGGGAGCACCCTTCATCAAGTGGTATCAGAGCAAGAGTTCTTGAGTGTGTAAACAGATCACCGACTGTGAGGTAGTTTACACCAGGATCGTGGCTAGGGTTTCAGCACGTATCGTGAAAATGCCTCCACGAAGGGAACGTGGCAGAAGAGCTGGTGTTGTAACACCTGAGGTTAGAGAGCTGCAGAGACAAGTGCGAGCATTACAAGAAGAGATTCGTAGAGGAATGAATCTTAATGTCAGAGACGAAAGTGAGGATGAAGCCGAAGAAGAATATCAAGAAGGAGAAGCTGAAATTGTGAACCAGGAGGAAGAAAGACTTTTTCGGGCGATTTCTAAGATTGGGAAAAGACCTAAGATTGAGGTTCCTACATTTTTTGGAAATCTTAACCCAGAGGAATTGATCGACTGGATCAATGAATGTGAGGAATATTTTGAGTATGAAGATGTTGAGGATCCTGATAGGGTCAAATTTGTGAAGGCCAGACTGAAAGGTCATGCGAAAATCTGGTGGCAAGAAATTCAATTGGAGCGAAATAGAAGAGGGAAAGATAAAATCACAAGATGAGATCGGATGGTGGATAAATTGAAGCGACAGTTCATTCCTGTTGATTATGAGCTTGATCTACTAAAGAAAATGCAAAGTTTGAAGCAAGCAGGAAGATCTATTCAGGAGTATACAGAGGAGTTCTATCGACTCCTCATCAGAACAGGCCATGCAGAAGCTGATAAGGAGAAAGTTGCCCGATACCTTAATGGGTTAAGGCCAAGCATTCAGGAGGAGTTGAATCTGGTTTGAATGAGCAGTATTGAGGAGGCATACCAATTTGCCCTAAAAGTAGAGGAAAAGCTGAACAAGAAGTTCGAGAGTAGACAAAATGGAAGAGGTCGCGGTGGATGATCTGGTGGACGGTCATATGGTGGCCGAAATGAAGATCTGAAAAAGAAGGATGAGGCCAGTAGCAGTCAAAATCAGTGAGGAAATAATTCCAATCACTTCTAGGATCAGAATAATAGAGATCAGAGAGGAAGAGGAAGAGGACAAGGATCTGGAAGAGGTGGCTTCCATGGAACATGTTTTCACTGTGGAGAAGAAGGTCATAGGGCATTTGAATGTCCTCAGTGCCAAGGCAGAACGGACAGGAGAAATGAAGGCCAGGCTAGAGTTGCACATGTAGATGAAGATGCCAGATCATCAAATTCTGAAGATGCTAAAAGAGGAGAAACGTTGATTAACAGAAGAGTCCTGTTGAGTGGTGAGAATGAACCTGAGCAAAGGAGGAGCCTGTTTCGCACCAGGTGCAAGTGTGAAGGTAAATGTTGTGATGTGATTATTGATAGTGGAAGCACTAACAATTTGGTGTCAGAAGAGATGGTGACAAAGTTGAAGCTCAAGAGACAGAAACACCCACATCCATATCGGATTGCCTGGGTACAGGATGACCACAAGGTCATGGTCAATGAACAATGCCTGGTGAAGTTCAAGATTGGCGGATACCAAGATGAGGTATTGTGTGATATCATATCTATGGATGCATGTCATATGTTGTTGGGTAGACCATGGCAGTTTGACAAATGTGCTGTACATGATGGTCGTGCGAATACCTATTCCCTGACAAAGGATGGAGTGCGGCATAAGCTAAAACCATTGAAGGAGACTGAAGAAAAGGTATGTGGTAATGCAAGGATAACTTTTGTTGATGGAAGAAATTTCTTAGATGGTATGAGGCATGAGCATGTATGTTTTGCTTTAATTCCAAAAGCTGGTAAAGAAAAAGTAGAAGATGTTCCTGTAGAAGTTGTAGATTTGTTGAATGAGTTTCAGGATATTGTATCCGATAACGTGCCTGATGGATTACCACCGGTCAGGAAGATTAGTCATCAAATGGACTTGATCCCAGGAGTGAGTTTTCCGAATAAGGCAGCACACAGAATGACACCTGTAGAAAGTGAGGAGTTGAACAGACAAGTACATGAACTGTTACAGAAAGGATTGATCCGTGAGAGTCTGAGTCCCTGTGCTGTACTAGCGGTATTAGCACCAAAGAAGAATGGAGAATGGAGGATGTGTATAGATTTCAGAGCAATAAACAAGATCACAATCAAGTATAGGTTTCCATTGCCACGAATGGATGATATTATGGACTGTTTGAGTGGAGTTGTGTATTTCTCAAAGATAGATCTGAAGTGTCGATATCACCAGATTCGGATCAGAGAAGGAGATGAATGGAAGACTGCCTTCAAGACAAAGGAAGGACTATATGAGTGGTTAGTCATGCCTTTTGGGCTAACCAATGCACCGAGCACTTTCATGCGGCTCATGAACGAGGTTCTGAAAGAATTTCTGGGTAAGTTTGTCATTGTTTACCTAGATGATATTTTGATCTTTAGTAAGACATTGGATGAGCATATGATGCATATTCGTATGGTATTTGAGAAGTTGAGAGAAGAGAAATTGTTGATTAATTTGAAGAAGTGCAGTTTTGTGAAGAAAGAGTTAGTGTATTTGGGATTTGTAGTTTCAGTAGAAGGTCTAAAAATGGACCCAGAGAAGGTACAGGCTATCCTTGAATGGCCTACTCTAAGGAGTGCTACTGAGGTAAGATCTTTTCATGGTCTAGCTAGCTTTTACAGAAAGTTTATCAGAAACTTTAGCAGTATTTGTGGACCCTTGACTGAAATAATGAGAGGGGATAGAAAAAAATTTAAGTGAACTAATGGGGCGGAAAAGAGTTTTCAATTGTTGAAACAAAAAGTTACAGAACAACCTGTTTTAGCACTTCCAGATTTTAATAAGGTGTTTCAAGTAGATTGTGATGCTAGTGGTACTGCAATAGGAGTTGTTATGAGCCAAGAAGGTAAACCTGTTGCTTATTTCAGTGAGAAGTTAAATGATGCCAAGAGAAAATATTCTGTTTATGATCAGGAATTTTATGCTATAGTTCAGGCATTAAAGAAGTGGAGACATTATCTGCTTCCTAAGGAGTTTGTTTTGTATACTAATCATCAAGCTTTGCAATATTTGAATAGTCAAGGAAAATTGAATCAAAGGCATTTGAAGTGGGTTGAGTTTTTGCAGAGTTATACATTTATTTTGAAACATAGAAGTGGAAAGTCTAATAGGGTTGCAAATGCTCTTAGCAGAAGGCAACTATTGCTGACAGAAATGCAGATTGAAGTGGTTGGGTTCAAGGAACTCAAAAATTTGTATCCAGAGGATCCTGATTTTGGTGAAGCTTGGAAAGCTTGTACAGAACCTGTTACTCTAGACAGGATGAAATGGCTGGATTTTATCATCCAAGATGATATGCTATTCAGAGGGAGTCAGTTGTGCATTCCACGAAGTTCTATGAGGGAGAATCTCATCAAGGAGAAGCATAGCGGAGGATTGGCTGGACATTTTGGTCGTGATAAAACCCTTGGTTTGGTTAGTGAGAATTATTATTGGCCACAGTTGCAGCAAGATGTGAAGAAGTTTGTACAGAGTTGCAGAGTATGTCAGATGGTGAAAGGAGTGAAGCAGAATACAGGGTTGTATCAGCCATTACCTATACCAGTGAAGCCTTGGGAGGATATCAGTATGGACTTTGTTCTTGGTTTACCGAGGACTCAGTGGGGACATGATTCAATTTTTGTGGTAGTTGACAGATTCTCGAAGATGGCACATTTCATTCCCTGCAAGAAGACTAATGATGTTGTTCATATAGCAGAATTGTTTTTCAGAGAAGTAGTGAGACTTCATGGTTTACCAAAGACCATAGTTTCAGATCGGGACACTAAGTTTGTTGGATATTTCTGGCGTACATTGTGGAAGAAGTTGAAGACAAATTTGAAGTTCAGTTCATCACATCATCCACAGACTGATGGACAGACAGAGGTGGTGAATAGAAGTTTGGGAAATTTGCTGAGATGTTTGGTTGGAGATAAGCCGATAGGATGGGATTTGATTTTACCACAGGCGGAATTTGCATACAATAATTTTGTCAACAGGAGCACTGGTAAATCACCATTCCAGATTGTATATGGAAGTAGTCCAAGAAATGCATCTGAATTGAGGAAGATAGATAAAGGAGAAATAAGTAGTGCTGAAGCTAAGGATTTTGCAAAACATTTGAAGAACATCCATGAGGAGGTGAGGAAGCATATTACCTAGATGAATGCACAGTATAAGGCTAAGGTAGATGAGAAAAGGAGGTATAAGGAATTTCAGGTTGGTGATGAAGTCATGGTTCATTTGCGGAAGGAGCGATTTCTGGTTGGTACATATAACAAGCTGAAAATGAAGAAATTCGGACCATGTAAGATACTGAAGAAATATGATTCAGGAAATGCATATGAGGTAGAATTGCCTACTGAGCTGAATATTTCACCAGTGTTTAACATTTCAGATTTGACAGAGTATCATGAAGGAGGTGTTGAAGATGAGGTTGTAGCAGCACAGTGGAGTATTCCAGCAACCAGTTCAGATATCAAGGAGATTGAAGACATACTAGACAGTCGTGTTGGCAGAAGCACAAGGAACAGGACATATGAAGAGTATTTGGTCAAATGGAAAGGATGACCTATTGAAGATTCATCATGGCTAACAAAGGAGGAGGTTAACCGTCTTGGTTTTCCTCTGCACGCCTGAGTCGTGATAGGGTCACTTCTCAAATTACCCTGGGTGTCTAATGCAGGAGCATCCTAGGTGTAAGAGCAATCTTGCATCACCCAAAAATATTTTTGTTTTTATTTTCAATAAGGGCTATTTTGTGCAGAGCTGCTATTTATGGAAAGTTACTATTTTTGGTAATTTTTGTATGTGCTCAGAATGATCTGATTTCTTTCTTGGAGGTTGATTTTGGTCATATAACTCTGCCAGTAAAGTTTCATTGCCAGATCAAGTGTATATTGGAAGATATTGAAGATTTTCGGTATTGGCAGCAGGGTACAGAAACTTTGAACTCAGTTTTGAAGGCTTTAGAGGCCCCGGATGAGGTCAAAAATTTGGGCGACGGGCGCTTGCGCCGATCAAGCCTATAGAGCGCTTCATGGCATTTCCGAAATGGGGTTATAATAGTCAATCGGGTCAACTGGTGATGACTTATGGTCTTCGGAAGTTGGGCCACCCAAAATGGCAAAAAATAATTTTCTTCAAAATTCCTGTTCGGGTTTCAAAGGTTATCTTGAGCTGACTATGATGTAATAAAATGTAAAATAAAATAATTCTAAGTTTGGTCGGCCCTTAGGGCTAAATTTTTGGAACCTTCTCGGGCGGTGGAAATTGCCTATATAAGGAAGGCTGTATTATTGTCTTAGGCAGTTCAGAATAGTTCTGGGTAATAGTTCGAGGCTTTGTCCTACAGAATATTGTAAGGGAATGCCCATGTGGCTTTGCATATTGTAATTCTGAAAGTTTGTAATTCCACATTTGTGGAGATAATAAGAAGCCAATTTTCTGTTCTTGCATATTACTGTTGTTGTTTCTCTATTTCTGTTATGTGTTTGTGGTATTAAGGGGAGCACCCTTCATCAGTCTTAGTCAGAGATAATACTCCTTGATAATTCATGCAATCCGACAATTTTCTTATGGAAAAGATCTGCTACATGTATTGCATCTGATGTCTTTCTAGAAGGTATAAAATGTGCCATCTTAGAAAACCTATCCACAAAAAAAAATATAGAATCATTACCTCTTACTGTCTTCAGTAGGCCAAGAACAAAGTCCATACTGATGTCAATCCAAGGTTTCTCATGAACAACAATTGGTGTATACAATCCAGTATTCATCCCATTTAGTGTCTTGTTGATCTTGAATAGGTGCTCTGCACTTTCTCCATGGCTTATAAAAATTAGCAACTCGGTTAGTGACTCCACTCTTATGCTTTATCACAAATGTGTAACTCTGCAAGTACTCAAATTCATTCGGTATCAAATAATATCTCCATTTCTTCAGTGCTTGAACAATAGCATAGAATTCTTGATCATACATAGAATATTTCCTTCTAGCATCATTCAACTTTTCACTAAACAAAGAAACATGTTTACCTTCTTGACTCAACATAGCTCCAATTGCACTTCCACTTTCATCACATTCCACTTGAAATACTTTATTGAAATCAGGTAATGCCAAAATAGGTAATTCAGCAACCTTCTGCCTTAGAATCTCAAAAATTTTGTCAGCTCCATGTGTCCACTTGAATTCTCTTTTGTCTCCTCTCATAGTCTCAGTCATAGCATTACAAATTGAACTGAAATTCCTTATGAAATTTTAGTAAAAACTTGCCAAACCATGAAATCATCTTACCTCACTAGCATTCACAGGTGTAGGACAATTCAAAATAGCTTCAACCTTTTTAGGATCCATCTTCAAACCATCAGCCAAAACCACAAATCCCATATACACAATCTCCTCTTTCATGAATGAACACTTTTTTAGAATTATTAGCAACTTTTCCTCTTTCAATCTCTACAAAACTTGTCTAACATGCAACAAATTTTCTTCTCCAATCTTACGGAATATCAGAATATCATCAAGGTATACAATCACAAACTTACCCAAGAATTTCTTCAAAACCTCATTCATCAACCTCATAAAAGTACTTGGTGCATTAGTTAAACAAAAAGGCATAACCAACCACTCATAAAAACCTTCTTTTGTCTTGAAAGCAGTCTTCCATTCATCACCTTCTTTGGTTCTAATCTGATGATATCCACTTTTCAAATCATTTTTTATGAAATACTTTGCTCCAATCAGACTGTCCATGATGTCATCCATTCTTGGTATAGGAAACCTATACTTCACTATTATCTTATTGATTGCTCTGGAATCAGTACACATTCTCCATTTTCCATTCTTCTTCAGTGCTAATACAATAGGTATTGCACAAGGACTCAAAATTTCTCTAATCAAAACTTTCTCTAGTAATTCTTGAATCTATCAGTTCAATTCCTGATTCTCGATAGGTGTTAGCCGATGAGGTGCCTTATTCTATGATCTCACCTCACTCTGATACCACCTGATGCAAGACAAGGGTCAAGAGGGGCTAGAGTATGGTGCACCCTGATGATCCAAGCCTACTCAACACATGCGAAAGAAAACAAATACAAGAGTGAGAGAGAGAATACCATATCTTTCATATATTTTCATTAATTGAATCATACATGTCGGGTTGTAAGGCCTTCCCAGTTATGGCTTGATATTAGAATGAATCTCATAAGTCCTCAAACATGTGAGGATCTGCTACAAATCTCCAATCTAATGTCTACTATCATTTTCCCCTCAAAACTATCTCCCTAAACTACAACCAAACAACTACATTTATACAAGAGGCTACTGAACTTAGCTAGCCTTCAGATCCACAATCAATGGAAGAAACGGTCAGATATAGGACCAGACGCTTCCCAATGATAGATACCAACATTAAATTCATGATCCAATATAAATGCAAAAGTTGGCCACAATAGGAACTACAACTAAACCCGTTGGTAAGCCAGATAACCAAGCAGGAGACAAGCAATGCCGAGCACCAGTGAAATAACCAACCGCCCAGGAGAAAACTAACCACACTCGGCAACCAAAGGAAACCGACCAACTCGGTCAAAGTAGGAACTGAGAAACACAGACAAACTCCAAACTATTTTTGGTGACACAGGATTTCCAAGGACCTGAGATGCTCCTGCATCACTAATATCCTAAGCGATACCATCCAAAATAAGCTTTTTGTAGCTATTAATAAAGTTCCAAATTTTAGAACCTTTAGGTGGAGAGCTATGTCTGCATATGCTTAATTCGTCTCTCCCATCTAAGTGCTTAAATCTCATAATTTTCACCCATTTCAATTTAGGTTTTTGGATGATTTGCCAAACTATTTTAGCTCCTAAGGCTATTTTTTAAAAAACATCCTTAAATTCTAGCCCTCCTTCTAATCTCTTTTTACAAATTGTTTTCCAAGCAATTAGAGCTATATGCGACTTGTCTTCTGAACCTTGCCAAAAAAAATTCTAAGTTTCTTGGATATCTCACATCTTATACCTTTCGGTAGGTTGAGGCACATCATCTAATAAATTGGGATGGATGACAATACAAATTTAATCAATGTAGCTTTCCCTACTGAAGCTAGGCATTTACCCTTCCACATTTATCTATTTTATTATCTATTTTCCTAAGCACATTACTCCATAGGTTGGTGGATCTACAACCTTTATCTAGGGGCAATCCTAAGTATTTACAAGGTAGGGATCCTATTTTAAAGCCTAGCTTTCTACATATACCCATCTCCAATTCTCTACTAGTATTAAAAAAAGGATTTAAGACTTATCCATGTTAATTTGTTGACCTGAAGCTTCGGCATAATTCTACAAAAATTTTGTGAAGGCCATAGAATCTTTGATACTAGCTTCTCCAAAGAGAAGATTGTCATCCATGAATTGTTGGTGAGTAGACGGATCTAAATATGAGGTGATTTTAATACCACTTAAAGTTCCATTTCTCCATCATAAAGAGGAAAGGGGAAAGGGGATCACCTTATCTTAAACTTTGGAAAATATCAAAGAAACTTGTTGGAGAGCCATTTATTAGGACAAACATTTTCGGACCTGAGATACATTCAAAGATCAAGTTAATCAGCTATTTGGAAAAGTGAAATGCTTCTAAACACTTACAAAGGAAATGCCAATCCACCTTATCATAAGCCTTTATTATATCCAACTTGACTAGAGTACTTGGTTTTTTTTTTTGTTTGAACAATGTGGATTGCTTCTTGAGCTATTATGACACTATCTAGAATGGACCGCCCCATGAAAAAACTTGTTTGCTCCTCAAAAATTATTATAGGAAGGGGAACCTTAATTCTATTGGCTATCATTTTAGTTAGTAGTTTGTAGACCATATTGCAAAGAGATATTGGCCTGGAGTCTTCAAAGCTTGCTAGATTTAGTATTTTAAGGATTAAGGAAACAAAGGTATCAGTGATTTCTTTCAGAAGTTTCCCTGAATTGCGCATACCTTCTAGAGCTTCTATTATTTATGTCTCTAAGAAAGGCCAACATTTTTTAAAGAAAAAAGTTGGGAAACCACCAGGACCGATAGATTTATCTGGATGAAGGCTTTTAAGGGCACTCTCTACTTCCTCAGTTGAGAATCTGGCGTTAAGTAGTTTATTGTGGTTTTCATTAATAATATTGGGGATGTTTCTTAATAAATCATTCTGGGCATTAAAATGTGAACCATCTTCATTATTTAAAATATTAAAAAAGTAGTTTACTTCTTCATTAGATATTTCTTCTAGGATATCCAAAATTTCCCCATTGACTTTCTTGATAGATGTTATTCTATTGACATTTCTCCTAATTTTGGAACTATTGTGAAAAAAAATTGTGTTTTTATCTCCCTCTGCTAACCATGTTTCCCTAGATCTCTGTTTCCAATAAGCTTATTCCTTTGCTAAAATTTCCTCATAATTTTTGGAAAGTTCCTTCTCTTTGAGATAAGAATTCTCATTCATTAATTTAGAATATACTTCCTCATTTAAAGCTTTAATATCATCTTCTATTGTTTTTTTTTCCTCAAAGATGTTCCCAAAACTTTTCTTATTCCATTCAATTAGCTTCCTCTTGATTAATTTAAGTTTTTGCATAATGATGTATATTTTTTATCCTTTAAAGTTAGCTTTTTTCTACCAATCCTCTATCAATTTAAGACAATTCTCATCCATAACACACATTTTTTCAAACTTAAGGGGTTTTTCTTTGGTATGTTGGGTTCTAGATAGTGAAGGGCTATTGGATAATGATTTGAACCAGAAGTAGCCAAAATGGAGGCATTCAAATCAAAGTTAAAGGATGCTAAATTTCTTATGAAGAAAAATCTATCTAATTTTTCTATAATAAAGTTTGTGCATCTAATCTTCTATTAGACCAAGTATAGTCTCCTTCCTTCATTTTGATTTCAGAGGCTTTTAAGTCCCTCAACCATTCCATGTATTCTAGATTTGTTTGGGAGAGCTTCCATTAACATCCTATTTTGTCTAAGGCCTCTAAAATTGAATTAAAGTCTCCTCCTAACAGAAATTTTTCATTGGGGTTTAGAATGATAAAATTTTGAATTTCCTTCCACATATTTCTTTTCTCATGCATAAATTTTGGACCATAAACATTTATTAAGATTAAATTTAATTTGCTCCTTGTGCTTTTTAATCTTTCACTTATCCAATTTGTAGACAAAGTTATCTGGGTAAACTCACATAGTCTAGGGTTCCATATCATTGCTATCCCTCCAAAAGCACAATTAGAAGGATTGACACAAATTTCCCATAATCCTAGTTTCTTTTTAAGATAGTTGTATCCCTCTGAATCTAACTTATTTTCCTGAATGAGAGCCATTTATGAGTTAAAGATTGACAACTACCTAGAGAAAGAAGGTGTTGTTTGTTAGGGGTATTAATGCCCCTAACATTCTAAAAGATTAATTTCATATCTTCTGGGGAAGGAACTTTCCCTTCCTTGCATCTAGAAGCAATGTAATCCTAATTTGACCTACAACCTGGCCTTCTTTGTTCTATAATTCTTTGAGATATTTTCTTCCTCTTGGTTTTGGGAGGTTGGCACAAATAGGTGAAGATTTACCAATGGTATTATGGCTTAAACCTAAGATATTGAGTGGTATCATTGGAATTTCCAAGGGTTTTCCTTCAACCTTTTCTACATGATCTTTATCCAATGAATCTAGAATCTTAGCTAAAATTTCTTTATCCTTATTAATTTCAGGTTCAGAATGAAGATTAATATATAATCCTAAAAAATTATTAATTGCTGCAATTTATGACAATTCTTAGACAATATCAATCCTACCTAATACCAAGTCAAATTTGTCTTCCAAATCTTCCCTAGAATCCAATAAATTGTTCTCTCTATCTGTAGGTTCTTCTTTTTCCATCTGAATGGGTGGGGTTTGTTTAGAAGTAGAACAATTTTCCAAGACTGCCTTCTCCTTATCTATTGATTTAACTTGATCAATGGGTATCAGAGTAGAGGTTGTGGGGGAGAGATTTAAGGGATGCCAATTGATACCATATCCATTATCTCCTCTTGAATCTTGGATAATGAGTTCTAATTCCTTACTACCCTACTCATTTCCTCTGCCCGACCTAGAGTATTTTCTAGAGATTTTTTATATTTTATTTTTCCTATATCTTGATCACAGTCACTAACCCTTTTTGATATTTCTATATCGGATTTAAGATTTATGATTTTATCTTTATCATATATTTTTACCTTTTTGTCAGAGGAATCAACTGGAATACTCAAATCCCCTATCATAATTTTATCAATAAGATCTAGGTTGATTTCTAAAGTGTCCATAATAATAAACCCTCCTAAATTTTAATGAAAATAGGCCTTAACCTTCATAAATTGATTAAGAACTTTTTTACTTGAGATATCTATCTTTGTTTTACTGAATACTTCATTATCTGAGTTACTTTTCCATTCCTCCTCTTCCACATCTACAGTTTCAAAAATAATAACTGTTGGCATGTGAAGTTTTGGAGTATTGGAAATCTTCTAAGGGTTGTCATTTATGGAAACACTTATGATAGTATGATTGTATGTTGTGGAGATTTCCACTGGATTCACAGTCATGAAAATGACTAAGTCCAGAATCAGGAAAATAGGGTACAGTGCCACAAGACATACAATGTATTATGGCTTGTGAATCTAACTGGAGGTATTTTGGGATATGTACATGCCTCAGTTAAGATTGCATGAGTTTTGGATGGCTGGTGTCCAAGATACAGTGTTCAAAAGGTGTGCGACGATAGTAAAACAGTATATCAGGGTACATGAACAGTTGTGAAGATTAAGGAAAGCATAATGGATATGGTAATGTGCTAAGACTTGTAAATAAAGTATAATGCTGACTCTTTGGTGATATAAGAGTGTCGACTCCATATATATCATTTGCACAAGTTTCTATTATGTTTTGTATAACAATTATGGAGCCGATTGGAAGGCTAATTTTGTATAAATATAGATTTCTCTTTTGAAAGAAAAGATATGGATGATTTTGAGATGATAAGTTTGCGAATAGAATATCAGAAGTTATATGTGAGATCAGTAAGAGGCTAAGCTAAAACTGGAACTATCTAAGCAAGATAAGTGCTTGTATTATTCCCTTTTTGAAAACTATTTTGGGACAGTTTTGATTATAAGAGCAGTGTGCTCACCACCTTTAACTAGGTGTTTTGTATGGCCCTAATAGGGTTTTTGTAATCCTCTAACAATGAAATGTACTATGTAATAATCAGCTCCTAACAGGGACATTATATTTTAGTACATATTTGTGGGTACCATCCCCACCGGGGTTTTCCCTTTAACCAGGGTTTCCTCAAGAACAAATCATGGTGTCATGAGTAATGTGTTATGCTTATCTGTTCTTTTCATTTATGCATTACTTTGGATTGTTTATAATTGTTTTAATTTAAAATCAAAGTTCTATAATATTGATTCACCTCCCCTCTCAATATTACCTAATCCTAACAATTGGTATCAAAGTTGTTGGCCCTTTGAGAGAAAGCCTAATAGCTTAAGGGAGATCAGAGACAAGACCTTATGGAGAAAATCAAAGAAAGTTATGACAATGACACATCAGACAAAGTAAAGATGTTGGAACAAGAAAAAGAGAAAATCAATCTCTTAATGATCAAGGAGATTCAACATGAGAAGGATGAAAGAAACAAAGTTGAAGAGTCACTAAAACAAGCCAACATTCAGATAGAAAATATGAAGACTGAACTTGACCATTACAAAGATAAATATCAGGAATTGGAAAATTACAATTAGATCAATGAAGGTAAACTCACTCAAGCTAGACTACTCATTAAGGAGTTACACATGAGGAATAACAAGAATAATGAACAAAGAACTAAAGGTGACACAAGTGGACCCAATGAAGCTAGAAGTTCAAAAACTCAAGAAGAATCAAATGAAGCCAAGATTGAGGAAAGATTTATTCCAAATGAAAGACCTACAATTGAAGACTCTAGAGAATAATTCAGACCCTTTAGAGGTAGATGCTTCGGATGCAACAAAGTTGGTCACATGAAAAGAGACTGTAGAAGTAATGGTAATTCTAAACCCTTTTCCAGCTAATGTTTTAATTGCTATGAGTATGGACACAAAAAGGAAGATTGCTGAAAACTTGATCAATCCAGGTATAAGCAAGACTATATTAGAGAAGAAACTACAACCAAAATTATATGTCAAAAGTGAAATAACCTTGGGCACAGAACAAGGTACTGTAAGCTTGAAACTAATCAAGACAGAAGAAGCCCACCCATCTGTTACAAATGCAATAATCTAGGTCACATTGTGAAGTTTTGTAGATATAATGGAGATAACAATAGAAGAGGACCAAGAAGACCTAATGAACCAGAAACACCATCACCTATAGTCATAAGAAATATTATTAGTGATAGTGGTAAAATCCTAAATGATTACATGAGTGAAAACAAGAAGGCAAAGAACGAAAAGATATGGCAAGTAAAAGTTCTAAATAAGGCAGTGGATCAATGAGAGATAGCTTGTGATGCTATGTCTTTGCATGATGAATTTTTTGAGGCATCATCTTAGAAGGCCTCATGGTCTCATGGGGAGTAGTGGATGAAAACAACATAAATTATCCAACCCCTTTATAAGTAAAGTAAGCTAATGCGAGCTTGAGTATGATGAGTACAGATGTTTTCAAATCTGTGGATGGAATCATAGCACTTGAAGATCCATCTTGCATGTTCATGAATTCTGCGTTGATTGGATGACATGCAAAGTTGAGCTACCTGTATTTAATGCACACACTCAACTTGCAAAGGATAAAAGACTTGAGAGAATTTATTTACACACCATTTGTTGATCAGCAATCAGGAAGAGCAGAAGTTTGAAAGCAGAGTAGTAATCGAGCCGAGTAACTTTGCATTCACGTCAGATCAAACATTGGATTCAAGTGTTTAAGGTATTTAGACCTAATCTTTCACAGTAATCATGGATGCACCGGCAAAATATGATGTTATAGACATACCTAGGTATAAATTCAAGCGACATCCATATAAATCTTGTGAGGATGATCCGGAAGGGGTGTTTTCTCAAACCCCCATAGGTGTGTTGCATGTAGAAGATATTAGGGCATACATACACTGCAAGTATGAGATTATTGGGGAGGTCAACATCTTCAATGAGTTGAATGGTATGATAGATGTAAATGGGTCTTTAATAGAAGAATTCAAACATTTGAAAGACTTGTCAATACTCAAGTTGAACCAACTCACAAAATTCATGGAAGTTGAATGGTTCAAGATCATTCTGAGTAGAATTCATGATTAGTTCCTATGGATAGGTGATCAACTAGTAAAGATATGTGCTCAGTTGATCCATGATATCACAGGGCTTGACAATGAAGGAGCCCTACCTATTAGTGAGAAAAATCTAAGAAAAGATGTTGAAACCCTCACACACTCCAAATGGGACAAGAGGGCTATGACTATAAATGATATATACCTACAAGATGTCAGATTGGTAGCAATGTTGATTAGCTACAAGTTGTTTTCTAGCTCTAGAATTAATTATGTATTAGCTAGATTTGTCATGATGGCCTATAGAATGGTTAAATAAAACAAATGGTATAACCTTTACGAAGTTTTGGCACAACATTTTTTGGAAAATGTTAAAGTTATTAAGAAGGAAAAATCCAAGGCATTCAGGTTTGGGTCACTACTAGTTCACATGTACCTACATGTCATTCACAACTTTCCTGGTATGCATCCTAGAGCATATAAAGACAATGAACCCATTGGTCTACAAATCTCAAAATATTACAAAAGGCAGAAAAAGGATTGGATCGATGCAAAAATGTTTGGCATGATTAAGATCTTGTAGAGACAAATGAAAGAAAGATATAGAATACTAGAAAAACTAGTGGAAAAATATGAAGATACTATATGTTTCATGGTTGAAATAGGTTGTCTGATTTGAGGCAGTTGAGCCTAGAACCAAGTGGTGTTATCCTATGGGGTATGAGGTAAGTGCTAAGGTACTGACCATGCAAGTAGAGCATGTACGTGTAGTAGAAAAATACCCTACTCAGGAAAGATGGGGTACATACAGAGAAAAATATGAAAAAGTTAGAGAAGAACAAGAGAAAGTAACAAGAAAGAGGAAAGTTAGCAAGATAGGAGAAGAAATTACTACAAAGGTAGGAATCACAAAGAAGCAGTATTTGGACTTGAGAAACAAGATGGAGGCATCTTCCAATGTTGCCACTGATTCACCCATCTCATTGGAAATAGAAAAGATAGGTACCACTGATAACTTCATTGATTTATCAGTTCCCTAAAAGAAAGAAACATGTGAAACTGAGACTATAGAGGTTCTTAGAAGATCATCTAGGAATGTCAGTCCAAAAGAAAAATAAACAGAGGTGAAGAGTAAGAAAAAGGAAGAAAAGGTTATAGAAAAGGAGGAAGATAAAATAGTTCAAAAGAATCCACAAACCTTGTGGAAACCTGATATGAAATCAGTACAAAAGAGGGTTATCCAAGATGGAAATTTAGCATCTATAAAAAGATACTTTGAGAGATATAGCCCTGAGGATCAAGCAATCATTGAGGACACTATCATTGAGCATTTGTTAGTTTTCAAAAAGAATTTGTTGGAAGTTGAATCTAGTGTTCCCAAAGAACTATACAACAAGCTAGAAATCAGAAAATAGTTAGCAGATTTAGAGGATGAGAACATAAGAAACAAAACAATTGATGATATGTTGCCTATTGTGTCTATTCAAGAAAGAGAAAGAATCATAAAAGCACTAAAACCTCTTTTAAGAACAAAGACTAGACTAGTCAAAATCATGGCTAGAAGATATGATGAAGTAATTGAAGATACCCAAAAGGCATTAGATAAATTTTTAATGCAAAACATGCCTAAAAGGGAGTCATTGCCTAATATTGCTAAACCTATGTCCTTGGGTTTAGGAGAGAGTTCACAAATAGTGTATAAGTGTGCTCAAGTTAACTTGCAACCAGACTTCTTTGTCACTGGTGTGCTTGTTAGCCTTGACACTTTGCAGGATACAAATGATGCATTCATGGACAAGATGGATAGTGCGATGGAAGTCAAAGATTAGGAACAAACAAAAGAGAGGAAATTAGAAGAAAAACAAGTAGAAAAAGTACAGGAGAAGGAGTCACAACAAGAAGGACATCAAGAAAAATAGCCTAAGGTAGAAGAGACCACTGAAATCAAACTCGATTCATCTCTATTGTTGGTGAGTGTTGTCAAACCAGTAAGTTCTGATGTGGATAGCATGGATGAAGATGAACTAATGAGACTCTCATTCATGGCATTTGCTAAAGCTAAGGAGAGATCAGCCCAGAAAGGAGACAAAAGAGCCAAGATAATGGGCAGGGCAGTAGAAATAGTAAACAAGCTACTACCCTCTTCGATTATCCTAAAAGACAAGGATGAAACTGAGAATCTTGGTATAACTCTGGATAGCTTTGATAGTCACTTTGACTCATTGCTAAAAGCAAGAAAGGAGAAGGCTAAAAGAAATTTTTTGGAGAAGTTAAGCGAAGTTCATAAGTCCATCTCATGGGACTTAGACATTCTTAAGGCTACCACTTTTAAAGCCAATAGCTGTGTGGCACAAGGCAGGAAACTATATAGCCATTGCATAAATCCCTGTAGATATTTGAAAATTTTGAGGAGGCCATAGCAAAAGATAGGGTCAGTCTTGATAGAATAATGGATAGTTGTGAGTCATCTTCACAAACTATGGAAGAAATTGACAAGGACACATCCAGGTTACTAGAGAAAATAAGGTTACTGGAAATGGAGAAAGGGAGAGTTGCAGATAGATTTGGTTTGTTAAGACACCTATTAACTCCCAAGATCTCAATATTCAAGACTCATCTCTCTGAGATGATAAAGGTTGAAAGTTCAATGATAGTATCTACTCTCACTAAGCTTAAGGCAGTAGAGACAACATCATATGCACTGAATGGGTTAATCCTTTTCAGTGAGCTACTAATAAGTCCATGGGTTGAGGAGCTTAAAACCTTGGAAACATCTTTCCATGATGTCTTAAATCTGGTAAGTATGAACTAGACCACCTATGCTTCAGTTTTGAAATTTTGAGAATAACCTTTTCCATTGATGTCAAAGGAAGAGGAAGAAAAAGATAAAAGAGAAGGAAAAGAAGAGAAGTACTTTGTGACACTTAGTCATTTTTCTAAGTGTTTCCATCAATGCGAAAGGGAGAGATTGTTGGAATGTCATGTTTTGGAGTACTGGAAATATTCTAAGGGTTGTCATTTATGGAAACACTTATGATAGTATGATTGCATGTTGTGGAGATTGCCACTGGATTCATAGTCATGAAAATGACTAAGTCCAAAATTAGGAAAATAGGGTACAGTGCCATAGTTTTGGATAGCAATGAAGACATACAAGGTATTATGGCTTGCAAAGTTAACTGGAGGTATTTTGGGATATGTACATGCCTTAGTTAATATCGCATGAGTTTTGGATAGTTGGTGTGCAAGATACAGTATTTAGAAGGTGTGCGAAGATAGTAAAATAGTATATCAGGGTACATGAACAATTGTGAAGATTAAGCAAAGCATAATGGATATGGTAATGTGCTAAGAATTTTAAATAAAGTATAATGTTGACTCTTTGGTGATATAAGAGTGCCGACTCCATATATATCATTTGCACAAGTTTCTATTATGTTTTGTATAACAATTATGGAGCTGACTGGAAGGCTAATTTTGTATAAATATAGATTGCTCTTTTGAAAGAAAAGATATGGATGATTTTGAGATGATAAGTTTTTGAATAGAATAGCAGAAGTCAAATGTGAGATCAATAAGAGGCGGAGCTCCAACTGGAACTATCTAAGCAAGATAAGTGCTTGTATTGTTCCCTTTTTGAAAATTATTTTGGGACAGTTTTGATTGTAAGAGTAGTGTGCTCACCACACTAGTACATTTCAGACCTTTTTCTGATGGTGGATTGTCAAAATTTAGACAGTATACCATCGATTAAGTGACACCAAAAGGCATTACAGTTTTGCAGTCGAAAAAAGTGATGTCCATGATTGGCATCGTAATTGCGACATCTTTAGTCATCACAAAAATGGGGGTTTCCACACAGTGAATACACCGTCGGGTCTATTTGTGGCCATCCCACTTTCAATGGATCTCCATCAGACTTAGTTAGTTTACTGAAAAAAATGTTGTACCTATGATGGTTAACCATCATAATGTTCTGACATCAAACCGTCATTGGTAGATTGTTTACCAATGGAAATGCTATTCATGAGATGGTTATCCGTCGAAAGTTTATGACAGATTTTCATCACTTTTCTAGTGCCGTCATAATTGTGATGGAAGTCCCAATATATATGCGTATATATATATATGTGTGTGTGTGTGTGTGTGTGTGTGTGTGTGTGTGTGTGTCGATTGAGTTTGACTCGATTGGTGTTCTTGCAAATTTGCTTATGTTATTTGGAGATGACTTTGCAATAGATTCGGTAGCAGCTTGTAGATTATTGAGTCGAGTCTAGAGACTTGGATTTGTAGATCACTATGGTGTCCGTGATGACTTGGGAGAAGTCTTCTTCTAGGTGAACCTAGCTGAGAGACTTGGATTACAGAAAGTGAGTCATTTGATGCAACTTATGAGACATCGGATGCCTCTTCATAGTGGGTTCGTAGTGCGGTCCATGGTGTTTCTTTGCGACTGGGTTCTTGGCAGAGATTTGTTGATTTTGGTAGCCATTAGGATGGATCAATATCACTTGATCTTGGGTCAAGACTTCTTGAGGTGAGCTAAAGTGATCATTTCTCCTTGAAGTGATTATTTTTCTGATAGATAGTCATTTCTTTTAGTTTTGTCATTGATTATTCTTTGGTTTACGTCGTAATTGCGACAAGTCACACTATTTTTTAAAAAGAAATATATATTTTTCGTACGTTGATTGAGATCTTAAATTATTGAGATTCTCTTTGTTTTGATAATAGTTTAACATTCTCTACTTAATAGGGCCAACCACATGAAGGTGGAAGCTCATCTGGCCCCTCCTAGGATCCTCTTATGACCCTTTAAGACCTTTAAGACCTCTAAGATGTATTCTTAGGGATCGTAAAGGGTCATAAGGGGTCCTGGGACACAACAATTGAGAAACATAAATGTAGGCATCATGGTCACAATTGTTTGGAGACACAACATAATTGAATGCTACACCCAGATGATGCAACACAATAACTACTCCTATAGTTCGAAGTTGACACTACAAGATCCAAAAACCAAAGATACATGTAGTTCAAAGTGGACACTCCAGGTATCTTTGGCTTTCAGATCCTACAGTGTCCACTTCGAACTGCAAGAGGAGTGGTTGTGTTGCATCATCTGGGTGTAGCATTCAATTATGTTGTGTCTCCAAAAAATTGGGACCATGATGCCTACATTTATGTTTCTCAACTGTTGTGATACCTACATTTATATTTTGTAACTATCGTGTTTATTTGTATGTTCTTTATTTGTTTGGCTTCTCTCCCTCATACATCAAAAATAAGATTTTCCCACTCTGAATCGAGAATGCATGCAACATAAGAAGAATATGCATGAATAGCAGATGGAGATGAGAAAACACAACATGTTTACATTTTTTTAATAAGTCAAAATTACAATGTTCACGATGGTCTATAACTTAAAATACGTAATTAAAGACCTCTATAAAAAATGCAACACTATTGTGTTTTTCAGCTCCACCTAATATCCTATGTATATGAATTGAGATTGCATATTGAACTAGGTGTCTCCTTCTGCATTTCCTGAAACTGAGAGACTGTCACAGTTAACATCTAAAATCATTATTGAACTTTTGTTATTATTATAAAGTACACTAGTCTCCTTTGTTTCTTGTACACCATCTCTATCAGCAAGTTTCTTCATGGATGGCCTCCACTTTCTTCCCCCCTACAACTGTAACCACTATTCATTCTCCTGCGGTCATTACTATCTTCTCTATTGATCAAACCTCCATTGCAATTTCTCTGATGAAAATTTCCAAATTTACTGTTTGGTATTCCTTTATATCCCCTCAACTTCATCACTTATGTGTATGGCTTCTCTCCCTCACATCGAAAATAATATTTTTCCCAATCTGAATTGATAATGTGCATGCAACACAAGCAGAATATGCACAGATAGTAGATGGAGTTGAAAAAACACAACATGTTTACATTTTTTTAATAGGTCAAAATTACAATGTTCACGATGGTCTAAAACTTAAAATATGCAATAAAAGACCTCTATAAAAAATGCAACCCTGTTGTGTTTTTCAACTCCACTTGATATCCTATGTATATGAATTGAGATTGCATATTGAACTAGGCATCTCCTTCTACATTGCTTGAAACCAAGAGATTGTCATAGTTAACATCTAAATGTCGCATCTCATCATCACAACTAATCCACCTTAAATAATTGATTAACCATTCTAGACAAGATGATGATTTAAGGTTTTTTGTGAAGCTTCTAACTTGGTAGTTGCAATCAACATTTGTATTACAAGTTTTGTTATTGTTCAAGTATTGTGTTTTAGAAAATAACCCATTGAATATTCTAATACTAATTTCTCCCAAAATATGAAATCCACTAAAATTTAGCAAAAACCTCTCCAACATTACAATAGTGTATAAAAGGAAACTCAGTGTATAAACATGGAACTAAGCTCAAACACGTGTAAATAAACATCAGTCATTATCAAATAAACATCGAGAAATAAACATTACTCATTATCAAATAAGTTGCATAAATGAGAATCATTTTTTTTTTGGTTTATTCTTTTTTTCTACTTCCCTATATTATTGGAGAGGCTTATCCATGTCCAGAGCATCATTTCTTCTTGGTCGTGCACTTGATCTCACTATCCTTTGCAAAGGTGGGTCCTCTACAATAACAAATGAAAGGCTTCAATTAAAAACATATTATCATAATTGGGGTTAATTTAAAAATATATTCATTATTGTTACTGTTAGAGTTGTCATATTATAGCTAATAATTAATTTATTTAATTATTAGTCTATTATACTCTACACTTAAGTTAAACCTAGGCATCTTGTTATTCTTTAGGGTTTTCACCTTTAGGGTTTCAGTATCCTTTTATAAGGATTCCCTCTTTGTATTTTATTTATTCAATTATTGGATCATAATGGAGAATAGATTATTGTATTGAGATTCTCTCTCTCTCATTTATTTTGCTCAATCATGGCTTCTCTTTCTCAGATCTATGATTACATGCCTCCATAGCTTTTTTTCTCTTTCTGTGATAGGTGTATGCATGCAGGGATTCTTGGGAGCTGTGGGTTTCTTTTCGTCAACTCCAACAGTTACAAGCATTTCAATACATTAAAAAACATAAGCGTGACACTCTTTACCTTGTCCAAACACATCATCTTTCCCGATGGCTTGAACCTCAACACGCTCATCGGGAACAATGTCCTCTACATCCCCTACAACTGCAATACAAAATATTTTATTAATCCCAATACATTATAATTAAATTTTTATTACTACGCCAAATTCCATTTAACATGTTTTCTTGTATTAAATATTCATTAATCAAAATTTGAATAGAAAATGTATATCTTGAGTACTACAATTCACATTAGAATTGATGCCTTCGTCGTGCTCAGCCGGTGCAGTATCAATATCGGCAGGCTGCATTCCAATGTAAATAATTAGTGCATTTATCGACCATATATACATATAAATACAAGACAAATACTGAGAAATGTTGATCATTCAGTTTAATACATATAAATATATTCACTTTAAAGTTTTAAACAAATATATAATCAGTGTTTCCTTACTTAAAATAAATATATTCACTTTATGTTGGAACTTAACATCAAATACAGTAATTGGTAAAGTTTTCAACTTGAAATAAAAATCAATTGACTTATTTACCTGATCAATAGATCCAGTAGAAGAACCTTGTGTACTCATTGCTCGGTATCATTCAGCCATGACTTTATAGCCTTGTTTGTAGCCTATTTTTTTATCCTCTTCTGTAATCAATTTTTTGAACTCCAAGGCCTGCATTTTTTATTGGTATCATGAATTTGTTATTGTAGTGAATTTCATCAAAACTAGATTGATTTCAATTTAATTATAAATATTTGCACTCAATTTTTCATTTACTAATACTTACAACTTGTGCAGCAAGTTTTGATATCCACCCGAGCCAAGCCTATGTTGCCCATGCTTTTGTTTTCTTGTTGTTGTTGCCTTTGTTGTGTCAGGAAACCTATGTGATGTTTGAAATATGTTAGATCACATAAGTAAAAAGAGTAAATAGTACATACTTTCATTATTAACATTATCACATACCTTCTTTCCTCGGGTGATACTACTCGTCCACTATGTCTTGCACTTCTCTCAAGTGCATCCTTTTTAAGATCCTCCCACTCATTAATAGGAATATAGGGTGACCGCTCGTAATAAGGGTTGTGTTCTATTTGGGTCATGTAGTTATCCCTAATATACTTCAAAATAGTGCTTGCTTTGTCAAGGAGTCTAAGTCTATGAAAGACTTCGGATCCAAAAAGTGTTGTCATAGAGTCAATGAGCTTATTCTTTAACCCTTTATCTTGTACTAACCACCTTTGAAGAAAAAAAACTATTAGATTCATAAATGAAGTGAGGCTACCTTTTAATATACTTGAAGAAAGGGCTGAAATGAAATCTAATCTTGCAATGAAATCAAAATATGATACCATGTGCCTATGGTCGGCCAAAAAATGCCCAAACATTCATCATTAATTTTTCATAAAATAGATTATTCCCTGGAAGATAATTATGAGATTATTATAATTAGTTATTGCAAGGGACCACATAGGGGCTTAGTGCATTACATAATGAGTATTATATTGTATAGTAAAAGAAAGGATCGGTCTTTAAAGTACCTAGAAGCTGGGCTACTCTCAAGGGAAGTTCATCTTCATTGCTCATGAGCAATTGATCACACTATATTGTTCCCATACATTTAACACGAGTACATCCAGGAATTGCGTCATCACCTCCTACATAAAATAAATCCAATATTACAAAATGCCTCCTAAGAAATAATATATAGTTCAAGTGAAATAAACACATGATAAATAAGAGAGAAAAAGAGGAGTCTACTTACCAATAGTAGGTGTTGCCATCGCATCTATGGTCATGCTATGTGTTGCTAACATTGCAGGTAGAACTACCTCTATGGATCTCATCCTTGTACCAGGTGTTGTACTCAACATAGATTCAATAGCAGGTGCTGAACAAAAATATTGTTAGCGCATAAAAAAATATGGATAACCATGGACAAGATGGAGTATAAAACATGTGATGTACCATCCAAAGTATTTGCATCTAAGGTAATGCCCTTTAATCTATTTATCATAACCTGTAAAGAGAACACATATATATTTTAGTTAATGACATAAATAAAATAGTATACTATAAAAATCATTATTGAACATTTGTTATAATTAAAAACTACATTAATACTTACTCTATAGTTCTGAACATGGCCAATCAACATATCTGATGCCCTCTGTATTTCAGGAGTATGAGGTTGAATATTTGTCATTCGAGCTAACTGTTTTGATATTGTACGAAGGACCTTTTCCAGTGCAACCACAGGATCAACCTCTGATAAAAAATCAGCATCAAATGGATCCTGCTCATTCTACAACTCCTCATGGACTACTTGTTCCTTTCCCTTTTTCTTATCACCACTCGTTTGTGAGAACAATATTATTAGCCCTTTATTTAAAAGCAATCCAAAATAGTAGAACAACAAAAAATATGCATTAACATAACAAAAAATATGCATTAACATTTTTCAACAACAATGAGTTTTACCTATCAGGAAGAAGAAGTCCCATGAGAACTATCACCGCCATGCGTATCATGTGGATCTTAATCCATACTATAGCTCTGTATATAAAAAAAAAATCATTCAGACATGTTAAAAAACATGTGTTCTTATTCTAAGTTGCGTTGAATAATAGACAACTATCAAAATGTGTACCACCTTGTCCATGATAGTGATGGGGATTTTTGTATCTATGCAATTCAAATTTTAATCGATAAGTAGCTCCTCACCTCCATGTATTGATTTGATCACACATACAAATACGTGAATTCCCTCATGCGCCTCAAATATGCAATTGGGTTGCTTCTTAGTTGACGCAAGCCATGTACTGTTTACAAAACTTGCAATATTCCTTGATGCTTTGGGTCTTCCATTAACATATATAGCTACTTTTTTACTTTGTTTAATGACCTTTTGTTGTATATAATTTGTCTCAAGTGCATACCTACACATACTTTTTTTATATTTAATAATCTGCATCCAACTACTGTAATCATAACAAGGTCTGAAATACTCCATCAATTCAACAACTTTGTTGTAAGAGACCTTTATGCCATCCATGGAAAATGGGCCCAAACCATGTAATGAAGATGGTGCTATGCAATATATCCTCTCTTTAATACAAAAAGAAGTGTTTATTGAAGGAAATTCATTGGGGACCCATTGTTTCTGTAGATGTTTGTACCTAAACGGCAACTCGGAGTCATCTTTTCTCTCATCATCATAAGAACATGACCCCCCTTGAGAAAGGAAAAATTTCATGTGTTTATTGAATTTCTTTCTGAACTTTTGACCTCAAGTCGATCTTATTGAATTACACGTACTAAATGTCTCACTTTCTTCTTCCATTCCTAGATTTTCCTCGCTCAAGGAAGACAATTCTAAAAAATACCTATTCGTCGATACCTACACTTCATGCAGTGACTTGACTTGTACCTGACAATCCATGAGATTGTGTGGGATACCTGACATAAGATAATAGTTATACAATCAGACAAACATAGTTCACTCCATAGTTTTCATTATATCTTGTGAAGGACATTATACATTGTTAAAATTATCTATTTATCCAGCAATATTTTGAATATCTCAGCATTGCATGAGACACCACTATTGTGGAATTTTTTCAAATAGTTCCCATGCCTTGCCAGTGTTTTTATTACATGTTGTTAAAGACTTTATACATTGTTAAAATTATCTATTTATACTTTCAGAATTAGCTCACTCCATTGCAGGGAACAAAGAGAATCCCTTGTGATTTAACATCATTGAGATACCTCCTTTCATTACCTTCATGTCACCTTCTCATAGCTTCTCCTAGCTTCCTATGTGTTTCATCCTTTATTTATACACTTACTTCGACCAAACTTTTAATTTTCTAACAGATTTTGCCAAAAGCTTTGTAGGAAACCAAAGGCATTATAAATCATGAATTTTCTATAAAATTAATGTATTGCTCTAGATTTCATATGGACATTTTTTCAAATGGTTGGCATGTATGTTTATTCAAATGGAGTTATATCATTTGGAATGGATATATGATCGGTTGATATCGAATTCTATGTCAAGATTTATAGCATTAAATTGATCATAGTTAGAAGACTCAGATACAAGAAGAATATGAGTATAGCCAATTTTTAGAATAATATGAATGAATGCAAACATACATAAGTGGATGAACATAAATAATGAAGTTACCTGATATTGCTTGAAGTAATGAAGTGTTGACCCTAGGTTCAATCCAGTATGCTCATGTATGATCTAGAAATTGCAAGGAAAGAAAGGATGGATTTAGATCCAACGGATCTAAGCAATGCCTGACACCATATTATTGATCCTCATCTACAATTATGCATGTGCATAGTTAAGCCATACACTTCTAAAAGGAACTATGCTACAGAACATGTGCACTCAGGAAAATGCACTGCATATTGCAACCATGACTTGAGGTAGGCATTCAAGTTTTGTCTTCTCATTAACTCAATTTCATTTTGATGGCATTTGTTGATTTCATTGCGACACCAGCTTGGTTATAAAAAAAAAGAAAAAGAAAAAGAAAGTGTCATTTATAATTTTTGTGAATTCAAAGAGCTGTCGTGAAGATGACACTACACTTTTGTGTGGCGCAAAGAGGGCATTCAAGTTTGGCATGCGTGAAGAGGCCGACACTATGTGGGAAGAGGGCACTAGCACTTGAGGTAGGCATTTGAGCTTTGTCTTCTCATTAACTCAATTTCATTTTGATGGCATTTGTTGATTTAATGGCACAATATGAATGTTAATAGTGGCATTGTTCACATCTTAGCATTTGTAATGCTCGATGAACTGCAAGCTTTGAGAGCTAGGACATCATTGCTATTACCTTCAAGGCATTGTGTGAAGTTTTTGATGTCTCTTTATTTTTTTTGCTGCTAATATTCACTATGTGGTACTCCCTGTTTATGATCATTTCATGAGGAAATGTCTTGATGGCTCGCAGGCTGCAAGCTAGGGCATCATGCATTGTTTATGAGCTCATTGTTTGAGCACCTCATGTCCCTATTTTATTGGTCGGTGCTCTGTTAATTGTTTTTGATTAAGTAAAACAAGTTTTACAGGGATCGTAAAACCCACAATAGTATATGGTTGAAAGAAAGGCATGAAAACCAAGCAAAGAAAAGTAGTTCAGAGTAGCTAGGAATAGACCACTACAAGGCCAAATAAGAAAAACCAAAGTAAATTAAAGAAAGGAAAAAAATAAGAACACCATAACATGTTATGCCAAGCTCCTGAGCATGACAACCGCATTTCTTTTGAGGGCCTCCATCAGTTGAACAGTGTCTTTCACATTCTAAACTTGGAAGCCTAGAGGATCAATTTTCTCCCTATTCTTCCTGGTTCTAGCCCTGGTTCTTTTACTTGGTCCTTCAATGTGCTCCTTCTAGTCCTTCGTAGTCCTCTGCTCAATCTTAGAATCCATTTTTTCTTCCATCTTTTTGATCAGCAGCTTTAGGTTCTCATTGGACGTTTTGAGGATTTTAAAATTTTTGTCAGCCACACCCTTCAAGGTTTTTTCTAGGCTTATCATTTTGGATTCCAAGTGCAGGACCCTAGTTTCTAGGCTTAGCTTTTTCTCTGTGGTCTTATCCTTTTAGTTCGAGCCCTAAATTTTTTCTTTGAGGTCCTCAATCTCGTGGTAGAGCCATTTGAAAGATCTGAACTAATCCAGCATGTTGTTCTTGGTATTGTCAAGGAAATCCATGTCCATTTCCCTAGCTTTATCACTAAGTACAACCAGTGTATGGTCTATCAATTCTTTCTTATGGAATTTTGCATCATTTTCCTCCAGAATCTAGGGATAGATGGCCTCCCTAATTATTCCCATTCACACTGTGTTGATATTGAAATTTCTCTAGACCTTTTTTCCTCTCCGAGTATCCTGACTATTATACTCCCCCTCAGAGGCATCTTCAGTATCATCTATCCTTATAGGTGACTGGTTAGCACCCTGCTCTTCTTTATCTTCAGTAACAGGGGCTTAATTCTTTGTATTAGGGCCTAAAGGGGACTAAGGAGGAAGGGTTTTTTCCTTGCTGATTGTAAGATCAACTGACAGGCACCCAGAGAGGTCCTACATTGATTTAGGGATTTCCTCCTTTTCCTGTTCTTGCATGACTACATAATCCAAATTGGGATTACCCACATCATCTTTTGTATCCATTTCTTCTTCCTTTTCATTGTACTCTTCCTCCGAACCTCCTTCCTATCCTATTTTTTAGAGGTTTTTTCAATTGTGGTGGCTTTCAGGGGGCACTTCTTGGAGAGGGAACCCTTGTTTTGTTTCTTCAATTAAACTTCCTCACTATCATCCAAAGGATTTCCCACAGATGTGCTCGAAGGAACATAATCTAACCCAGAGTACTCGTAGATAGCCTTGCTATCCCCAATTTTCTTGCCCAAGATTTGGGTTTTAAAGAATTCATATAACAATAGAAGTAATCCTTCATGCGGGGTGGGGTTAGCAATTTTCTTATCTCTAAAACCAGTGATATTCTTTTTCATAGAAGAGAAGAGATAATATGGAATGGAAATCTTTAGACCATGCCTAAAATGATTAAGCAAGATGAAATGATAGGTGTGGATTCTGTCAAGCTTGGTATTGAGGGTGACATAGAAGATGAGGGCCTTCAAAACAAACTACCAGAGTGTCTTCAAGCTCCTGGGAAGGTAGTAGGGACCCTCTTTGACAATGGCATTTGTCTCCTTGTCATCCCTCGTAAACTTTTTGACAGCAATGTCAGAAAGTTTTTGGTCTCTGTAGAATTTTTTCTCAATGATGGGAATGTTGGTGACTATAGATATTACCTCCTTTGTGATGGTAAATGAATTTCCTTCAATCTCCACTATCCCATCCTTCCTACAACCATGGAGTCATTCAATAAAAGTGGTGGCATCCCCTTTCTATAAGGCATTCCAGACTTTAGTTCACTTCTTTCATTTCTCACTGTTGCCCTCCGGCTCCCTTCTTAACCTTTCCCCAACCATGGATTTCATGACAGCTCTGGTATACCACTGGTCTAGCCAAAAATTGTTGCTTGCCTTCTTTCTAACTTCAATAGTGCACTTTCTAGAAGATGGCTTTTTGAAATGATTACAAGATTTGGGGAAGGGGGCCCTTAAAGCATGTGGAGGTGATGTGTTATTAAAAATCATGCAAATCCACCTCTGCTCGACATGAGTGAAATAAATTCTCCGAAAAAGCCCTTTGCAATAATAATAATTTTTTATTATTGCATCGGTACTTTGAAGATCGACTCCATCTAGAGAATCCAGCTCAACTTGATGGAAAGCATCAACATAGGTCCTAATGTAGTAAGCTTCCTTGCTGGCAGCCTATAAGGCAATCCAGTTAGCAGCCTGGTTGGCATCAAAGATGAGCACATGAAGAGAAAGGTCATCCTCAGAGAGATTGATCTATGCAGAAACAAAAGTGATGACTAAGCCGAGACCAAAGCCACGTCTGTAATCCTGGCCAAGGGAGAGCCAATCATTGTTGCCCCATTGAGTTTCATACATGGATTTTGCTTCATTTTTTATTACAATAGAACATATGTGTGAGATGAGAGATCTTTGTCTAACAATCAGCTTGTGTGAGCTTATGAGCTCACTGGGGTCCTTTGGAGTAACTAGAATTTCTTACTTGAAGTACAGGCAGCCTAGATGGTTTTCTGGGCTCCATCCATGATATTCCTACTAGCTTCCTCTTGCCTAATCTAACTTTCTCTCCTTCTTCTTGGGGATTTGAGTTTAGCCCCAATGTCTTCTCTATTTCTACTCCTTGTAGCTACTGGAGAAACCGGAGAGGGGTCTCTCCTTTTGTTTCTCTTTTTACTTTGAACCTTTATCCAACCCTCTTTTTCCTCTTTGTATTTGGCAAAGAGCTCCTCCATCTTGGTGAGTTTCCTTGGAGAGATGGTTCCCAAAAGGAAGTCCATTTGTTGGACTTTGTTAGAATCTGGAGTCTCTGGGAAATGGCTAGAGTCTGGGAGGCCACTAGCTATACCCCTAGCTAGGCTTGAAAATCTTTCTTCCAAAGGATATTCTAGGGAGTCTAGGATGAAGGAGACAAAGATAGAGCCAAGGCATGAATCACTTCCTTCCCCCTAACCATTGTCACTGGTATGTTTCATGGAGTCTTGTAGAATGTTGACTTCCAAGTCTATGCCTTCAAACTGGGGAGACACCTCTCTTAGAGCTAAACTCTCTTGACCTGATTTGGTATTATCCTTTTGTTCCCCATTGTGAGGGTTTTTCTTGTCTTTTGGTGAGTCGAGAATCACTTGAGTGTCCTCTGGTTTGTCCTTTTTTTCCACACTCTATGATTCAAGACCTTTGAGTCAGATTGTGGATTGGATGTCTTCCTTGGGAGGCTTTCCTTTTCATTGTATTTACTTGGCTTGATCTTTTTTATAGCTAAATCTTTCCTTTCTTTTTCCAAATTCATGCACACTAGACACAGTTTGGCTTTGTGTCCCACTTTCTTACAGTGGAAGCAAGCACAAGGGATGCTTTCATAGTTCAAATTTTGTAAATGTTTTCCTAGTTTGGATTGGAGCACGATGATTTCTAGCATGTCTTGACCCTCTTCCACCCTAATGTAGATCCTAGCATAGGTTAGGAGACTTTTAGTAGCACTCACTGAATCTATCAAGAGTAGAGTACCAAAGGATCTGGCTATACCATCAAAGACATCTTCAACCTAGAATTCCAAAGGGAGTTCTAGGAGACTTACCCACACTGGGGCTTGGACAAAGAAAGATTCATTGAGATCTAGCTTCGGAGTCCATTTTTGTAGCACCAGAGTAGCCTTGCATATTGACCAAGTACCCGCACAAAGGATTTTATCTAAGTCTTCTTTGCAAGAAAACTCAAAGGAGAGAAAGCCCTTAGCCATGGCCGTGACAAGGACTTGCCCCTTAAGCTCCCATTTATTTTATGCAAAGATTCTCACTATATCTATGTTAAGTCTAGACCCCACAAATTTGCCTTCAAGAGTATGGTCCATAGAGGTGATATTGTGATCCACCAACTCATCAAGAATCTCTATGATAAAGTTGCCATTCTCTTTATCAAAAATATCCTTAATAGAAGGGAAAGAAGACTTGCCTGTAGGTTGAACTCCAAAAAGAGTTGACCACCAATGATGATGAAAGGCTTTACCACCCTGATCCCTTGTTTGAGTCTTTGAGGCCAAGGGGGAAGAGGAAGGGTTTCCTTCTCCCACCCTGGCCTCCTTACCAAGATCTTTCTGCTTAACCCTTGGGTCCCCCTCCTTGTTCTCTGAGTTCCCCACTTCCCAATTTGCAAAGATGCCATTACCTATAGCACACTCAGCCCATGGCCCTAGAATCCCGCCCGCATTCAAATTTGAACTCAAACTTCCTCCCGCTCGCCCGTTGTCATCTATTGTCACCATAATCCCAGGGCTCTGTTTCTTATATTGAGTTTACATCATATATTTAGTCTTAATGAATATCTTATAAAACAATGTAAAACTTACCCAAAATAATTTGTCTTAATAAAATCTTAATAAAACAATATATTTAGTCTTAATAAAATCTTATAAAACAACGTATATTGTGTGAAGTGTTTGATCTCTCTTTATTTGTTTTTATGTTGATATTCACTAGGTATGCGGTACTCCTTTTTTATGATCATTTCATGAGGAAATTTCTTGATGGCTCGCGGTCTGCAAGCTAGGGAATCATACATTGTTCATGACCTCACTGTTTAATACTAGCATTGTTTATCTTTTCATTTGGAATGCTTGATGACCCGTGAGCTTTGAGAGCTAGGGCATCATTTCTATTACCTTCAAGGCATTGTTTGAAGTGTTTGATCTCTCTTTATTTGTTTTTTTGTTGATATTCACTATGCGGTACTCCCCGTTTATGATCATTTCATGAGGAAATGTCTTGATGGTTTGCGGGCTACAAGCTAGGGCATCATGCATTGTTTATGAGCTCACTGTTTCAGCACTGACCAATCAAATAGGGACATGAGGTGCTCAAACAGTGAGCTCATAAACAATGCATAATGCCCTAGCTTGCAGCCTGTGAGCCATCAAGACATTTCCTCATGAAATGATTATAAATAGGGAGTACCACATAGTGAATATCAACAAAAAAACAAATAAAGAGAGATCAAACACTTCACACAATATATGTTGTTCTATAAGATTTCATTAAGACTAAATATATTGTTTTATTAAGACAAAGTATTTTGGGTTAGTTTTATGTTGTTTTATAAGATTTTATTAAGACTAAATATATGATGTAAACTCATAATTATACTTGATATATATATACTTCAAAGGAGGAATTATGAAATATAGTTGTAGGTAGTTATCTCTTCTATAATGATGGAGGAGTGAAAGGTAATGATCAATGAGATTGCTGCTATTAGATCATGTCCATTAATACACTTACTATTTTGAATTTGAGCTCGGGCATCATGCAATGTTATTGTTGTTGGAAACAATTGTCTGAAGAAAATTGCTACTCAAATTATGTATTGTCTTTCATGTCACACAATGTCATAGTCTGCAACAATTAGTACCTACTGAGCTCAGTCAGTCTGCCTAGCAGTAAAATTAGCGCTTACTGAGTTCACTCAATTATTAAAGAAAAATCAGCATCTACCGAGTCCACTCGGTTATCAAAGAAAATCAGCATTTACCGAGTTCAGTCGGTTGTCAAAGAAAATTTAGCATCTACCGAGTTCAGTCGGTTATCGAAGAAAAAGGATTATCAGTGTTTACCGAGTTCCCTCAGTCTCTGAAAGATTGTAGAAAGTTATGGTCACCGAGCACTGTCGGCCCTTGAAGGATCTTTGCAAATAAAGTTTGCTTATTTCAGCCGACTGTTATACTAAGTAATGCCGATTTGACAAATCTAAAATCATATAAATAAAAGGTCAAATGTGAAAAATAAAGTACAGAAACATGGAAGAAGATATATAGAAGAAGATATATAGAAGAAGATTTATAGAAGAAAGACACGAAAGGTGTGTGCAAAATTGTGAAGGATGACCAGATATCCTTGAGGAGCAGCAGAGATATATTCGATCAGGAAGGATCCCACTTATACAGAACAGAGATCTGTAATCAGCAAGGTAGTTGCATTATTATACAGGTCATTTTCATTGTTACCTTTTTATCATTGTAACAGTGAATTCTAAATCTCTTAACCGAGTTGGTTTAACAACCATATTGTAAATCCTCTAACAAGGTGACAATTCCATTGAATTTTTCTCAAGACCTCTTACCAGGCCACTCCTAGCAAGGTGATTAAATCCTCTAACAAGGTCACACCTAACAGTGTGTTTTGTAACCTTTTACCGGGTTGGCTTCTAACCGGGCATCACTTCAGAAAAGTGAAAATCAGTATCTAGATACATTGGTGGTTTTTCCCATATTGGGTTTCCACGTTAAATTCTGTGTCTCTTGTGTTCTTAATAGTTATCTTAATCATATACAAGTGGTGATGAATATCTAAAAGATAATTTTGCTAATACTTTCTGCATCTACCAAGTTACTGCAATCTATTTACCGAGTGTTAAACAGATAATATTCTTTAAGATATCCTAAGGGATTTGGAAAGAAATAATAGTGAAGTATTTTATGGTTGACTGATTCACCCCCCCCTCTTAGTCACTTCATCCATATTCCATCAATTGGTATCAGAGCTTTTGGTGCTTGCAGGAAGGTTTCAAGGACCTAAGCTAAAGATCAGGATGTCTTACAAGAGAGAAATTCCAAAGCTCAACAGAGATAACTTTTCAGTATGGCAAGGTCTCATGAGACTTCATCTGGCTTCCATTGGTGATTCAGGATGCAAATACATTGATGAAGAATACATAGTTCCTACTGGCGCATTAACTGTTGAAGACATTGCAGAGAAAAAGAGTCATAACACCATGATGATAGACATTGCATCAGCTCTCAGCTATGAAGAATTTGATGATATTAAAGAATGCACTACTGCATATGAAATGTGGATCACACTGAAGAAAATATATGGTGGTGATGCAAATGTGAAAAGAGCCAAAGAAGAAAGCCTAAGAGGACAGTTTGACAAGATGAATATGAAAGAAGATGAAAACATTGCAAAATATGTTGAAAGGATCAAAGCAAGTGTTAGTGCAATTAGAGCTTCGGGAGGAACAATCTATGATGAAACTATTATAAGCAAGGTACTCAGAACACTACTCCCTATCTATGCAATAAGAGTATCAGCTATTCAAGAAAGAAGATGTGAAACAAACCACAATATAACTTTGGATGCTTTAGTTGGAAGATTGACAGCCTTTGAATTAGACAACTATGACAACTATGTTCTAATTTCCAAAAATATTGAGTCAGCATTTGAGGCCAAGGTTTCACTAAGGAAGAACAAGAAAATTAAAGAAGTTCAGTCAGAAAGTGAAGAAGTATCAAAAGAAAGTTCTGATAGTGATCTTGAAATTGTAGAAGCATTACTTGCAAAGAAGTACTCTAAAGGGAAAGGTAAATATAAAGGTAAAACTCCTTTAATCTATTTTTCATGTGAAGAAAGTGGACATATTGCAGCTAGGTGCCCAAACAAGTAGGCCAAGGAAGAGAAGAGAGGTTACAAGTACTATGGCAAAAAGAATTTCAAATCATTCAAGGATAAAGGTAAGAAAACATGTTTTATGGCTAAAGATTCTGATGATAGTGAAGAAGAAATTGTCTTTATTGCTATAAAAGATGAATCTGATGATGATGAAGATAAGATGGCACTTATTTCTCATATAAGCAAAGATGAGATATGGATAATAGATAGTGGATGTTCACATCACATGACTGGTGACAAGACAAAATTTGAATACCTAGAAGACTGTGATAGTGGCAATGTAAGATTTGGAAACAATGAACCTTGTTGTATAAAAGGAAAAGGAAGAATCTCATTAACCAAAGAACTCATATGTGATAATGCTTATTGGGTTGAAGGACTAAAACATAATCTTCTAAGTGTAGCACAGCTAATCAACATTGGTTTCAAGGTTGAATTCATGAATAGTCAAGCAAGACTGCTGGATGGAAAAGGAAAACTCATTGGATCAGGCAAACAAACAAAAGGTAACTTATTTTATCTTGATCTCAGTGAATATTCATGTTTTATTGCTCAAATTGAAGAAATTTGGCTATGGAACAAAAGGTTATGTCATGTGAATTTTGATAACATGATGAAAATAAGCAAATTCAAGAAGGTAAGAGGCATTCCTACTTTGAAGAAACCTGATACTGGTCTATGTAAGAATTGTCAGATTGGCAAAATGAGTAAGACTAGTTTTAAGAGTAAGAACTATCAATCTAAAGAGATTTTGGAAATTGTGCATATTGATTTATGTGGACCTATTGGAATAGAAAGCTATACTGGAGATAAATTTTTTATTCTTTTCGTTGATGATTATTCTAGAATGATGACTGTTATGTATTTAAGAGAAAAGTCAGAAGCATTTGAAAAATTCAAATGGTACTTGGCAAGAGTGGAAAAGGAAACAGGGAAAAGATTGAAATGCTTAAGATCAGACAGAGGTGGTGAATTCATCTCCCATGAATTTAACAACTTTTGCATTGAAAGAGGAATCAAAAGACAGGTATCAGCTCCTAGAACTCCTGAGCAGAATGGAATAGCAGAAAGAAGAAACAGATCTATTATGGATTGTACAAGGACTCTAATGATAGAAAAGAACATCACCATAAAGTACTGGAAGGAAGCTATCAGCACTACAGTTCATACCTTGAACCGAGTACAATTGAAGAAAGACACATTCAAAAATCCTTATGAGTTATGGTATGGCTATAAACCCAATGTAAGTTACATGAAAGTATTTGGTAGCAAGTGTTATATCTTAAAAGAATCCAGAAGAAATAAATTTGATGTGAAAAGTGATGAAGAAATATTCCTAGGATATTCTAGCAAAAGCAAGGCATACAAATGTCTGAACTTGTCTACTCACAAAGTCATAGAAAGTATACATGTAAAATTTGATGAGTTTGCAGAAAAGACTGAAGAAGAAAGCAAAAGGGAACCTGAAAACTACAGGAGATTCGTTTACATTGAACCTGAAATGTTGCCAGACACAACTATCAATGAGGAAACTATATCTACTGAGCCAAGCATTGTAACCTGTTGGTTAATAGTTTGTCCTCTTCAAGATTTCTAATCTTTGACTCTTAAATTACCCAATGGGAGAGAACAAAAGGATGTCACCAACAATTGGGTCAGTGTACGTCTTCTATCACTGCCCTCTGAATTGATAGGTATAGCTCCCTAATTATGTATGATATACAATGAATGTGTTTTTATCTTGATCACTAGGTTGTCTCTGGTGTGTTTTAACCAAATTTCTTGTAGGCACAAACAATTCAGGCAAGGATTTATGCTTATTATCTTCTAACTCTAATCTACCTATTTTAACCATGCAAAGTCTAACCAAGAGAAAAGGAGCAGAATCATGCATAGGAGACAAATAGAATTGTTTGAACTGCAACTTCTGTCATCAAATGGAATCCACACATACATCACAACTCTACACACCACTGTACTTTCTGTCCAGTATGCAACTATTTAACTAACAGGATGAATAGGAGAAGAATCACATATGACAAGTAAATGGAATCACTTACTGCAACCACAGACATGAAATGGAATTCAAGACATAATCACAGCTTCATACATAACTATCCTTTCTATTCAAATGCATATGATTGACTACCAGTGGAACAACAAAACCAGAAACCTTGCTATAGTAAATGGAATTACTTTGCTCAAATATCTAGTTTGCCGACCTTTACAATGAGTTTCTTCCTAGTATTTATAGACTTCACAATACATAGAGTTCGTCATAACTCATGACCTTCCAGCTTCCACGAATACAAACAGACTATACACCAAGCAGGAATATCTTCAATGAGAGGGTATGGAAGACGATCATGATATCTCAACCTCTCGATCAACACTTGTCAAGCCAGAGTTCATTGGGCTTCCGGAGTCACTTAACTTTGATTTGTCCTGAGAATGTGAACAGAAGCCATCTATCGGCAAGAACTTTACCATCTATTATCATGCAATCTCTTTCTCTGTTCTTCCTTCGACATACTCCATGACAGACGCTTTCTATTTTACCACGACAGTCGACTTGAAAAAGAAATCGACGTTTATTTCTTTTCAATTCTCTTCCGTCACCTTTTATTATAACGTTCAAGCACCGCCGAGATCCTTAAAATCATAAGTTTTAATCCTTTTATTGTATGCTTGACACGCGTCACCATCTCATTTGATTTCCTTAAGTCTCTAGCCTCCTTGACAATATTCTCATCGGACGGTGGTCGCATGATCGCAAGAAGGAAGAATATTCCTTGCGATCATGCGCTAGCCGTAGATTTTCTGCCGATGTCAGGACCCTTCTGACAACATGTAAATAGATCCCTCTGACACTCTGCCAACTTGACATTCTGTGGACCGACCACAGACTAGCTTATGTGTTCGTGAAACATCCCGGACCCACTTCTTCACACTTGGCAGATCCGACGGTAGTCGCATGATCGTAATAGCTTACAAGATTCCATAAGATCATGCGCCGTCCGTCGATTTGGAATCTTAAGATGTTCTGGCTTGCTGACATTTACAGGGCCTAGCAACCTCATTGTCGCATCCTCAATTACATTGTCGCATGATCGCATACCATTATTTTAATCTATGCGATCATGCGACCACCTTTCTAATTGGTACATGTTGGCTGCATCATTGGCACTTGTGGGGCCTAACAGACTTCATTGTCGCATGATCGCATAGCATTATTTTATTCCTTGCGATCATGCGACTGCATCTTCATTGGTACACATAGATTCCAGTAGGGCCCCTCTGTCTAATCTCTCCTGTGCTTGGCATATGTGGGTCCCAGTAACATAGTCAGCTCCTTAAATTTCTACTGTCGCATGATCGCGTACCATTATTTTAATCTATGTGATCATGCGACTGCTTCGTTATTGGTGCACGTAAGCTGCTTTGTTGTCTTCATGGGTCCCATTAGGTTCCATTGTCGCGTGATCGCATACCATTATTTTATTGCATGCGATCATGCGACTGCTTTACCATTGATACATGTGGATTCCAAGCGTCCGTTATATTGTTTCAGCCATAGGTTCTAAAATGTGACAGGAAGATTTTTAATACCATCAACTCCATGACTGTCCACCCTTTGCTACTGATAATATCATCAGACGAGTCGGCAATTCTAGCACTCTCCATACAGAAAAAGTTTCCTCTTGATTCTTCTGAAAGAACAAACACCATCCATCTTGATATACAAGATTATCAATAGAGCACATCTTCTTTGCCAGGATGGGGTCTATAACCTACCCAATGTTACAAGATCTTGCAGAAAAGCCCACCCGGTTCAAAGAAGGAAAGCAATGATAGGGAAACCTGGCAAAGAAAGCCTACCTAAGCAAGACTTAGACCTAGACTCGACCAACTTCACATGGAAAAATGACGGGTGACTGAAAATCAGGCAACAGCTGGCTCCGACTAGGGATTTAAGCATTACCATGCTTAAAAGGACTCTAGCAATCTCTGGTTTCGCAAAATAGCCGGCAACTTAACAAAGCCAAAACTACACACAGTAGAAGGAAAAACAACTAGGCTACAATAGGAAAATAAAACCTACCTAACTAACCACTATGGAGGGATTACCTGCTTCTCAATTATGCATTTGATACAACTTCAAATCCTGCCCATTATAGGAACATGGCAGGGATTCTCCGGAAGGGTATGCCAACCTGAATGAATTATTCTGATTTGCTTGCACAATCTGGAATGGGCCTTTCCATAAAGATTGAAACTTAGAATGCATTCCTTTAGGTTCATGTCTCTTGTCCCACAGAAGCACCATATCACCTTCCATAAATTTCCTCAGTCTAGCTCTTTTGTCAAACAACTTCTTGACTCAGTTTTGATGTGTAGTTATTCTGTCAACCATTTCTTCTCTCTCTTCTTGCAGTTTGGTCAAGTATATGATTCTTCTCTCTAAACCATCTTTGAAAACATCATCTTCAATTACCGTTTTCAATTTACATGCAGCAAGCTCTAAAGGTAAAGGAAGATTTGCTTCAACCCCATAAACTAGTTCAAAAGGAGATATACCTATGGCTCTTTTAGGTGTAGTCCTGTCTGCCCATAAAGCATCATGTAATTTCCTGTGCCAATTCCTCTGATTGTCATCAACTAACTTCTTCATGATATTAATCAAATTCTTATTACTTGATTCTACTTGCCCATTCCCTTGGGGAAAGTAATCTAATGAATGACCTACCAGAATCCCATAATCATGACAAAAAAAAACAATTTCAGATGATGAGAAATACGAAGCATTATCCATAATCAATTTTGTAGGTTTCCAAACCTAACTAAAATTTGTTCTTTTATAAACTCACAAACTGCATCAGAAGTGGTCCTCTTCATAGACTTAGCTTCCACCCATTTACTAAAATAGTCTGTAGCAGTCAAAATGTAAGAATGACCTTGACTTGAAGGAGGATTTAGGGGACCAATAAAATCTAGACCCCACTGCTGAAAAGGAGCATCAATTACAACTGGTTTCAATGGTAGAGCTGCCAATTGAGGTTTACCAGAAAATAGCTTACATTTTTCACATTTTTCTACCCATTTATATGCATCTTTAAACATTCCTGGCCAATAGTAGCATTGCCTTAGGATCTTGAATGCTGTAACAATATAAGAGAAATGTCCTCCACATGCCTCATCATGAAAAGTTTTCAACAACTGCATTTGCTGCTCTTTATCCACACACCTAAGGAAAGTACCATCTATTGCTCTTTTGTACAAAACATCATCATAAATAACATACTTGAGGGCTTTGTTTCTTAGATCTCTCCTTTGTTTTGCTGTCAATCCCTCTGGACACTCACCGTATGTCAAGAAATAAGCAATGTTTGAAAACCAAGGATCTTGTAAACTCACCATCAGCACCTTATGATCACTCTTCTCATCTGGCTGACCTTCTGCTATGGCTTTACAAAGTGCATTCCCCCTCACCAATTTAGTTGGCCTAATATCAGTGTCATACTCTTGAACTTTGGCAATCCAAGCTCCTCTATTATTACAACCAACTTCTTGTTGAGTCAAAATGCTTTTTACTGTTGCATCAGGCACATAAACAACTGAATGTGAGTGAAGAACATAAAATCTGAAATTTTTCAATGCTCTTACCATAGCATAAGCATGTTTTTCCATTTGGGAATACTTCAACTCATGGCTCTTCAAGGGTATACTCATGAAAGCAATTGGAGCTTGTATCCCCTCCTTGTTTTCTTGCATCAGTATTGCAGACATGGTGTGTTGTGATGCATAACAGTATAAAATGAATTCTTTTGTATAATCAGGGTGAACTAAAATAGGAGCATTAGCAATTGCATTTTTTATGTCTTCAAAAGATTTCTTACCACCATCAGTCTATTTGAAAGATTGATTTCCCTTCATCATATCAACTATACTTTTCACAGTTTCAGAAAAATCAGGTACAAATCTTCTTAAAAAGTTAACTTGTCCAAAGAAAGATTTAATTCCAGTTTTACTTAAAGGTAAACTTAACTGCTGAATAGCTCTAACTCTATCAGGATCAATCTTAACTCCTTCTTGAGAAACAATGTGTCCAAGAAGTTTACCTTCAGTAACACAAAATACAGATTTCTTTGGGTTTAAAGAAATACCTTGGTCTCTACACCTCTGCAGGACTCTGGCAAGATCTCTTATGTGATCTTTCCTCTGCCTAGAGAAAACAGTTAGATCATCAAGGTACATCACAATAATCTTATTTTTAAGATCACCAAAAGACAGATCCATTGCTCTCTGAAATGTTGCACCTGCGTTAATCAATCCAAAAGGCATTCTATTATAAGCAAAAGTAACCCATGGCATTGTAAAAGTTGTCTTGTACTTGTCTGATTCATCCACTTGGATTTGGTTATAACCTGAAAACCCATCCAACATAGACATCATTCCTGAACCTGCAACAATCTATAATAAATGGTCCATGTTTGGCAATGCATAGTTATCTTTGAGGGAAGCCTGATTTAGATTTCTGAAATCTACACAAATCCTTATCTCTCCATTCTTCTTCCTCACAGGGATGATATTTGCAATCCAGGTGGAGTGATGAATAGGATATATGATTTTTGCTTTTAACATCTTGTCAATCTCCTTAAAAATTGCTCCTTCTATCAAAGGGTTATAGTTTCTTTGTTTCTGTTTGACAGGAACTACCCCAGCCTTTAGAGGAATTGTGTGCCTAAAATCTCCATCCATGAAATTTTTAAGACCCTCATAGTCCCAAGAAAAAACATCTTGAAATTCCACTAATAACTCTTTGATCTTACCCCTTTCTTCAATGGAACAACACTTTCCAATATTAATCATTTTTGGACAATCATCAGTCTCTATATTGATTCCATCATACTCTCCACATGTAACACCTCGCCAGGCAACCCAAGAGGACAAGACATAAAACCTCTATAAAATACAAGTAGTGAATTTTTTTTATTTTATTTATTTATTTTAACTAGAATAATATTCATCATTACACTTCATATTTCTAAAAGAAGAAATAATTTTCTACTACTTGAATGTAAGATTTATACAACTTAAGTCCTCCCGGGTTCCCTAACGTCACTACTAAAGCAACATCATATAAACCATTTACATGCATAAGATATTCACAGAATCATGAGCTTAAAAGATCTACATTCATTTTAATGCACCAAGTTAAATGTCCCTAACTTATTTTCTTTATTAAACATAGGTTAATCATCCAACATCATTATTCCTTTTATCAACTCATTCCATAAATTCATATTGATTTCATCTACATCTACTATCCTTTATATCACTTTTCTCTAATAATTTAGGTAAGAGATTAATATTCATTAAGGTAGGCATTATCCTAGGTATTTCATTAACATGAACCAAGTATTAACATTATAATCAAGTTACTATTTTATTGCATTGCTTTATAACCATTCATTGTTAATAATTCCAATCACTAACCTATCATTTCTCAATAATTTCCTTGGATACTTTCATCAAGAGAGAATACATTATTTTTGTGATACATCATTATATATAACTATATTTAAGATTATTTCCTTTACATATGGACAACATAAGAGGATAGGAGAAATAACATAAATACTTTCTTTTAATGCTAGTAACATGTCCAATATTCCACATTCTTTTCCCTTTCTTTTACCTAGAACTACCCATTCCTTTAGCATTGCCTTGAATTGAGATTACATCAATACTACAAGACTCCTTTTAGGAGATTAAAATTACATGAATACAGATACATAAGTACATCTCAACATATTAAAATATCCAATAAGAAATCTTCAACTGCAGATCTGGAAAGGAATATGTGCTAGGATCATCCAAAGAATCATGATCAATACCTCGATATCAATATTAACCACCCAACCACGTGGAACCAATAGGCCCACTCCCCCGAGCTAGGAGATAGAACCAAAGGCCCATACAAGAGGTAACAACTAGGAAATTCCTAAGGTGGTGATTAAATTTCCCCAAAGTCACAACACAAAAGAAAAGACAAGAAGACCATAAGGACTACTAGAGGCATGATAAAATTTAGTAGAGACTCTAAGCTAAAAGCTAGGTGAGTGTCATTGCATAGCCCTCACCCCTTGGGTTGTCCTGGTACTAGCCACTCTTGGCCCCGGCCCCCAAGTAGGCACATGCGGAACCGAATGCCTCTTGTACAGACAAGGTCATCCAGTCGTACCTACGCATAGGTACCTTCTCCCACTCCCATCCTTAGTCTTTACTAGCACTAAAGGCATGGGCGAGGCACAATTAATCTTAATTAGTGTGTAATTTCCCATTCCAATAATCTCCCATTCCCAATTCATTTATTTAGGTTGTCACTTGATTAAATAACTCATAGTAGGTTATCCTGGTACTAGCCACTTAGGGCCCCGGCCCCTCACTATGAGCCACTCACCTAGTGTACTTAGGTTCCCTAACATACATATAAAAATCATAAGAGCATAATAGATCCATCATCAAGAATTCATATCAATTCCATAACAACATTTGATTGAGTTTAGGAAAACATATGTTGTCCCTAGTCCACTTGACAACCCTAAACCCAATATGGCATACAGAATGTTTCAAACATATAAGAAGACATCCAAGTGATATTATAAACATATTCAGAGTATACATAGATCCAATTAACCAAAAAAACATTCTAATAGCCTCTGGTGACCATACGAAACCTTAAAACTTAATGATGTTCTTAAACTGAATTATTTCAAGCAAGGATTAAATGCAAAGAATAGTCATCATAGAACAGTCATCCATATCTTCCACAAAACAAATAATAAAGGCAATCACTTCAGTGGAGATTTAGCTAACATAATTATGGACTCTCAATTTGATTTTTAGGAAGATCCAATGGTGGGAAAGAAAGTTATGACTTCTGGTTTAAAATAAAAAATTCTGGTTAGGGTTCAGACCTGCCTTCACTAAAACGGTTGTAATTTTCACAAAACATAATAAAAATTCTCCAAACCAATTGAAAATAAAAGATAAGACTTAGGAGAATCTTTTATATCAAATTTAGACTTTTATATAATCATATCAGCCTGTAGCATACGAATACATTTGACAAAAAATTCAGAATCAAGAATGGACAGGCATAGTCTGCCAAAATGCCAAAAATAAGGCATTAATTCGACCCTAAAAATAAAATCAGAGAGATGCCCATTTTAGATCTTTGAATTTTACTTCTAGAAAATCAATTTAGTAAAACTATAGATGCAATTTAAATTATTATAATAATAGATCTCCAAAAATGGGTTGCTAAAAACCCTAGGAAAACACATGCCAATTCTTACAAACAAAAACTCAAAACTTTAAAATAACCATAGAAATGAAAAGTAAAAATATAATAAATAATGATAATATATAAATAGATCGATAATCTATCAGACACATAAAGTAACTAAAATATTTAATCCATACCTCATGTCCTACGAAGGTTGAATCGAAGAAGGAAGGAAACAAAAGAGAAGACAATTCCAAACTTGAGATGCATCCTTCAAACCCTATCCACTTTCAGAAATCTCAATGAAAGAAATAAATAATTCCATAGCAAAGAATCCCTCTCTCAACTACTGAAATTCTCACAAAAATGTCTCTCTCCCAAAAGCAAGGATAACCAAAAATTCTTAAAGACATATGCTTACAAACTCTCCCTCACATCTCCAAGTTTTCTCTCCAAAATCTCCATGAAAAGTAAGGCCATCCTCTCCTCAATGCTTCAGCCCCAAAATCCCCTCCCTTCAAATGAGAAAGTAGTGCATATAAATAAATTTCCAAAGGTTGAGAGGAAAAGTAAGCAACTCCCAACTAACTCTTAACTAAAGGGTGTTATAAAATAACTTAATATCATACAACTATATTACTCAAATATATAATAAAAGGTTATTTGTATTCATTCATACACATATGTAATATTATCCTAACATATATGCATATGCCATCATTAATTACATCAATATCTATATATATAACCTATCCTCATTATTAATAATTAACAATTGAGAATAATATACCTCGCATTATTTAATATTTAATTATTAATAATATTATACTTTACATTAATCCCAAAATATACACCATCAACAATATCTACAATAATTAACATATAATCACATATAAATTATATATATATATCAATACATATATGTGTGCACCCATATATATATTTCCATATATATATATATATATATATATATATATATATATATATATATATATATATATATATATATATTTATATTTATATAGATACATGCCAAATACCAAACACTATAATCTATAAGATTATGAAGTAATAGATCACAATATTATTACCTATTTATAATTGCTATAGGATATAACACTGAGGTAGAATACAATCACATGCCTCAAAATAAATGTAATCATCCAAAGAGGCCATACAAATCATCTATGAAACATATCGAGAAAACCATAAGATCAAACAAGGTCAACCAAAGTCAACAAGGAAAGTCAAGCCAAACTCCTGAAACACAACATAGAAAGATTAACTAAGAATCATACCAAGAAGGAGAAATAAATAAAATGAGTAAACAAATCATACAACCAAATGAATTCAAGTGGTCACAAGGCACTAACTACAACCATGCCCAACCGGGTGCGTTGGATCTGGGTTTTTGACCCAAAGGTTGACTGACAAAGAAGGAACCCTAATATTCCCAAATTGGAATAATGACAAAGGAAGACTCATGTAGGGGCCTTAGTACTATCTCCATAACAACAACCATCGAGGATTTGAGGGCATGCTCAGACCTGTGAAGCCAGGTGAAGTTGATGCCCGGTACCTGCAAGCCTGCATCACAAAGAAGAAATACATATGCACGGATATACATATAAAAGAAAACATTGCAGACAGATGACTAGGATCGATACATCGTGTGGACCTCAGCTATGTGAGTAACTACGACTTCGTCCTGAATCATGAAAACACATCATGTATATATATACACTCAAAGCATGTAGCATCATCATAATGAAGGTTAGAATCTCAAGCATTGTGTTAGTCTCTTATCAATACTAATAATAAATTAACATAATCAAATCATCAAGTGAGATACAAGATTCATCCAAAGTAACCTTAATAGAAGAAAATATAAATAACCACTTATATATATCTATCAAGTACATATCATATAACATCCTAACTATGTTCATAAAGGTCTTGTAGGTACTCAATACATACATGGAGATAAATACATACAAAAATGATACCTTTAGATAGTATGTCTGATATTAGAATCATTGAGTACTAGCTTATGAAATTATTATAAACAACTATAGGAATAGATCAAACAAGTATCATGTACAACTTAAGCTGTAAGAAAACATCGAAGGATCTTAATTCTTTCAAAAACACAAAACTTATATTAGGGTTAGAGGGGTATTACACCACAAGTCTTTTCTTTTTCACTCCTTTCTTCCTTAACGTCAGCATCATGTTTGTCAAAAAGCTTTTCTAAAGATAAAAAGTGAGAAGGGATCTTATTACCTTTTAATTGAATGATTTCTTCTTCTGATTCTTCCTCCTCAATCAGTGACTTCTCATCTTTACCATCTTCAAAGCACATATTGACAAAAGGGCCTGATCCTTCTAGGAACTGCTGAATATGTTTGTCATTATCAAAGACTTGCCATGATTCTTCATTATCAGGTACCTTTGACCTAAAAAGAACTTCCATCCTATATATCTGATCTTTAAATTCAGGATGAGGTAACAATAATGAGGCAGAGACAGCTAATGAATCAGCTTTTGAATTCTGGTCTCTAGGAACTGAGTTTATTGAGAATGCATCAAAATTTTCCATCTCATCCCATACTTTATTTCTGCAATTCCTTAATCTATTATTTTTTACAGAATATAAATTTCTCACCTGCTTTACCACAAGCTCAGCATCACCTTGTACCTTAAGTAACTTTACTCCTTTTTGTTTTGCAACTTCCATTCCAAGGAGAAGAGCTTCATACTTTGCAGTGTTATTAGTGTTCTTAAAATTCAACTTGTAGGCCAGATGTGTGATTTCTTCATCAGGTGCAATTAAGACTACTCCTGCTCCTGAGCCTGCCTTAGCACAACTACCATCAAACTGCATTGTCCACAGCTGTTGTGAATCTGCCTTTACCGTCTCTCCTTGAGCATTAGGTCCATCATATGTTAACATGTAATTACCAAATTGCATTTCTTGATATAAGATCTGAGATTTAAGATCATCTGATTTCAAAATAGTAAATTTAGCCTTACCTTCAGGTTCAAGCTTTACTTTCTTATTCCCAACTTGGATGTAAGCAGATGACCAATCAAGTTTAATCTCTCCTCCCAAGTCCTTGCAGAAACTTCTACTAAGCAACATACCATAGCTTTCAGGAATGTCAGCAACAAGAATTGTAAGCTTTAATCTCTTGGAAGGATATGCAACCAAAGCAACTTGTGCATCCTTGATCTGACCTATCAAAGGTACTTGCTTGGCATCCATTGAATAGCACTTTCCAAAGACTTTGGTTAGGGGTAGCCCTAGAGCTTTTGCAACTGACGCAGGCATTACATTATCTGAAGCTCCAGAGTCTATGATGCAATTACTTAGTCTGTTGCCATTAATAAAAAGAGACACATAAAAAGGCTCTGGTTTCAAATATGAACAAGTAGCATGGATCACAGGTTCTTCTTCTTGAAACAGCCTAGGAATTGAGAAATCATCATCAATTGAATTCCCTTCATTAGCATTAACTCACCTTTTATCACTGACATTGGAATTGATATGAATGTTTTCTCCACTTTTACAATGATCTATCCACCTTTGGAATTGATCAGAGTGTGATCTCAAATAATCCATAGTAGATATTTGAATTTTAGTTTCTTCACAAAATTGAATAATATCAAAGGAATGAGGAAACTTATCTTTTTGTTCCTTTTGTGAAGAACTTGACGCTGGGTTATCATTCTTAGCTACCTTGTGGGGAGGAACTTGATTCTTGATAGAAGCAGCATTGGGAACTTGACTTTTATTTTTCTGACCTCTAGTCATCACAGTTAGCTGAGGTCCTTCCAAGGTGGCAAAATAATTTCCTCCATTTTCTGAATCTGATTCATACTCACAATACAAATTTACGGAGTTTCCATGAGGAGCATGATCATCATCATCTTCTGGATATTCAATTCTTTGCACTTCTTCTCCTTTCATTTGTAAATGCCAGATCATGTCTTCACAGGTATCACCATGATCTGCTCTGAGGTGAAAAGCACAAGAAGTTTGACCTTTAGGAGGAGCTTCAATAGCTAATCTTTGCTGAGTAGGAGGAAGCTGTAAGTTCTTGTTCCCGCTTTGATACCTTGGTCCTTCTCGGTAAGGCTGATATAATGAATGAGTTGGTCTTGCAACCTGTTTCTTTAATGCAATCATCTCATTGGACAATCTTTGTAACATGGCCTCAGTACTGTTTGAAGTACTTGTTACATTGCTTGAAGATCCAGTATGATACTCTTTCTTCCATTTCCCAGAGGCTATCATGTCATCTTCCATCTCTACTGCAAGAGTTTGTGCAACTTGTAAAGTAGCCACATTAGCCCTTCTTAGTTGATAACCAAGTTCAGGAGGCATAGAACTGATATAGAAAGTTTTCTGATTGTCTCCTGTTGGAGCACTAGCAGTTGGTATCCTTTTAATAAGTTTATTGAATTTAGCATTAAAATCTCTCATAGAGATGGATGATTCTTTCTTAATTTGAGCTAGTTGTAATAACAAACTTTGAGCATCCTCAGCACTCTTATACCTTTCTTCAAATTTCTGCCTCATGTCATTCCAACCAGTGATACAACCTGCAGGTAAATCTTGAAACCAATTTGCTGCATCACCCACCAGTGTGTCTACAAACATTCTGACTGCAACATCATCATGCTGAGGGTTCACCACACTACAAGCTTTAAGAAAGGCACTTAGATGTTGTTCTGCAGATACCAAACCATCACCATTGAATCTGGGAAAGTTCTTTCTGGAGGCCTTTGGCAAGTCATGATTTGCTGCAAGATTCAATGGTCCAATAGCATTTCCCCAAGGAACAGCCATAGTTGCTAGACTTGTATTTTGTGTAACTGCTTGTATTGAAACCGAGAGGGGAAGTGCAATACCGTGCAATAACAATGAATTGCAAGTGGTAGAAATAGGAATCCTATCAACAGGAGGTGAAGAAGATTTGCTTCTTCTTATTCTGAAAGGTACTACAGAAGACAATTGAAAATCTTCAGGCTTGTTATCTCCAACTTCTCTTCTTGACTTAGTCCTTCCTTTCCTGTAAGTATTTTCAAGAATAGGGAAATTGACTTCTTTAAGTTCTTCGTACACTGGGTCAACCTTTCCCTTTTTCTTCGCACTCCTGGTAAATTTGGAATCCAGGATGTCTTAGATTATGAGGAACTTATTGATATATTTTCTTTCTAAGTGTCCCCAGTAGAGTCACCAAAAATTGTTGGTTAACAGTTTGTCCTCTTTAAGATTTCTAATCTTTGACTCTTAAATTACCCAATGGGAGAGAACAAAAGGATGTCACCAACAATTGGGTCAGTGTACGTCTTCTATCACTACCCTCTGAATTGATAGGTACAGCTCCCTAATTATGTATGATATACAATGAATGTGTTTTTATCTTGATCACCAGGTTGTCTCTGATGTGTTTTAACCAAATTGCTTGTAGGCACAAATAATTCAGGCAAGGATTTATGCTTATTATCTTCTAACTCTAATCTACCTATTTTAACCATGCAAAGTCTAACCAAGAGAACAGGAGCAGAATCATGCATAGGAGACAAATAGAATTGTTTTAACTGCAACTTCTGTCATGAAATGGAATCCACACATACATCACAGCTCTACACACCACTGTACTTTCTGTCTAGTATGCAACTATTTAACTAACAGGATGAATAGGAGAAGAATCACATATGACAAGTAAATGGAATCACTTACTGCAACCACAGACATGAAATGGAATTCAAGACGTAATCACAGCTTCATACATAACTGTCCTTTCTATTCAAATGCATATGATTGACTACCAGTGGAACAACAAAACCAGAAACCTTGCTATAGTAAATGGAATTACTTTGCTCAAATATCTAGTTTGCCAACCTTTACAATGAGTTTCTTCCCAGTATTTATAGACTTCACAATACATAGAGTTCGTCATAACTCATGACCTTCCAACTTCCACGAATACAAACAGACTATACACCAAGCAGGAATATCTTCACTGAGAGGGTATGGAAGACGATCATGATATCTCAACGTCTCGATCAACACCTGTCAAGCCAGAGTTCATTGGGCTTCCGGAGTCACTTAACTTTGATTTGTCCTGAGAATGTGAACAGACGCCATCTATCAGCAAGAACTTTACCATCTGTTATCATGCAATCTCTTTCTTTGTTCTTCCTTCGACATACTCCGTGACAGACGCTTTCTATTTTACCACGACAGTCGACATGAAAAAGAAATCGACGTTTATTTCTTTTCAATTCTCTTCCGTCACCTTTTATTATAACGTTCAAGCACTGCCGAGATCCTTAAAATCATAAGTTTTAATCCTTTTTATTGTATGCTTGACACGCGTCACCATCTCATTTGATTTCCTTAAGTCTCTGGCCTCCTTGACAATATTCTCATCGGACGGTGGTCGCATGATCGCAAGAAGGAAGAATATTCCTTGTGATAATGCGCCAGCCATAAATTTTCTACCGATGTCAGGACCCTTCTGAAAACATGTAAACAGATCCCTCTGACACTCTGCCAACTCGACATTCCATGGACCGACCACAGACTAGCTTATGTGTTCGTGAAACATCCCGGACCCACTTCTTCACACTTGGCAGATCCGACGGTAGTCGCATGATCGTAAGAGCTTACAAGATTCCATAAGATCATGCGCCGTCCATCGATTTGGAATCTTAAGATGTTCTGGCTTGCTGACGTTTGCGGGGCCCAGCAACCTCATTGTCGCATCCTCAATTACATTGTCGCATGATCGCATACCATTATTTTAATCTATGTGATCATGCGACTGCCTTTCTAATTGGTACACGTTGGCTGCTTCATTGGCACTTGTGGGACCTAACAGACTTCATTGTCGCATGATCGCATAGCATTATTTTATTCCTTGCGATCATGCGACTGCATCTTCATTGGTACACATAGATTCTAGCAGGGCCCCTCTATCTAATCTCTCCCGTGCTTGGCATATGTGGGTCCCAGTAACACAGTCAGCTCCTTGAATTTCTACTGTTGCATGATCGCGTACCATTATTTTAATCTATGCGATCATGCGACTGCTTCATTATTGGTGCACGTAAGCTGCTTTGTTGTCTTCGCGGGTCCCAGTAGGTTCCATTGTCGCGTGATCGCATACCATTATTTTATTCCATGCGATCATGCGACTACTTTACCATTGATACACGTGGATTCCAGGCGTCCATTATATTGTTTCTGCCATAGGTTCTAAAACGTGACAGGAAGATTTTTAATACCATCAACTCCATGACTGTCCACCCTTTGCTACTGATAATATGATCAGACGAGTCGGCAATTCTAGCACTCTCCATACAGAAAAAGTTTCCTCTTGATTCTTCTGAAAGAACAAACACCATCCATCTTGATATACAAGATTATCAATAGAGCACATCTTCTTTGCCAGGATGGGGTCTATAACCTACCCAATGTTACAAGATCTTGTAGAAAAGCCCACCCGGTTCAAAGAAGGAAAGCAATGATAGGGAAACCTGGCAAAGAAAGCCTACCTAAGCAAGACTTAGACCTAGACTTGACCAACTTCACATGGAAAAATGACGGGTGACTGAAAATCAGGCAACATAACCGAGTCATAGGAAGAAGTTCAAACCGAGTCACAAGAAGAAGTTTAAACCAAGTCACAGGAAGAAGTTCTAACCGAGTCACAGGAAGAAATTCAAACCCAATCTCAGCCTGAAGTTACTGAGCAAATATCTACCGAGCCAGAGCAACCTGAAGAAGAGATCCTAGAAGACAACAACATGACTCATTCAAAAAGCAAGGAACCTATACTAGGCAAATATGTCAGAAGGCATCATACACCAGATCAAATTATTGGAAACAAATCAGATGGTACTATGACAAGAAGTAAGCTAAAAGGTACATGTCTGCTTACTAATTTTGAACCTAGAAATATCAAAGATGCATTGAAAAATGAAAGTTGGATTGAAGCAATGAATGAAGAATTAGAACAAATACAAAAGAACAAAACATGGACTCTTGTAGCTAGACCTAAAGATAAGAATGTAATTGGAACAAAATGGGTATTCGGGAATAAGCTGAATGAAGACGGTCAAGTATCTAGAAACAAAGATAGATTGGTATGTAAAGGTTATTCTCAAGAAGAAGGTATAGATTATGGTGAAACTTTTGCTCCTGTTGCAAGATCAGAAGGTGTAAGAACTCTACTTGCTTATGCAACACATAAAGGATTTAAGGTATATCAGATGGATATAAAATCTGCATTTCTCAATGGAATTCTTGATGAAGAAGTCTACATTGAACAACCTGAAGATTTTGTTGATCCAGATAAAAAGGACATGGTCTGCAAGTTACACAAAGCATTGTATGGTTTGAAACAAGCTCCTAGAGCATGGTATGAAAGACTCCATAACTATCTGATTCAGATTAATTTCAAAAGAGCCAATGATAATAGCAATCTGTATATTAAAGAAGGACCGGATGACAAAATTGTATTGGCAGAAATATTTGTAGATGATACTATATTTACAGGGAATGATGATCAGTGCAAAGAATTTTCAGAGCAAATGAACAAGGAATTTGAAATGTCTATGTTTGGTTTAATAAAATTCTTTGTTGGTCTTCAAATTCAGCAAAGCAAGAATGGTATATACATTACTCAATCTAAATACATTAAGGAAATACTTGAGAAGTTTGGTATGGAAGATTCAAAACCAGTTGGTACACCCATGTGTACTGGACTGAAACTTACCAAAAATGATGATTCAAAAGAAGTAGATCAGACCTTATACCGATCTATGATTGGAAAATTGCAGTATGTAGTACATACAAGACCTGATATTGCCTTAGCAGTCGGTATAGTAGCTAGATTCTCAGCAAAACCTAAGGAAAATCATATGATGGCAATCAAAAGAATCTTAAGGTACTTAAGAGGAACTGAAGAATATGGTTTGTGGTATAAATTTGGAGGCAATCTAGAATTAAAAGTGTTTACTGATGATGATTGGGCAGGGAACATTGATGACAGAAAAAGCACAAGTGGTGGAGCATTTTTTCTTGGAAAAAGATTGGTATCCTGGACCAGTAAAAAACAAAATTGCACATCTCAATCCACAGCTGAAGCATAATATGTTGCTGATGCAGTAAATTGTTCAAATATTGTTTGGTTTAAACAGTTATTACAAGGTATGAAGGTTGAGATCAAAGAACCAGTTGTTATATTTTGTGACAATACAAGTGCAATAAACATTTTGAAGAATCCAGTATTGCATTTCAAAACCAAGCACATTGCTATTAAATATCACTTTGTCAGAGAATTGGTGCAGGACAAGGAAATTAGATTAGAATATATTCATACAAAAGAGTAGATTGCAGACATTTTCACCAAACCATTACCCAAGGATGCATTTGTGTATCTAAGAGGTAAGTTAGGGGTCATTCCCCTATCTGAGGCTCACTAAATACAGTTTTAGTGATGCATCAACCAGAACATGATTGAAAATCAACATGTTGATGCAGCATATTCAAGGAATCATTGCATATGAATTAGTACTTGAGGTAAATTAGTTTACACCGGTAATATGTGAATTGTCTTTGGCATGTGTTGTCAAAGAGGGAGTGTTTGCTATGTCTTTGCTATTACTTCAAGAAATTTTCAATAGTCAGAGGAAGAGTTTTCAAGAAAAAGGAAGTTTGCTAACAGAGGGAGATTTGAATCTGAACCGAGCTAATCCTTTCAAAATTTCTTATGCTATGACATATTGTGTTGCCATCAATGCCAAAGAGGGAGATTGTTGGAAACAATTGTCTGAAGAAAATTGCTACTCAAATTATGTATTGTCTTTGATGTCACACAATGTCATAGTCCGCAACAATCAGTACCTACCGAGCTTAGTCGGTCTGCCTGGCAGTAAAATTAGTGCTTACCGAGTTCACTCGGTTATCAAAGAAAAATCAGCATCTACCGAGTCCACTCGGTTATCAAAGAAAATCAGCATTTACCGAGTTCAGTCAATTTTCAAAGAAAAGTTAGCATCTACCGAGTTCAATTGGTTATCGAAGAAAAAAGATTATCAGTGTTTACCGAGTTCCCTCGGTCCCTGAAAGATTGTAGAAAGTTATGGTCACCGAGCACTGTCAGCCCTTGAAGGATCTTTGCAAATAAAGTTTGCTTATTTTAGCCGACTGTTATACTAAGTAATGCCGATTTGACAAATCTAAAATCATATAAATAAAAGGTCAAATGTGAAAAATAAAGTACAGAAACATGGAAGAAGATATATAGAAGAAGATATATAGAAGAAGATATATAGAGGAAGATTTATAGAAGAAAGACAGGAAAGGTGTGTGTGAAATTGTGAAGGATGACCAGATATCCTTGAGGAGCAGTAGAGATATATTTGATCAGGAAGGATCCCACTTATACAGAACAGAGATCTGTAATCAACAAGGCAGTTGCATTATTATACAAGTCATTTTCATTGTTACCTTTTTATCATTGTAACAGTGAATTCTAAATCTCTTAACCGAGTTGGTTTAACAACCATATTGTAAATCCTCTAACAAGGTGACAATTCCATTGAATTGTTCTCAAGACCTCTTACCAGGCCACTCCTAGCAGGGTGATTAAATCCTCTAACAAGGTCACACCTAACAGTGTGTTTTGTAACCTTTTATCGGGTTGGCTTCTAACCAGGCATCACTTCAGAAAAGTGAAAATCAGTATCTAGATACATTGGTGGTTTTTTCCATATTGGGTTTCCACATTAAATTATATGTCTCTTGTGTTCTTAATAGTTATCTTAATCATATACAAGTGGTGATGAATATCTAAAAGATAATTTTGCTAATACTTTCTGCATCTACCAAGTTACTGCAATCTATTTACCGAGTGTTAAACAAATAATATTCTTTAAGATATCCTAAGGGATTTGGAAAGAAATAATAGTGAAGTGTTTTATGGTTGACTGATTCACCCCCCCCCCTCTCAGTCACTTCATCCATATTCCATCAATTGTTGTCATTGCATGCTTACTGCTGTTGTGCACCATATATTGTTTTATACACTGTTTATTTCATTGAGACCGTGAGCTTTCCATTTGTAAAATATTTTTTTTTATTGGATCAATGCTACCATGTTGTTGAGGCTGTAGATGCATTGAATCACCATTGTCATTCTATTTTTATAGTAGCAATATAACAAACAAAGCACCAGCCAATCAAATAGGGACATTAGTAAGACATTTAATGCATTGATACTTCATCATGATGATAAAAATTCCATTGGTTCAAAGCACATAGAATGTGGGTAGATGCATTGAATCACCACTTCCATTCTATTTTGATGAAGAGGAACTATGTTATAAAATTTCAAGGCATCAAATTTTATAACCGTACATATATTTTATGAGTATAACTGTACAACAGAAGAGCACCCACATGCCTTGGTTGTTATTGGTCTATGAAAGGTTTTGATTTTTCTTTCCCAATTGAGATGTCATCCTAAGATTCAAAAGGACCAAGGTAATAATAAGTCTTGAAAATAAATGCATGATTGTGGATCCTCAAGTAGGAGTTGTGATGCAAAGGAAGAACACTTATATGGGTTTACCCACATAAGGACAATGGTTTCATTCATCTTTCTTTCAAGTGCTCTTGGGTACTTTCCTTGGCCTCTAGGCTTGGGCATCCTATAGGGGTTGAACCAAAATTACGAAGGCAATAAGGACACATACAACAATAGGTTTGGGGACTTAAACTTATGTTCAATCATTAGTAATGGTTTGGGGAACTAATTACTAGATGAGTGACTATAGTACCCTAGTTTGCATTATTAGATGATCTTGTTTAATTTGTGTTCATTTCATGCAAATATACATTTAAAGGAAAAGAAATTTTTGCATCTAAAGATTACATGTATATATATGAAAAATAAGTTGTATATACTATACAAGGAAAATAAATTTCAGAAGAAAATGCAAGAGTACATGTATACATAAGAGGATGAACATAAATAATAAGGGTGCCAAACATTGCCTAAAGTGATGAATTTTTGACCCAGGTATGAATCTAGTGTGCTCCTATGTGATCCAGAACCTACAAAGAAAAGAGAGATGGGGGCTAGATAAAAAATATCTAAGCAATGAATGACATCCTATTACTGATCCTCATCTACAATTATGCATGTGCATAGTAAAGCCATACACTTATGAAATAAAAACCATGCTACAGGACATGTGACTACATCATTCAAATAGTGCAACAGCAACACCAGATGTTGTTGTTCCATCTAGTGTTGTTGTGACATGATTTCCAAATGATGCACCCACAATAGTCGCACACCATGCCTATCAGCACAAGGCAGTCATGAGCAAGCATGAGTAAGCAATGGAAGGGGCATACATCATCATCAAATTAGAGGAGAAAAGCATCAAATCTGCATATTGAGAGAGGAGTACATCATGGATTTCAAGTAAAGATCATAACATCACAACATGGTTGGTAGCCCCAAGGAAGCCCCATTGCATGCAATGAGTAACCTACATCAAAACAAAGAGGTACACAAATCTGTATCATCTATACATTAATGCTATGGCATGGAGTATATTTGAATTTGCATTTTAAAGGATAAGTAAGAAAGTTGCATGATGCTAGTGAAATTAACAAAGGTACAAATCTAATGAAGTAATGAAGCTACCCACATTCTATGTACTTTGAGCCAATGAAATTTTTATCATCATGATGAAGTAATAATGCATTAAATGTCTTATTGATGTCCCTATTTGATTGGATGGTGCTTTGTTTGTTGTATTGCTACTATCAAAATAGAATGGCAATGGTGATTTAATGCATCTACAGCCTCAACAACATGGCGACATCAATCCAATAATAGAAAATACATTACAAATGCCAAGCTCATAGTCTCAATGAAATAAACAGTGAATAAAACAATATATAGGTCACAACAACAACAAGCATGCAATGACAACAATAACATTGCATGATGCTCGAGCTCAAATTCAAAACAGTAAGTGTATTAATGTATGATCTAATAGCAGAAACTTCATTGATCATTACCTTTCACTCCTCCATCATTATAGAAGAGATAACTACCTACAACTATATTTCATAATTCCTCCTTTGAAGTATATATATATCAAGTATAATTATGAGTTTACATCATATATTTAGTCTTAATAAAATCTTATAAAATAACATAAAACTAACCCAAAATACTTTGTCTTAATAAAATCTTAATAAAACAATATATTTAGTCTTAATAAAATCGTATAAAACAACATAAATTGTGTGAAGTGTTTGATCTCTCTTTATTTGTTTTGTTTTTTATATTCACTATGTGGTACTCCCCGTTTATGATCATTTCATGAGGACATGTCTTGATGGCTCGTGGGCTGTAAGCTAGGGCATCATGCATTATTTATGAGCTCACTATTCGAGCACCAACCAATTAAATAGGAACATGAGGTGCTCAAACAGTGAGCTCATAAACAATGCATGATGCCCTAGCTTACAGCCCACGAGCCATCAAGACATTTCCTCATAAAATGATCATAAACGAGGAGTACCACATAGTGAATATCAACAACAAAATAAATAAAGAGAGATCAAACACTTCACACAATTCCTTGAAGGTAATAGAAACGATGCCCTAGCTCTCAAAGCTCGCTGGTCATCAAGCATTCCAAATGAAAAGATGTAAACAATGTCAATATTAAAAAGTGAGCTCATGAACAATGTATGATGCCCTAGCTTGTAGCCCGCGAGCCATCAAGACATTTCCTCATGAAATGATCATAAACGGGGAGTACCACATAGCTAGTGAATATCAACAACAAAACAAATAAAGAGAGATCAAACACTTCACACAATATATGTTGTTTTATAATATTTTATTAAGACTAAATATATTGTTTTATTAAGACAAAGTATTTTGGGTTAGTTTTATGTTATTTTATAAGATATTTATTAAGACTAAATATATGATGTAAACTCAATATAAAAAATAGATCACTGACCAATCAAATAGGGACATGAGGTGCTCAAACAGTGAGCTCATAAACAATGCATAATGCCCTAGCTTGTAGCCCACGAGCCATCAAGATATTTCCTCATGAAATGATCATAAACAGGGAGTACCACATAGTGAATATCAACAAAAAAACAAATAAAGAGAGATCAAACACTTCACACAATGCCTTGAAGGTAATAGAAATGATCAAACACTTCAAGATAGGTACATTAGTAATAAAATAATACACTTATTGTTTTATCAACAACAAAACAAATTAAGATATCCCTATTTTATTACTGATGTCCCTATTTATATCTTTTCATCAAATGACCCAAAAAAATCAAGAATGGTCCTATATGGTCACTAATAGCCAACTTTCAAAAGAATATGAATGAGTATAAAAACATACATAAGTAGATGAACATAAATAATGAAGGTACCAAATATTGCTTGAAGTAATGAAGTGTTGACCCAGGGTTCAATCCAATATGCTCTTGTATGATCCAAAACCTGCAAGGAAGGAAAAGATGGGGTTAGATCCAAAAGATCTAAGCAATTCCTGACACCCTATTACTGATCCTCATCTATAATTATGCATGTACATAGTCAAGCCATACACTTCTAAAATGAACTATGCTACATAACATGGGTGTGTGTTAATGTGATTCAAAAGCTATTATGGAAGATTGTTTTATTATTGAGATAAGGATATCTTAATTCTACAAGAATAAATGTTTTGAGAAATATTTGAATTTAATTTTGACAATAACATGAGGAGTGATATATTTTAAGCTTCATCGAGATTTCATACCATGCAGTGTTCGTAGATTATGTTCAATGCGTTATTTACGCTTGTATTGGTGGGAAAACTCTTGAAAATGCACAAAAGAGATTGCATTCAACCATGTTGTTTACATGAAACATGTAGTTTACCTCCAACCTAAATCAGCATTGCATACAAATCTATGGATGGTGCATGATACAAAGCCTCGCTCAAGCTTGATAATGATAAGCATTATGATGCTGAGGTATGGTGTGGTAAGCACAAGTATAGTTTCTCGCAAGCTGCTATTGGTATAGTTTTTTTTTTCAATAGTTGCAGAATCTAGCTTCTCCTATACTTACATGTATGTATACATTTTGGGCTTGGCTTTAATGTCATGTAAATTTGAGCGAAATGGTAATAATATTTAAGAGCAACAAGTATGGCATTTTAAACAAGTATGCATATACATTATATAACAAGAGTGATATATTTTAATGGAAACACTTAATGAGAAGGATGCCTATATATCAGGAGGAGTGATATATTTTAATGGCAGTGGACATAGAAATTGCAGTGAAACTCTGTAATTTATTATTGTAAGTGGACATAGAAATTGCAGTGCAAGTAGTAGGATGATAGTAAGTGGACACAGAAATTGCAGTGAAACTCTATAATTTATTATGGCTCAGTGTTGTATATCCATAGTCAATGTCTATTTAAACTTTAGGATGATACTTATATGATGGCTTAAGTAAATTATTCTTACCTTGAGACTAGTACACCATGGGATTAGAGGATGGTTGTTATAATAGCAACTATGTGTCTATGGGATACTTTTATATTTTATATTAAATGATGATACATATGTATTTCTTCCTTTTACAAAAGTTTATATTCTGATACTTATATCTTGAATTGCCAAATGACCAATGAGTGATAATTTCAAAAGTGTAACATAATTAAAGGCATGTGAATTCATATTGTACTTAATTTGAATGCCACTATTTAATGTTTTTACTTACGATATTTCGAGACCCCTCTCCATTTTAAACTAACCTATGACTTCAAAGGAGGAATTATGAAATATAGTTGTAGATATTTATCTCTTCTATAATGATGGAGGAGTGAAAGGTAATGATCAATGAGGTTGCTGCTATTAGATCATACATTAATACACTTACTATTTTGACAGCAATAACACTACATGATGCCAGAGCTCAAATTCAAAATAGTAAGTGTATTATTTTATTACTGATGTCCCTATTTTATCTAATAGCATTAAAAGAACAAACAAAGCACCGACCAATCAAATAGGGACATGAGGTGCTCAAACAGTGAGCTCATAAACAATGCATGATGCCCTAGCTTGCAGCCCATGAGCCATCAAGACATTTTCTCATGAAATGATTATAAACGGGGAGTACCACATAGTGAATATCACAAACAAAACAAATAAAAAGAGATCAAACACATCACACAATGCCTTGAAGGTAATAGAAACGATGCCCTAGCTCTCAAAGCTCACGGGTCATCGAGCATTCCAAATGCAAAGATGAAAACAATGTCAGTATTAACATTCATATTGTGCCATTAAATCAACAAATGCCATCAAAATGAAATTGAGTTAATGAGAAGACAAAGCTCGAATGCCTACCTCAAGTCATGGCTTCCATATAAAGATCAAATGCTAAGAAACTATATTATAAAATTTCATGCCAAATTTCATCAAGAATGGTCCTATATGGTCACTAACAACCAACTTTCAGAAGAATATGAATGAATATGCAAACATACATAATTTGATGAACATAAATAAATAATGAAGTGTTGACTCAGGGTTCAATCCAGTATGCTCTTGTATGATCCAAAACCTGCAAGGAAGGAAAAGATGGGGTTAGATCCAAAGGACATTATTAGGGCACTATTTCTCCTTCACTGTATTCTTTTGGGGTCTGATCTATTGTAGTTGTTTCTTTTTTCTTTGAATCATTGTTTACAATTACTTTTGATGCAATATTTCTGTGAAGAACAAGAACAAAATGGTGAACGAGTGTATTTGACAAAGATAAACATGACACATTTTGTTGGGCTAATTGGGTTAGCCTGGTACCATTAACATGGCCTGGCTAGATATTAAACAGTGAGCTCATGAACAATGCCAACATTAAACAGTGAGCTCATGAACAATGTATGATGCCCTAGCTTGCAACTAGTGAGCCATCAAGACATTTCCTCATAAAATGATCATAAATGGGGAGTACCACATAGTGAATATCAACAACAAAACAAATAAAGAGAGATCAAACACTTCACACAATGCCTTGAAGGTAATAGAAACAATTGCCTAGCTCTCAAAGCTCGCAAGTCACCAAGTATTCTAAATGAAAAGATGTAAACAATGCCAGTATTAAACAGTGAGCTCATGAACAATGTATGATGCCCTAGCTTGCAGCCCACGAGGCATCAAGACATTTCCTCATGAAATGATCATAAATGGGGAGTACCACATAGTGAATATCAATAGAAAAACAAATAAAGAGAGATCAAACACTTCACACAATATCTTGATGGTAATAGAAACAATGCACTAGCTCTCAAAGCTCGCAGGTCGTCAAGCATTCCAAATGAAAAGATGTAAACAATGCTAGTATTAAACAATGAGCTCATGAACAATGTATGATGCCCTAGCTTGCAGCCCACTAGCCATCAAGACATTTCCTCATGAAATGATCATAAACAAGGAGTACCACATAGTGAATATCAACAACAAAACAAATAAAAAGAGATCAAACACTTCACACAATGCCTTGAAGGTAATAGCAACAATGCCCTAGCTCTCAAAGCTCGCGGGTCATTGAGCATTCCAAATGCTAAGATGTAAACAATGTCACTATTAACAATGCTAAGATGTAAACAATGCAACTAAAATTTAGTTAATGAGAAGACAAGGCTCGAATGCCTACCTCAAGTACTAGTGCCTTCTTTCCACACGGTGCCGGCCTCTTCGCGCATGCCAAACTCAAATGCCCTCTTCGCACCATGCAAAAGTGTAGTGCCATCTTCGCGACAGCTCTTCGAATTCACAAAAATTACAAATGACACTTTCTTTTTCTTTGTTTTGTTTATAACTAGAGGGTGTTGTAATTACGACTTTAGCATTGCTATTACGACACCATCAGGCGCACTTGCAAAAACAAACACAAATTGGTGTGGCGTCACAAATTGGCATCGAAATTCAACCCCAAATTTTGTAGTGCCACCTTTAACCAGGTGTTTTGTATGCCCCTAACAAAGTTTTTGTAATCCTCTAACAAGGAAATGTACTATGTAATAATCAGCTCCTAACAGGGACATTATATTTTAGTACATATTTGTGGGTACCATCCCCACTGGGGTTTTCCCTTTAACTAGGGTTTCCTCGAGAACAAATCATTGTGTCATGAGTAATGTGTTATGCTTATCTATTATTTTCATTTCTGCATTACTTTGGATTTTTTATAATTTTTTAAAGTTAAAATCAAAGTTCTGTAATACTAATTCACCCCCCCTCTCAGTATTACCTAATCCTAACAATAACATGGGAGATTACAAATTCATCATGTTCAATTTTTATTCTAATTTTTCCTAGGGATTTTACATTGATATCCATCCTAACAATGATAGTATAATTCAATAGTTTAAACAAGGTATCCACAAATCCTACGAATTTAGCAATCATATTACCTATCTACCTAAATTATATTTCATTGATAAGTTCTATGGGGAGATTCAGGATAAGGACAACCCTTTCAACAAGGAAATCCTTTAGATTGGTAGGGTTAAAAAGTGGCGACCAATCCATTATGAAAAAATTAATATTTCTAAAATTAGGGCAACCTTGCTTTAGTAATCTATCCTTCAACTCTGTCTTATTACATCTTAAAAAAATAAAATCTTCTGATAATAGCACTATTCTTACCTAATTAGAGAATTGAGTGGTTAACCATGATGTACTTTTAGAGGAAGAAACCTCGAAGCCATTCCATCTCACCAAAACTCTGTGGTTCTTACACATCTCCTCAAATTGCTCCAACCTGCCATCTGTAAGGTCTAGGATTAAAGTCCTTGTATTAGAAGATTCAAGCGAATGCAGAGAGATCGAGATGTGCTAGTGAGGAGGGAAATAGGGTTTAGCCGAGGGAAAAGAGAAAAAAATGTCACTTGCTAATGGTTGCTAAACATCCTCTATACTTATGAGAGGGGAAAATCTATTCTTCGAGGAAATCAAAGGAGGAGAAGACTTGGGATAATAATGCTTAGCATAAAAGCCCCTAGCCCTAGCTTTAGATTTCTTAGAACCAACTTTGACCCAGGGATTAGGGTTACTAGAAGGAGACAAAGAGATGAACCTACGAGGTGAATTAGCCTATGGCATAGAATGTAAGGAACCTTCAACCTAGAGGCGTGACGAACACGAATAGGGGTTCCTAGCATATTTGGTTTTCCTCAAAAAGGAGATTTGCTTATATAAGGATTCTACAGAATAAAAACTTACATGTTGTCGAGGAGCAAAGCCATACCCAGGACAAATCGAAGGAGAGCAAAAACCTTGATCGAGAGCGCTTGAAGAAGATCGTGGAAGCAAAGCAATAGGAAATCGAGGCAAAAGCTGAGTTAGAGAAATTCGTCCTAGGGTTGGCCCTAAGTGACTTTTTTATAAGATTTATGCTAGCATAGTTGGTACACTAGATATGATTTACAAAGAGTATTGTTTCTTTTTTATTGTTATATTTTCATATTTTTTATATTCATAGCTTCTTATTAATGTGTTGTTAATGTACTACTATTGTCTTTCTAGTGATTGAACGCCCTTTGGATTGTTGTATTAATATGACAACACCTTTGTTTTGCTGATTTTAATATTAAAAATATTTAATTATTATATTTCTATTAAACTTAATATTATTAAATTGTCGTTATTATTACTAATATTAATAGTTTAAATTAATAGTATTATTCTAGTTATACTTAGCAAACTTAATATTATTAAATTATTGTTATTATTACTAATATTAATAGTTTAAACTAATAATATTATTCTAGTTATACTTAGCATTATATTATAACCTCACTCTTACACTAACATTATATGATATACCAATGGCAACATAATTTGTATATAATATAATATTAAGATAAGATACCAAAAAATATTAGAATTAATATATTAATTAATAATGTATATTGTGAATAAACTTAAAACTATTTATAAAAATATATAAAATTAAAATAATATTAATCTATTTGGATTATATATGTTTCTTCTTTAATAGATTATATATGTTTCTTCTTTAATTGTCACAAGATAGTGTAAAAACAGTTCACTAGACATCTCATTTAGGAGACATGTTTATTTATAAAAAAAAGTAAATAAGAAGTACAAAATAATAAACTCAAATTTGAATATTTCGTGATACATTATAAATAGATTACATAAGATACAGACGCTTGTATTAATCAAAATATTGAATTCTATATAATTTAATAATAATTTTTTTGTGCAGTAATACGCATTAGAAAGGAATCGCTAGAGGTAGAAGGAAATGCATGACGTACATGGTCCGCTAAACCCTAAACTAGACCGGGAAAGGAAAACTATTTCGTTAGTTTCAGGGAGATTACAGCGACTACTGACTTCATTTAATAAGCAATACAGTTGATAAAATTCTTGTGAAGGTGAAAAGCGCACGTTGTAAGATAAGGTACAAAGTTGGTGTGAGATACGGTTAGAAGGACGTAACATTGCAATATATAATGGGCAACCGGAACAGGAAACTATTTCGTTAGTTTCAGGGAGACTACAGCGACTACTGACTTCATTTAATAAGCAATACAGTTGATAAAATTCTTGTGAAGGTGAAAAGCGCACGTTGTAAGATAAGGTACAAAGTTGGTGTGAGATACGGTTAGAAGGACGTAACATTGCAATATATAATGGGCAACCGGAACTCGCACAATTTTCTGCAACACCAAACAACAGTACAGGGCGTGGGCGCTCACAGCTTTTTACTGCCTGGAAACATCTCATCCAGGAATGGTACAAATGTTGTTTCAATACGAGTGAATTCGTATGGTTCAACTAAAAGGAATAGCATGTGACCTATTAACAGTGACCGAGGAGAGATTAATGGCCAGGGACATGCCAAGTACAAGGAATCCCACGGAGTAACGAACTTTAAAACGAAGGTCTCTACTGGTGAGGGAGTTCAATGAATGATTTCAAAAATAGTGAGCGAATGGATGGGTGCGTGACTGAGGGAGTGAGTTCGTTCTATAAGACAATGAATGAGGTTAAAAATAGTGAGCCTTTCGATGGATGGTTAAGTGTGTAGGTGAGTGAGTGAGTGATTGAGTTCTATGAGACAATGAATGAAGTAAAAAATAGTGGGTAGGTGAGTGAGTTCTGTAAGACGATGATTGAAGTTATAAATAGTGAGCATGCATATGGTTGAGTGTGTGCGAGCAAATGAGTGATTGACTTCTATGAGACAATGAATGAATTTAAAACTAGTGAGCTAGTGCATGGATGGGTGAGTGTGTGTGGGTGGGTGAGTGAGTTCTATGAGACAATGAATGAAGTTAAAAATAGTGAGCCACTACATGGATGGATGAGTGAGCGAATTAGTTCTATGAGAAACTAAAAATAGTGAGCCACTACATGGATGGATGAGTGAGTGTGTGTGTGAGAGGGTGAGTGAGTTAGTTCTATGGGACAATGTATGAGGTTAAAAATAGTGAGCGAGTGCATGGATGGGTGAGTATATGGGTGGGTGAGCGAGTGAGTGATTGATTTCTAATATGAGATTATTTTTTAATCAATGAGGCTAAAATACTAAGCGATAGAATGGATGGGTAAGCAGGAGTGAGCGAGTTAGGTTTGAGGGACAATGAATGAGGTAAAAAATAGTAAGGAAGTCAATAGAGGGGTGAGTGAGTGTGTTGATGAGTGGGTGAGTTACTGCAAGGGGCAATGGGTGAAGTTAAAAATAGTGAGTGAGTGAGAGAATGAGAACGTTTACGAGGTTAAAAGTAGTCTATGGGACAATGAATGAATTATATTAGTCTTGTCATTTTTCTCTACTTCATTTTAATGATATAATATTCTAATTTTTATATATATGTTAGTACAATATTTTCTATACAAATATATAAATTACTTTATATCATTTTAAAAATAGAGAATATAAATGATTATTTTTAATAATGTAAGTGTAGATGTAGGAAATTAGGCATAACAATAACCAACAAGATTAGCGAGATCAACCACACTATAAATCATAATCTCATTGCAAATTCCCTACTCTAATCAAGGAGAGAAAGCAAATATTAAATCAAATGCACATCAAAATCATAAATTCAATAACAAATCAAATACTGGAATGATTTCACCTTTATATTCCTTGGTCTTCTCCTCTTTGTGTGTATTGTGGGCTCTCAAAATTGCATTATTGCTTGATTGCACAAAGATTCAAAGTTTGTGGTTAAAAAAAATAATGAACTCGGAACTTTGAATGAACGGTTCAGATTGAAGGAAATTGATTGGCAATGGTCGATGAACAAGATTGAATGAGACTAAATTGATTGAAGAGATAAGGGTAGGTGCAAGATCATGGGGGGGGAGTGGCAACATGAACACAATTGCATTTTTCATTGGCCCAAAAATATGAAAATTCATGTCGACTTTTTAGTTGGCTTAGGTGTAAGTACATGTAGCCATGGCAAAAGCCAAATCATATTAGATATTTGAAACCTATTAGATATATGATATTTTTTGCATACAAATTGGATATCTTATATATTCAAAAAAAAATTAGATATTGAATACTTGATATATTAATATTATTATATTATATTTAATATTATATTAATATAAGCATATTTATATTATTTTATGTATAATAAAAAAATATTAATATTAATATTAATATTAATATTAATATTAATGTTAATATTAATATTAATATTAATGTTAATATTAATATTAATATTAATATTAAAATATATTATAAATTTTAATATTATTATAATGTATTAATGCAACCATGTGAACAAATCCCTAAGAGCTTGTTTGAGACCATATAGAGCTTTCTTGAGTTTGTACACCAATATGGACCATCTGGTTGCCTGATGTAGACTTCTTTCTTAAGTACTCCAATAAAAAATGTAGACTTAGCATACATTTGATATGCTTCAGAAGCCAAAAACATCTAGATGACATCTATCCTTACAAAAAGAGAATTTGTTTCATCAAAATCCATTACCTCAATTTGAGTATAATCTTTGCATTCCAAACTAGATTTATTCCTAGTGACTTGTTTATCTTGGTTCAGGTTGTTTCCAAATACCCACTTTTCCTCAATTGCATTTTATCTATTAGTCTATGCACTAGCTTCCATATTTGATCCTTATAATTGAGTTCTTCTTTCATGGCTTTGATCCACTTTTCATCCTTACTAGCTTTCAAAAAACCCTTAGGTTTTATTTTTGATATAAAATAATAGTTTATTGATCTTTTGTTCTGGTTAATCTTCTTATTGTCTAAACACCTTTGTCTTTATCTCTAACGATTAGTTCTTTAGAGTGATCTCTCTGAACATATCGAGCTAGTGCCTTCAGAGATTTCTGTAATTTTTTTGACATTCTTTGAGTTTCTATCATCTGATATGACATCAAACTTAACCAAATTGTCATCATCTCTTTTGAAGTAACATTTTCTCAGGCAAAAATCATGAAATATTTGACTAGGTTCTCCTAGGTCCTGGTGTTGTTCTATTTCTTAGGTTTTCTTGGTTGCTGGTGTTTTTTCTGGTTTCTGGTTTTTTAGCTTTTTTGTTGGCTTTGGATTTGGTGGACTGGTTCCTAGTCCTGTTTCTTTTTAGTACGCTTAATGATGCTATCTTTTAATCTTTTCTTGTAAGGGGTTTCGGGTCCCCCCTAAAACCTATTTTTTCCTGCAATCAAAAACATTTTCTCGGGCAAAAATCATGAAATATTTGATAGTGGGTGTCTTTCCAAACAATAGTTCATAAGTATGGTTTAATCTAATCTATACTCTTGAATAGATAAAGCATTGTATGTACTACATCCCTCCAGTAGAGATTTAAGAGATTGGCTTCATCCAACATTGTCCTTGTCATCTCAATGATAATTTTTTTCTTCCTCGAGCAATAACCCCATCTTGTTGAGGAGTCCTTGGAGTAGACAATTGTCTTCTAATTCCATATTTTTCACAGATTTAAGTAAATTCAAATGATGTGAAGTCCCCTCCTCTATCAAATCTTAGACACTTAATCTAAGCGTCTACTTGATTCTCAACCAAACTTTTGAAAATTGTGAATCTATTAAGATCCTCATATTTTTCTTTTGAAAATGTTAGCCATTCCATTCTAATGAAATTACCAATTAGTAACATGAAATACCTTTCACCAATGAGATCCCTTGTCCCATTTGGTTCACATAGATCCGTGTGTATCAGCTCTAAAGACCTTGCGATTGAGTACTCTTTTTTCTTAAATATGTTCCAAGCTTGTTTTCTAACCTAACATTCTCTGTGCATAGTGTTAGTTGGCCATGTAATTCTTGGCATGTCCCTTAAATATTAGAAGAGCTGATTCTCACTATGTTATCAAAGTTTATATGTGATGCAGGAGCATCTTGGGTGTAAGAGCAATCTTGCATCACCCAAAAATATTTTTGTTTGCTTTTCAATAAGGGCTATCTTGTGCAGAGCTGCTATTTATGGAAACTTACTATTTTTAGTAAGTTGGTCATATGATCTCAGAATGTTTTGATTTCACAATTGGAGGTTCATCCTAGTCATTTCAGCCTACTAGTTGAGTTTCATTGCCACATCATCAGTATTGGTGAAGTTATTGAGATTTTTGGGTACTAAATCTTTCAGGTCAATTTTGAAGGCCTTAGAGGCTCTGGATCATGATCAACTCCCGACTGACTAGTGCTAGCACGTGTCAGATGTTGTAGATCTCTCATGGCGTTTCTGAAAAGTAGTTACAATAGAAAAATAGAGCTACGGTTAAAAAGTTATGGCCTCCAAAAGTTGGATTACCTAAAATCATATTTTGTATTTCTTTTGAGCCGACCCTATTGTAATAATTGTGAAAAATAAATAATTCTATGTTTAGTCAGCCTAAAGGGCTAAATTTTTGGAACCTTCTCGAGCGGTGGAAATTGCCTATATAAGAAAGGTCTATAGTGTTGTCTTAGGCAGTTCGGGACAGTTCTAGGTGGTAGATCTGGGTAATAATTCGAGGCTTTGTTCTACAGAATATTGTAAGGGAATGCCTATGTGGCTTTGCATATTGTAATTTTGAAAGTTTGTAATTCCGCATTTGTGGAGTTAATAAGAAGCCAATTTTATGTTCTTGCATATTGTTGTTGTTTCTATATTATTGTTATGTGTTTGTGGTATTAAGGGGAGCACCCTTCATCAATATGTCTCATCCTTTTGTTCCAAAGACAACATTCATTGTTCAGAGCCAAGGAACAATTCCCTCCATTGTTCCTTTTGAGATAGTAGATATTTCCATTTCTTATTTCTTCTACACTAATTTTCTAGACTCATATATGATTTCACACTTTCCTCCAAGAAAAATGACTTGAAAAGCTTTATTGCATAACTAACTGATCTACTCAAAAGACTTTTTCTTAATCCTTTCACATAATAAGTAGTAGTGGCTTTATGTTTATTATCAATTAAAATAGTTCCCTTGCCACAAATAGGTGTTGATCCATAGTTAGAAAATGAAACTAAACCTCCACCATAGTTTTCAATGTGAAGAATTACCTCTTTTTTTTTGTCTCTAGTCATGTGATTTAAGCATCCAAAATCAATGATTCGAGATCTGGATTCTTTTATTCCATGTAGAGAAGTTTGATCTTCTAGTCTAACATTATCTTAATTATTAATGGCTAGGAATAGTACTTCATCATTTGAATCATTTAATTCTTCATCTTTTAATGAATGATATTCCATTGTATAATAATTCTTTTATTTTCCACCTTATCTAACATGTCTTCCTAACTTTCTATGCACTTCCTTCTTTCCATCATCGTCTAGTTTCTTTCTATCTTTTCTAAAAGAATATTTCACAACATAATGTCCTACTCTTCCATAATTAAAATATTTAAAAGGTAACTTGTCTTTGTATTTGTTAGATCATTTCTTTAGCTTCTCAACAAAGTGAGCTTCTTAACCTAAGTCAGAATTCTCTAATGTATCTTGAGAAGCTTTCAAGGGAACATCCTTCTTCTCACACTGGTTCTCCTCTAGTTTAGATAGCTCAAATGTAGTGATAGTTTCATACAACTCTTCCAAGATATACTTGTCCATAAATGAAATTTTTTGACTTACAATCAAAAATTTTGTAATACTTCGTCACTATCCTCACTATTTTTATTACAACTTTGTTATCTTCAAGCACACCTTGATAGCCTCTAATAGAATTGACCTCTTTATTTACTCAATATAGATAGCCTTCAAAATTATCTTCCCCCGACATATTCAAGGTTTCAAATTTATGCTTTGATGTATATTTAGCAACTTGATTTTCTTGATCTTCTTATCCCCTTCATAGATACTGGTAATATTTTCCCATACATCTAATGTAGATTTTCAACTCATAAATTTTTTTTAATTCAAAATCTCCCAAGCTATTGATAATTGCATTTCTTTCCTCTACATTTTTATCATGCACCTTTCTCTTTTCCAGAGAAATAAGTGTAGCTATGCAGTAGGATGATCATATCACTTCTTGATTGCATCAAGAACCCCACAAGGAAGAGAGTCTAGATGAGGCTCCAATCTCCTTCCAAATGGTATAATTTATCCTATCAAATTTAGATACCTTAGTACCTTATTCACCTACCATTTTGGATCAACCTCAAGTGGTTAAGCTTCACCAAGAGGAACCTTGCTCTTATACCAATTATTGAATACAAACTTGTGCTAAGAATGATGGTGAATCAACACTATTAAAATTTTAATAATATTATTCTAGATATAAAATGACTTACTTAATATTTAGCAAAAAATAATAAAAATATTCTAGATACACAAGAATGCACATGAACACCATATTTACATGGAAAACTCGAGATGAAAAATACCATGGTGATAAATGAACTCACTATATCAAATAATATGATTACAACTTCTAGGCCAAACACCAAGAAAATGACTATCCCTATCAATTTAGGCACACTTCTATGGATTACACTTAATCCTTAGTGAACAAAAGAACTCAATAGCTCAACAATTGAATTTCCTAATCAACTGGTTTTAATCCTTAAGAAATTTCTTAATTTTCCCTTGATCGTTTGATCCTATCTTCACCTATTATTTTTCACACTTTTTCATGTATCCTAACTCTCACTCTCTTGTATTTCCTATTTCATTCTATCAAGATATATAGTGATTTATCCATTGCAAATTTCAAAAAGGTCAGCCACAACAAAAATAGGCATTATTAATACAAGATTGGTCACCTTCAACCAAAAATACTCAATGTGGCCCACTCGAGAAGGTAGAGAAGACCAAATACATCCCCAAATGTCTTTCTCAAGGAAATTAATTAATCCATGATCACCACAAATAATTCTAAAGATGGATCCTGACAAAAGTAATCTTGTGTATTATATTTTTATTGTTTAATTGTTTTAGCTCAATGATTTTACATTACTTAGTAGTGACGTCAGGGAACCTAAGAGAGTGTAGCTTAATGAGTTGATGTTTAGCACTTACATTTGTGATTAATGTAATGTGCCATTAAAACTATTATTATGATAAGTTGTAATCGTAATGTTTCAGTTGTAGTTGTTTTGGGTTAAAAGTATTGTTTCCATGTTCTATAGCATTTATATATTTATCCTCTTGGGTTCCCTGGTAGGGCATTAGAATATTGTAGCTAGAACTTTGGTGTGTGGCCAATTTTCTATGTTAAAATATAAAAAAATCTTACAAATTATCTTATCTTGATAAATTTTTTGTCAAACTTACAAGAGAATGAAGAATTCAATCTAGAAAACAAAATCAAAATATTTATGTTTAACTCTCAGTGAACAAAATTGATTTTTCTATTAAGAGTAGTTCAAAAAAGATAATACATTGTCCTAGAATACTATATCAGTTCCCTGATTGAACCTTAATAGAAAAAAATCAATTGTCACTACACCTATTCTAACATCTAAACAATCATCATTTCAAGTCACCTTACTTTGCTTTAAACATATATACATATATTTCATAGTTCGACCTATATCACATTAAACTAATTTATACATCATCTGTGTACTTTCTGAAGAAAGAAAATGAAGAGAACACAGCAGATTGGGTCATCAAGAGTCCCATGCCCCAATGATGTTATTGCTACACTCAACACAATTAATCTCATAAGCTCCAATGGGAGGGTCAACAGCTGGAGGGATGTAAATAAAATCTATTTGATATTTGATTATATAAATTTTATATTCTTTAAGTTCAAATTAAATATAAGTATATTTTTTCACATTCATTCTAATTTATTTTAGTTAAAATTGCATATAATTTTGTGAAAATATTTACATTTATTAGTAAAAGGAAATTTGATTATTACAATAATGAGTTTGGTACTGTTTATTTTATTTTAGAATACTAACATGGGTTTGAAATTGACTACGATATTTTACACAACTCACATGGAAACATTTTAATCATTGAGGTATGGAATGAACATATTGTGGTATTGCAAATGCTAATGCATAGTTATATCATATGCATTTAACAATCAAAATATTAAAATTACATGTTTTAATTCCATGTGCATTTAAGACATTATGGTCTATATGTTCTAATTTAATATGGTCATAAAGCTAAGACAATACAAAATTAACGCATGAAATCATCCATGACTCATGTCATAATGATCCAAATGGCATAACACAAGTTTATTTTAGTTTTTTATCATCTCATCTAAACAAGAAATGTGTCCAAGTGAATCTATGTTGATGGTCTAATTATACATATACTTTGTACATTCTATCAAGTAGAGCATACATACATAGATTTGGGTCCTACCTCTCCATACATTTTCCCTAGTCAATTTGAATAAAAAATATTTATCTAGTAGAATCCATCTATTATGATTAGAAGACAAGAATCTAACAGTTACATGCAAACATAACCAATAATGCAAAAGGAATAAAGCACACGGGAGTAGAACAAGGGGAGACAAATATTTAACATACTTCACCCAATCGTGGGCTATGTCTACCAAATAAAGTGTCCACTTATTTTATCATCTAGCGAAGAATAAATTACAATTTGCAATCCCTTGCAAATCAATACCACTACAAGAAGCTATGAAACTCTCATATGAAAACCCTAACACTAAAGAAAATTTTAACAAGCCTTATGTTGGTTAACAAGTTAACCCTAAAAAATACTCGAAAAGTCAACCTAGGGAAATCTTTGACAAGTGAACCCAAAAAAGCTTGATGAGTTAACCAAAAAAAGCTTGTTTTCCTGATTAGTCACCACAAACTAACACCATCCACATCCAAATGTGTTACGAACTACATCTATGTTCCTTTTGTGTATTTTATGATATTGTTACATATTGTTATATAATTTACAACATCACATATTATTAAATATTTTCTATATTATCAAAGTGTTTCTCACCTATTTTGTAGAGTGTTAATATGTTTGCAAGCTCAAAGTCCTTTTGTGCCCTTTTGATGTAGTTATAAACTTTTTTTCACATGGTTAATTAGATTTGCATCTTTCACTTTATTCCTTTTAGTTTTTTTTGTAGATAGTTCTAGTAGTTGTGATTATGTTCATTTTTTACTGCTTCACAAAAGTTACTCATTTAAAATTTGTATATCTTTATAACATTTTCCACTCCAATTTTTATTCATGAGTTCATAATCAATACAAGTCAAACAAAATTTTACATATCCAAACTCAAACTTTTAATTTTCAATTTCTTAAATTCAGGCCAATGTTTTCTCCCTCACTATCTATCATAAGATAATTAAATTGTGCATTATTTTAATGTGCATAGTAGAGTAGTGTATTTAAGGACTAGCCCTATTTACTTGAACAATTAAGATTGATCATGGAATAAAAAATAATCTAGTAAATGAATACATCAAAACTATAGTTCAATGAAATTAGTATTGCATCAACATGTTGGGGACATACTCAATGACTGCATGATCTCTTTTATCAATCTTTGTTCTTCTAGAATTGATCTACCAAGGGGGTTAACCAAATGAGAAGAAATACTTCTCTAGTAGGTTCCTAATCAATATCTTAATGTAATTCTACCATTTAATATGGTTTTATAGATTGAGGTCAAGGGTCAAGTTTAGATGCACACATAAAGCTCACTTTTGCACATGTAGAAAATAATCCACATAAACAACTTTGAACTTGTCAAAGAGAATTGTATAATCTATAGACCATCATCCGATTTCCCATTTAATGTGGTTTTATAGATTGAGGAGAAAGTTGATGTTGAAATACTTTTGCACATGTAGAGATCAAATCCATATAAACAACCTTGAACTTGCCAATCAATAGCTCGAATTGTACAATCTAAAGGTCATCATCCAACAAATCTAATTTCTTTATTATGATGAAAAAGTAACTTATGATATTTTTAACACTCCTTTCCTCATCTAATAAAAACCTAAATATACTTTACTTATCTAGTTATCATCATTACTTACAACAAATTTTATATTATTAATTATCAATTTCAACGGTGGTTAATTTATTACATGTTCTTGGATAATTCTCATATTGATTGATAAGTGAACAATCTTTTTTCTTTTTTCTTTTTAGTTTGGAACTATGAATTAATGAGGTCACAAACAAGACACCTCATCCCTATAGAATTTAAATTTTAATGACAAGAACAACAATACTACAACTTAATTAGCCAACACCTAATTTGTTTGCCAGAACCTTTTATCTCTCACCTTCACCATCTTATGTCAGTCTTTTTTTTCACTTAAAATAGGGAAACGTGGACCTCTATTCTACTAGATAAAGAGAATACTAAGGATCCTGCATATGACCAATCTGTAAACATGTGTCAGTTTATCAGGGATCCTATGAACAAGGGCAGGAAAATCAGGATAAGAAAGTCCCTGCCATCGTACCACTCATAAATCTCAAATCTCCAACCCCCATATTCAAATATTCCAGCTACCTACACCACAAACTCGCTTACTCTTTCCTTGTATATTAGGGTGCATGGGGCAAATCACTCAACAACAGTAAAAACACCAATTCTTAGGTAGATTCTATTCACAACACCAAGATGCCTTGTCTGGTCCATGCTCTAGCCATTCCATTTCCCTTAAAGTCGCATAGCTATGCCATGGCTGACCTCTGCATCAAGATGGCTTCTAGAGGAATCACCATTACCTTTGTCTACACAGAGGCCTTATGTCACTGCAACACATATATTGCCGATAAAGCTAAAAAAAAGGGCCTTGACATTCGTCTAGCAGAGATCTCAGATGGGTTGCCCTCTGATTTCGATAGATCTTTGTACAATGAGAGTTTTCTACAGTGTGTACTTAACTCAATGATTGAACCAGTACAGCAACTAATCCTTAGTGTGAATACAGAGGACCCTCCAATCTCCTGCATCATAGCTGACTCTTTTCTTCCTTGGGCATCTCATACAGCAAAGATGCTCACCGTTCCTCTTGTTACTTTGTGGACACAATCTACAGTTCTATATTCCTTATATTATCATTCTGAAATGCTCATCGACAACGGCCATTTTCCTTCTAAAGGACAAGGTATGATGCATAAACAGTATTAGTTAGTTGGTGGCATTAGTAGTTTAGGAGATTCTTACTCTTTTTAAGGGTCCTCCAAGCTACCACAATATTTTATGAGATCATAATTTTATGAAAAGAAACTAATGTTTTTGGGAGTTTTCTTTCCCATCTATCATTAAGCTTTAAATGGAAATATACTACATGGATCTTAGTTTAGAATACAACGCATTTGGTTGCTTCCTTATATTATGATTTGTATTTCGAACTTTTGAGCTTATTGTGATTTTTACAATTTATGATATAACCTATGGGGTGAAACAGAAATATATGAGAGAAGCTTACAACTCGTCTATGCCATTAGGGTTTGATGCAGTATAGAGATTGCAGTTTAGGATACAAATATGCGACTCAAATAATACAGAAATCATACAAATTACAGTCATTTGGGTGAATTTATTTTCTGACCAATTTTCGCAGTTTTCACATGGTAGGGTATATATTTTTCAACTGATCTTTCTTGTTCATACTTTTCCACTGATTATAAACCTCTGGTGATGCGTGGGTTTGTACAATTCATACCCATTTTCGATTTATTTTCTATTTTAAGGGAAAAAATGAAAATAGGAAAACAAATAAGAGCCGAAGCATAAGCCATGTTTCTTACAGAGAAATAGGCATAGATAAGCCTTAGAAATAAAACAATGGGAAATCATGAATTTCTGCTAATTGTTATAATACATTACTTTCCCCTTATTTTAACTTAGTAAGTTTCCTGCTGTAAATGTTAATAAAACATTTTCATATTCTTTGTTCTATTTCCATATTCAACGTGAAGCTATCACCCATTTTCTGTTTTGAGCTTGTAAAATATTTTGGGTTCAGCACTACCCGTAACTCACATACCTTCGTGTTTCAGGTTCAAGGTATAAGCTGAAAATGCCTTATGCCAATACTGTTGTTCTAATGATATGAAGAGTTTTTAAGGATACTGAAAAATAAAAAATATTGCAGTGTTATCCAAAGTATGTTAAAATATGATGTTTTAATATACAATCGTCATTAACATAACATACTATCAAAAAATGCACGTAAAACTATAATAGTTTTAATTAAGTTGAGTTGATTTTGTAACTATCGTACTTCCTATACATTAACAATATAATAACAAAACAAATTAAAACATCAAACTCAGACTACATCACTGCTCAAAACAAGAGTCCCTAGCCCTAGACCAACAAAGAAAAGCATTAGAAAATAAAAAACCCTTCAAGCACTTCTTTATCATTCAACGATTAGTTAATGAGTACTTCAGTGTTCCATTCCAGTAAAACCCTGTATAATTTTCTAGAGCCTGTGATCAGTGCAGTCTAATTAATGTTCATATGGGAACAAAATGTAATCAATTTTCAGCTAACAGTGGTGCAGTGCATTTCATATTGTCTAACAGTGGTGTGTATATTGTTTTTGTAGAGATACACGATTGCATAGATTATATATCAGGAGTTCCTGCAATGAATCAGAGGGACCTTCCATCCTTTCTCCAAGCAAAGAACATGTCAGAATTTATGCTGCATGTAATATTTCTGTCAATGCAGAGCAACCGTGAAGCAGATTGGGTTCTTGCAAATTCTATTTATGAACTTGAAACAGAACCAATACAGTATTCATTGCATTCTGCTGCACCACTTTACTCGGTAGGCCCACTCTTACCTTCTGAATATTTCAGCAATCATCCACCATCAAAATACTATTTTACAAAATGGCTGGATTCGAAGTCAGAAAATTCAGTTATCTACATATCATTTGGTGATCCTGCTCGTGTTTCAAAAGCCCAAATAGAAGAAATAGCCATGGGTTTACTTGAAAGCAAAATTTCTTTTGTTTGGACTCTTCCTCCACAAACAATGTGCAGTTATGGTAGCTTGACAGAGATTTTACCCCATGGTTATCTAGAGCTGATTGAAGATAATGGCATCGGCGTTGTTGTTCCTGACTGGTCTGATCATCTACATTACACAGTTTTATCACATCGTTCAATAGGTGGCTTTGTTAGTAACTGTGATTGGAATTCAGTTTTACAGAGCCTGTGCATGGGGGTTCCATTGTTGGGATTTCCTCTTTATGCAGATCAGTTCACAAACTGCAAACTAGTGTCAGATGTGATGAATATAGGCTTGAAGATAGAACATGGTGGGATTTATGGAGCATTAGTTGAGAGAATGCAGATATCAAGAAAGGTGAAGGCATTGATGCATGGAAAAGAAGGGAGAAAAGCTAGGAAGAAGATAAAGAGATTCAAACATGTTGCTCGAAAGGCAGGTGGCCAAGGAGGATCCTCTCACAAAAATTTTGACAATTTTGTGGAGGAATTGACTTGCAAGGTACTGCATGGTTAGCATCATTCTAAGTCTGAAAATAAACATAAGTCGTAGACTGCGAGAAGTGATATGTCATATTGTGCAACACATAAGTATGTTAAAATGTGGATTGAAAAGAGGTGGATAAGCTGATAAAATGCAATAATAATCCGCTAAAAATCTTGCTTTTAATAAGTGTTATCTTGATCATTGATTTCCTGAAGGTATGGATATAGAGCTCAGAAAGATGTTTTCCTAGAGAAAGACTCCAAATACCAAGGCAAACAAGTTTCAAGTGAGCAGAAGTTTACATATCATTTCCATGGGTAATGGGTACTGGGGATTGAACCAGTAGACTAGGTTCGTTTCTGACATGGAGACCATTATTGTAGGTGAAGTTTTAAATTATTGTATAATAATGTAATGATGTTTAGTCATAATATGTAGACTAAATGAATTTGTCTTTCTATCCAGTGCTATTAATTATATTGGTAATTTTCTCATCTTTTTATGCATCCTTCAAAATGAATGATCTACCATAATATTCCACCACCTACATTCAACTTCAATTAACTTTTACATTCCATCTTTCCACAAATCAATTTATCTTTTAGTTTTTTCATTAACCAAATATTATAAAATATGTTTGTATTGCAACAACACTTATCCAACATAAGCCAAACCCAATATCAAATGACCTTTCCATCATATTGCACGAGTAGCCCACTTTTGTAGATAATTTTTAAGACTCGCATTCGACAACACATTAGGTAACCATATTTTGAGAAGTGCAATTGGAAAGAAGATTATAGAACTCATGTGTTGGTATTTACTAAGTTTCATATGATGATTTCGTTCTTGGGGATGCTCCTTTTACAAAGTATTTTCTAAGTCATTAAAAAGCAAGGTCTTGGATTAACTAACATTTCTATTCACTCATTCTTACAACTTGTTAATCAATTCTTGCATTTTCAAAATAAAATTGGACTTCAAGTAACATTAAGTAGTAACATTAAGTGATTTGGTGCATTGTAAAAAAAAGGTGTGAAAGAAAAACTGACTAATTTTATAGGTAGATATCAAAATTTGTATTAATTTTTTTCTTATTCTCAATCTTATGCTAATGTGCTAAGGGGTTTTTGTGGAAATTTACAAGCAAAAATTATGGATAAGATATTGTTTATGAAATTTCCTTGATTTACACACTTTTTCATAGCCCGTTGGTATTATTGAATTTCAATAAGTTAATATCAAGGTTCTTCCTCCATGACTCTAGTGGACAATATAATGAGTCTCTCCTCCAACTTATCAAACATTTAAGAAAGGAATAAAAAAGTATTAAGATAATTGCTCATTCTACTAATTAACATTCAAATATGAGTTGTGGTTGTAACATCTCCCATTATGGCCTGCTATTATTCTAGTCAAATAATTCACACTTTTACTAGATTTTCGAGTCCTTAGATTCCATTATACTTCAATTACTTATTAAATTTTTGGTTGGAAATCTTCTCATTTATCCCATAGACACTACAAAAGATTTACCTCCTATTTTTGAGTCATGAAAAGCCTTTTGTTAAAATCATTCTACTTGTATGCATGGTACCAAGTGATGTATCTATCTAGGATATGAACTTTAAGATGTTGAATCTAATTTATCATTCAAGAGAATAAATTTATAGTGCCTCCTATTTTTTATTTTCAAAGTTTTTGTAACCCTTTGCATTCTTGCTCCACAAATATAGTTGAGCTAAATAATATTTTCATAATTATTGACTTTCAATCCAACCAAGTAGGACATTTAGTTAATATTATACTTGACCTTGTCTTAGAAAAAGAGAAACCTAAACCTAAGATCAAACTTATTATCACCTTCACCTACAGAAATAACTTAATTAATGCACCTGATGGACCACTATACATTACTACTAGAATTTATTACAAACCCACATTTTGGGTAATCATTGATCTAGTTTGCATGGATCATTAAAGGAAAAATACAAAGCTATCAATCAAGGCTCAACTCTCAGTCTCATGACACTACAAGTTGACCACATGTATGTCAGTATGGGGCATGGAGCTCCATATATCTTGTCAACTATCATGTCACTTAGTTATAATAGAAAGGAATGATGATGTATTCATGGTGATTGCTTAAAAATTAATCCCATTGCATCCTTTCCAACTAATCTATCTATCATATCCACATCTTTAAAGCCCTATACAACCTTTATTGTGTTTGTAGGCTCCAATGTATCAAACATCTCTAGTAAAAGAAAAATAATTTTTTTCATGGTCTCTAAGGTGGATAGGTGTGTGTTTGTTGGTATGTCCAAACAACCTCAACTAGAAAACCTACTAGTGTCATTAATGTAATGTGCTTGAATGCCCACACCTAGAGTAATGTGTAACTCATTAGGTTCTATCCCTCATATTGTGTACACTTCTCAAGATCATAATAGAGGTTCACTAACATGCTCCATCCCCATGTGTAGATGGTTGTATACTCCATCCCTTAGATAGTATGACCAAGCTCCCTTGTTAGGTGTGTGCCACTTCCATTAGGTGATACAACTAAAGTGGCTTAAATAATGAGTATTTGCCAAAGGATTAGACTGTCCATAGTAGTTTATAGAAATTAACATACTTGAATGCTACTACTTGAGTTTGGAGGAGTGGCCCACCTTATGCATATATCTAATCCTCAATAATTATAAGAGTACATGACTCTCTCTCACTCATAATCTCACCTACATAATTAGAAGAAATGGTTTATGAAAGTATTCTTGATCAATAAAACTTTTTATGTAAGATGTATCTCAAGATGCAATAATTAACAAATCATCTTCAATGAGATAGAATTCATTAGCAAGATTTACGACTCTACACATATGAGAAATACATTACTCTCACAAATTGTGTAACAATTGACCATCCATATTTTACTACCATACATCAATAGCTAGTGATCATATGAGTTAGGTAACAATATAAGAAGTGTTGATGTGGGACATAAACTTCTCTTAAAACACAATCTCGCTTTTCTAACATTTTCCTCTATATACATGTGACAGGAGTTTGTTTGCGTATAACCATATTAAGAATTGCACATAGTGGTTCAAATTTAGTGTCAAGTTTATCGTATTGTAGGATAGTGTACTGGCACTACAGTCACTGTCAAATGAATCAGAACCTTAAACATCCTGAAACTTGAGCTGGTTCCGGGGAGACGGGTAGACGCTTTTTGAATGTTGGGTTCTTCGAATTGTTATAATCTCATTATTAAGAAGCAGAGATAAGTAATGAGCAGAGTCAGACTGTTATACTAAATACTTGTGCAATCTGACCGGGCAGCTTTTAGGTAAGTGCAATTGCTCCACCCTGCAAAAAGCGGGAAGCAAATCAGACTTTGTGTGGTGTTCCGTTCCTTCAAAATGTGATAATCGTGTCACGTGTCGGTAGAAGGTTTCAGCGATTCTGATGTAAGATTGCAATTATTGTTGTTATCATTATCCTATGATAGCATTTACCTAGAATTCATCCTCAGTTTCTAAAATCCACCAGCTGTGTTGTAGGTACTTTTGTGGCTAATTTTACGTTTCTTTTCTTATGCTTTCTCCTAAAGGAAAAGATCTGTTAACCGCGCCCATTTTTCTTGGATTTGACGGTTTCAGACTTTGGTATGTCATTTTGTGATTTTTTTTTTTAATAGACACAAGATGAATTTTTAATGTCTATTTTGTTTTTGGAGTTGGCACATGTTTTAGTAAAATATAATCAAAGCCTTATAAAGATTGTTTCATATAATCAAAATAAGTGTCACATAGTGGCTAGTACTTGCCTAATCAGTTGTAATTATATTGTGAAATATAATTACAAATTTAATAAATTTATTATATTTTATTAAATATAATTCTATTTAATATAAAGTTATATAATTATATTTATAATAATGAAGAATTTTTATTAAAACTATTATAAATAAATAAATTTAAATAAATCAATATTTTGAACTAAATTTAATAAGTTTTTAAAAATAAAATTATTATAATAATATTAAATATTAATTTAAATATTAATATTTTGTTTAAAAAAAATTAAAAATTATAAGCAAATAAAATCACATAATTTTTTACATAAATAGTTGTTAATGTATAATTAATAAATTATAAAATTAAAAATTAAATTTTAAAAAAAATATGAATAAAAATAAATATATATTATAATATCATAGGTTTTTATTTAAATTATAATATATTGTAAAAATTAATAGTATAAACTAGTATAAATTCAAATAACATAATTTTTAATTTAAAAAATATATTAATATAAAATAAAAAAAACTTCATGAGAACTTAACAAAATAATTAAAAAAAACAAATCCTAAAAAGACTCTTATAAGTTCTAAAAAATTTCTATAAAATTTATTCATGCCTAAAAAATAGGTCTATAAGACCTTAAATGTTTTAGCCAATCATTTCATCAAAAAATATTTTATACAATTCATAAACTTAAAAAATTTACATATAGACTATAGAAAATATTTTATTTTTAACAAAATAAAATTAAACTAAATTGTAATTGGTGGAAAAAATTAGTTTTAATCATTAGTTAATGGAAAAAATCCAAAAACGGATGCAATAGTACTTGCTTAGCCTATCCGCAAGTACTAATAAATGAAAGAGGATGGGGAGATTAGATAGATTTTTTCTTCATTATTTGAGATCTTTTTTAAATTGAAAAATTATGATTAGAATATAAGATCTGCTATAATATTTTTTCATGTTTCTTAAAAGACAATATTTTTACAGTTATCAAAATGTAGATTTCATTAAGAGATTATAATCCTTAAAATTCTTTCACAAGAGCTGAAATAGATTTCTGATTTTTTGGGGCACAAAAATACTTTAGAGATTAGAATTGTTTTAACTTAATATAAAAAAATATGACGGTTTTACCTTTTAGTTATTTGAAAAATAAAAAAGAATGAAGTGGAAAAAACTTATAGATGTGAAGAAATATTAAAAAAAAAATAGAAAAATGAAAGAGATTTCTAAGTTTTTCCATATATTTTGAAAAGTAAGAAGATAGAAAAAATTCATGTTTAATTTGGATAGTAGGAGGTCAATGCTAATAGATTTCCACAATCCATGAATGGCTAGTTATTGCTTCTAGATACGATTGTGTGTGAAATTTTTGTATCAATATTTTAGATCAGACTCCGTGATCCATAACCTAAGTAGTAATAATAATCTAATCAAGGAATATTTATTCACTTTTTGACTTTAAATGTTGATTGAAAAATTATTTAGAAAATAAAAATAATCCATTTACCTTTATTCAATTGTTTATAATTTTAGTCTAAAGGAAAATTGAATCTTGATGAAGTATTTAGTATTAGAAGAAATCAATTTTCTCTTTTTTGTATGGATGGAAATCATTCGGTTAGGCCCAATGAATTTTTTTTTCTTTTTCTTTCAATATATTCGAGAAACCATGGAAATAGATTTCAAGATCAATTCTCAAACCTATAAACTTTAGGTTTGTTATAATTTTTACAAATAGAAAGGATTTTCTTACTACAAAAGATTGAAGACCTATATCTCTTTCCAATACCATTTCATGATCATTTCTAAAGTTATAGCTAATGGACACGAACCTCTCCTTCACCCTCTAATTTCTAAAGGGTGGGAGGATTGTCTAAGGGTTGTGGAATAACATACGCTATTATCATAATTCAAGAAATGATACACTCTTACATGGTGTCAGATAGAAAAAGTGGTCTCTTGAAACTAGGCATTGCAAAAGTTTTGATCATTTTAATTGAAGGTTCCTTAATAAAATTCTCGAACAAATTAGATTTGTTAAACATTGCTGAGATTGGTTGTTTTAATATTGTACTCATCTAAGAGCACCTTTGTTCTCATTAAAAAATCTATAAATAGTCTCTTTCCTTCCTCTTAAGGTCTTTGGGATCCTTCACCTCCTTACTTCTTTATCTTTTTGATAGAATCTTCATGAAGAGATATGACTTCTTTTATAATTAAGGTTTCGTTATTAGATATTCTTCTACAAGGAATGATCTCATGCATAAATAATTTTTGGAAAACATCATAATTTTCACTTATCCATCTATCTCTTAAATTCATATAATTCAAAATATTTTATCAAATTATGAACAAACTTAAATTTTTATTGTAAAAATGAATGAAATAAATAGAGCAATATTTTATCTGCAGATGTATTTCTTTTGAAAATGCTATTTTCCTAAATCTTGCCTAGGTTCTCCTCCTTTTTATGATATGAATGACAAATCACTATGAAATCATATTTAAATATATTTAGAAAAATGGTGAATTGTTGGAAAGGAAGGTAAATGTTATTTGTTAGAGGGTATATTTTTGTAAGATATATCTTTTACACTATTCTTATGTATATATCTTCTCTATTACTTATTTCTAAATGTATTATTAATAGTAAATAAGCTCATTAATAAAAATCTTTTTTGCATAAAAGATTTGGAGATCAATTCAAAATTTTCATATTATCTTGGAGAAAAATCTATTAGGAAAATGGTATCTCAACCTTCCATTTACACAAGGTTACTATTTATACAGTAAGTTTACATTTGACCATGATTTTTTTTAAAACTCTTTGAAATATTTGGATGGGCTAGATATGCTTTATGCTAAATTTTTGTTACAAGATTATGTCTATATATGAAGATATTAAAGGTTATATTTTAAAGTTGTTGAAGAAATTTTATGAATTCAAGTTTGAAGGCTTTAGTGGTTACTAAATAGGTTGAAAGTTTTTGTAATAGGTGTAGCATGTTATGGCTTGATAGAGCATGTCACGTATGTTTCAATGCTTCAAATAGTTTGTCAATAAAACACTAGGTATAAATTTTATAACCTCTAAATGTTGGGTCTTCTTAGATAGGAAATGTAAAAAATGTGTTAACACATTAATGAGTCATTCAAGTGAGTTCCATGTGTTCATATGTGTTTTGACATGTATCATAGCACATCTTAGGTTTGAGATAAGATGGGTGCAACTTTTAAGGTAATTTTTAGCCCATGATTTTATAATACCATTTGATGGTTTCATATATTATATCTACTATATATTAGGTGTATGAGATAGAGGTTGAGTTACCTCTAGATCTTTGGTTGGTGATGCTCTTAAAAAGATGATTGGGTTGGAAGTATATTATAATATAATGTTGATTTTTGAATAATATATTGTGTTTCTTTTGGATGGGGATGCTAAATACAATATTATGGATTGTAAGATGATGGCATAATTAAATTTTTCTTTATTGGGATTATGGAAAGGTGAGTTACTTAGAGGGGAGGGGTGAATCAGTAACCCTAATTTTTTTTTATCTTAATCCTTAAGTTAACATCCTTCATTAACCGACTGTAACATTCATCATTACCATTCATTCATGTAAATAACTAAAATATGAAATGCTTCTAATCTAACAAGTAAACATTCATGAAACTTCATACACTTGAAACAATGATTTTAGTATGGTAGAGACCCTTGTTAGAAGGTAAAAACTACAGTGGGGATGACACCCACAAAGCTTCACTATTGCAATAATAAAGTTGCCTATTAGGGATTACAATTTTGATCAATTCTGATGATCTTACCCTATTAGGAGTAATATTTAAGGCCTGCTAGGATCTACCTTGGTAGAGGATTTTAGCAACACAATTAAGTGTCCACTCAATTAAGAGATTTAAAAAAGATTGTTAGGTCTACTCTATTAAGAGATTTTTGTCTGCCAGAATTGTTAGAAAGTAACAATGTAATGATCTGGATGTAGCAACTTACTTAGCTGAACATCCAATTTTCTTAGCCCTTGACTGATATCACCTTGTTGAGATAGATATCTTCTTCAAATACTGCTCGGTAGCCTCTAGTATTCTTTTGATTCAATTCTGAATACTCTATAAAAAACTTAACATCATAACCCTGTCTGATCTTCAAATGTCTCCTATAGGCGACTACTTCTCATTTGCATATTGATCTGACATCTTGACAATTCTTATATCATAAAGATTTGACCTAATTAGGGTTGTGGAAACTTCTAGAAAACATTAGATTAACGATCCATATGAAGGACCTAAATCAAAATTGCAATGGGATCATCACTAATCAATTTGACATCTTCAATAAATCTTTACCTCAATTTTTGTAAACTATTTTCTAGCTCGGTATAAACCATTTTCCTTATTTTTAGTGTCATTCCAAACTTCTATGTCAATCCTTTATCACTCGGTAAATACTCCATTTCTATCTCAGTAAAATGTTGATGTTTGATAAACATGTATGCTTAGTTATAAATGTACTTGGTGTGCTCGGTTAACTTGTCATTCTCCTCGTGCTATGCTCGGTTACTATACTTAGTGTTTTGACTGACTGGTCTATTTGCATTCCTTACCGACTATATGTGTGACACTAATGAAAACACTTAATGTAATTATGTGTAACATTCTCCCCCTTTGGCATTAGTGACAAAAACACATATGTATGCCATATCCAAAATATTTTCCAAAATTTGAAAACTTGTAAACTCCAAAATTTTGAAGACTCTCCCCCTTTCAATATGCTCTCAATAAAGTACATACTATATACATATAGTTTTCCCCCATTTTTAGGTAATAATACCAAAAAAAGTGTACTTACAACTTGTAAAAAATGTTCTTATGGGTTTTTTGAAGGTTGGCCAAGAGGTTTTCCCATTCCTCTTTTAGACTCTCTAGTGTAATTTGTTCTAGGCCTACCTGTTCATGCATGTCAAAAATATGATCAATAATTGATAGCTAGGGGGTGGCAACTAACTCCTTTTCCTTCTTAACATGTTGTTGCATCACCTCTATGTGCGGTACTAACTCAACCTATAGGTTAGTTATCTGATCTTTTATTTTATCCTATTCTTTCCTTAATTCATTTCTTAACCCTTGAATGTGTTTGAACTTAGAATAATGAAATCTAAATGCATGGGGTTCGGTTATTAATCTTTCAACACTTTTCTGCAGATCTTCATCTAATTTCTTTAACTTATCAATAATCTCTGTAGTAAATGAATCTAAAGTGAAAAGTTTCTTTAAAACAGTAAGGATATTTGGAATAATACCTTCTATCTCAGTTACTATTTCAGATAGTTTTACCTTATGAATTTCCACTAGTTGGTTGATCTTCTACGTGATCTTGTACTGAATCTTTTTCTCATCTATTTCTTCAATCTTCTTCTCTGCATCGGTTGTAGGAGCATTGATGTTCTCGATTAGTATTGCAAGTTGGTCAATGATGCGAGTATTCTCATCAACATTGACATCCAGGAAAACTTGCATCAAAATGTATTTAACATCCTCTAGCACTTGTTTGGTTTTACTTTATTTCCTCAGCTTCTCCTAAGCTTCTTTTCAGGTGCATATCTCTCCATACTTCCTTAGAGGTTCTAGGTCCAATTGTCTTGGGTCACAAGTAGGTATTTCTATAACTTCATCAAGTGTGACCAGACCTTTTCCATGTTTCTTCTTTTTCTTCTTCTCCTTCTTGCTTGAAGTACATGACTACCTGTATGGAACTAGAGCCTTTTTCTATGGATTTGGCTTTGGTTTCTTAGTAGATATACTTTCTTCTTTGTCCCGCCCCTTAGCAATTCCCTCATACTAAGGTCCTAGGGCTTGTGGCCTTGTGTTTGTAGTAGAATCATCTACTTTATTTTCATCTTGGGATCCTTGATCATTTAATTTTGTAGTTGGGGTCTCAGTGGTCTCTTTTTCTAATTTCTCACCCTTTTCTCTTTTTTATGTTTTCTCATCCTTGTCTTTAACTATTATCTTTAACATCTATGGTATATCTTCCATTACATTTTCTACATCAGGATAAAAATATCCAGCATAAGTGTGGTCTTCTGGCTGCTTGGTGTTGGAGATGTGTATGGGCTCTTATGTTGTATCAAAACCAACATCCATTTTTATACCTTTTCCTCTCCCTATTACATATTGCCTGGTGGTAACTGCAAGTGTATTTTTCTCAGTTTCAGCTCTTCATCTGAGAATTTCACACCATATTTTAGTACTCTCTTCATCGAATTCTTGTAGATTTCCTTGTAGTATATTTAATTCCCTTCCCTTCATCAAAAAATTATTGGCATATTGTTTCATTGCATCTTCAATCTCTTGAATAGATAAATTTGGCATTGCCAAAATAATGTATCTTTCTCTCATCTTCTTCTTGGTGTTTAACACATAAGTCCATCTTGTTGAAACTTTGTCATATAATTCCTTAGGAACACTACTTGAAAATTCAACTAGAACTCATTTGAAATTGATCATCATGCCAATGATAGCCTCTTCTAGTTGATCTTGGTCTTATGTGTTCATGTTTGAGTATCTCATAATCTTAGGATGGCCTAGTCCTCCTCTTTCTTTTATGCCATATGCAATCTCATTAATTGACTGTGGTTCTTTATTAACTAAAAATTTAAATTTACTTCTATCTTCTTCTTTGGAATCAACATCATCTTTATTTCTTATCAATTTTGTCCTCTTTTTAGGTTCAGGTACCTCGGTGGAAGCTTGTGTACCTATTTTATTTTGGTATGCCTTTGTTGGTGTAGGCCTTGTGATTTTTGAAACTCCTCTTCTCTAAGGTGGGGAAATACCTATAGTGGACCATGTCCTTGCACATGTAGGAGTATCAACTTGTTTCCTCTTTCCTTTCATTGCCTTTGGTGGCTCTTCCTGTATTTACTTTTTTGACTCAGTCTCCTCTTCATCTTCACTTTCATCGACTAATTTATACTCCTTATTTGTCTCTTCAACTGAGCTCTCCACTTCTTCCTCAACATCTCCAAATTGTTTTTCTAATGTGCCAATCATTTTCTCTGTTTTCCTTCCTATTTTAACTCTAGCTAAATCTATTTTTATTCTTTTTTTTGCTTCTTCATAAGTGTCAAGCCTTTTTGCACATTTATCCTTAGGTTCTTCTAGTAATGGCTTTATTGACCTAGTGGCTCGGTCAATGTCTAGTTCATAGTCCATCAGTGGCACCCATGCAGTTCCTAGTTCAACTTCCTTTATCAATGTTGTGTTAGTGTCCACTAAGAAAAAATGTCATCTTTGTACTTCTCAACTAATTGTTTAGGAATTCTACTTCTCTTGTGCATTCTGTCCTAGAATTTACTAAAGTAATCATCCATTACTAGCTCAAAATTCTTATCCAACCTATTTATAAATTCACCGATTTGAATAATGATGGGCTTATTCGCATCCCACTCTACATTATCGATCAAGGGAAATGACTTCTTTAAGTAGAAGAATATACATACCAATAGAGATCCAAACTTGCAAGTGTTAGATTTTGCAACTTGGATAGTTCTCATGTTCTCCTCCAGTTGCCTTAACATTAATTCAGCTAGGTGAAGTTGAAGACCCTTCTTCACGATTTTGTAGGAAATTTCAACAGTGTCGCATGGAACACCATTCAGTCTACTAGATTGAAATACTTTATATGAAATCACATACAATCCAAATCTAGTCTCTAGGTTGTCAATGGTGTTAATCCTCATTCCTTTTTCATCCCTTTCAACTTTAGTCAGCTTCTCAATTTCATTCTTTGACAGGTGCCTTAGGGCTTTAGCCTTGTCACATACTGGATATCCGGTGACCATATGAATCACATCCTTGGTGATCTTTACTAGTTCATCTAACCATATTTTTCCATCGTGTACTCGACTAAGTACAATCCTGATCCATTCTATCTTAAATTCCTTTAGGAAATGAAGTGCGTTTGTTAACCCTTTTAGTTCCATGGGTTTGTGCTCATCTTTTAGCTTCCCATCCTCAAATAGCTCTTGATAAGTAGATTGAATTTTGAAATCACCTATCTCACTGATATTGTAGTGAATAATAAGATTTAATAGCCTTCACCAATAAAATCCTAGGTGGTATAGATGAAAACACACCTTTTTGATCGATTTGTGCAACGATCTCTAGATGTAACTGTTATACACTAATTTTTGCACCCTTTTCAAGCTCTCTTGGTCTTGATAACCTAGTATAACATGGGAATCATCTTTAGGTTGTGGGACCTATGCTAACTAAGATGAGACCTCCAGGTTCTACGCTGGTTCCTCTTGGATAATCACCTTAATTTGCTTCTTAACAAGAAAGTAAATTCTTGAAGGGAAAGGGATAGAAGGAATGCATGAAGGGGAAATAACTAGAAGCAAACTATCCTACTAGGTGATACACCGAAATGACATGAACATAATATATTGACCAAATTAGCATGAAGGCTCTCAGATCTAATAGAACACAATCTTCCTAAACAGGCTTGCATAAGTGTTTCACAGAGAGGTTTGAACAAAAGACTCATACTGTGACCTACAAGAAAATGTTCTCTTCAGCAAAAAGGCACTGGAATGAGACAGGGTGACAGGGGGTTGAGGTATACCCATTGTGTGCTAGAAAGTAGTTACACTTTTGTGAATCATTACATACAAGAACACTCAATGGTGAGGTCTCAAATAGCGATTCACAACTCTCTATTCTTGGAGTGCAGGGGTTGTATATGAGGCCCTCAGATCGACCTTGTTAAACCCATGCAAGTACACCAAGAAATGAGAGATTCAAGGATGAGAAGCAAGAGTGCTAATCTCCATTGATCATCAAGTTATTGCATGTTAAATGAAACTAATCTAGATGATAACAATGCAAAGAAATAAACTATGCTATTGAAATGCAAGTTTTACTCTCCTTTACTAATTAACTATGTGAAGATTAAGCTAAAACAATGAAGGAAACTAAGCTAAGATGCTATGAAGATTAAGCTAATGTAAATATGAAAGCTACAATGTAATAATATTCAAAACTCCAAATATCACCAAGAAAACCTATAGCATAACAACAATATGAAAATTCAAGATCTGAAATGAGAAGGAGAGGGCTCCTTATATAAGAAAATGTGGAAGAGAATGCATCTCTAGGAGAAATGTGGGATAAATCAAAAAAGAGGGAACAAAGCTCAGTTTTTAGAAAGTGTGGAGAGAAAAGGAATTTTCTTTATTTTTAATTATTTGTTTCCCTTTTTCATCACAAAAGAGCTTTAAGTGGATTTTTTTATTTATTTAAAAGAATGATTCTCTTTTAATTAAACAAGATAACATTATTTAATTAAAAGAGAGATATTATTCTAAATAAGATAAAATTATTTAACTAAAAGGGATTCTAATTAAATAAAATTATTTTTTTAAGAGATATTTCTTTTTCAATTAAATAAGATTATTTTATTTATTTAAGAGAGAATATTTCTTTTAATTAAATAAAATTTATTGATGAAATGATCAAACCTTAGGGAAAATTAAAATGATTGAATTAATTAGGATTAATCAAAGAAATTGATTCAAATTTTGAAAAGCATTGATTCAGGAAATTTGATAATTTAATAAATGGGGCCCAAAGTCTAGGTGACCATTTTAGGGTGCATACATTTTCCCCTCTTTGACTAATGTGAGGTCGATTTGGGATCACATGCAGTCAAAGAATGGAATTGAAGTGTGAGATCAATTTGGGATCACAAAACAACCCAGACATGTGTTCAATAGATGGGAACACATCAGGACAAAGATAAGCTGATTGAAAAAGACAAGGCCAACACCCCTGTAAATAGGTAATTGTCAAGTCTCAAGCAAGGTTTGATTGATAGGTTTGATAAAGCTGAATCAAGGATTGAGGTTTGATAGGTATTTCCCCCTTCGTGATCAAAATTGAAATGAGAAAGAGGAGAAACAGTAAATTGATAAAGTTGATCAAATCGAACTAAAGATAAGGTTCTTGATGTAAGATGAAAGATATGAGGATCACAGAACCAAGGTAGATCAGTAAGAAAGATTATGCCCCAAGGTTGAATTAGAAGAAAAGAAGTGGGGTGAAAGCCAATGGAAGACAAAAGTTTGGAAGAGATGGGAAGAAATGGAGAGAAGAAAGAGAATTTGCCCCACTAAAGAGGATGCCCCAAAATCAATCAACTATTTAAGATAGGAAATTTTGATTGAGATCATGAAAAAAGATAAGAAAATGAGGATCAAAACATGATCATAGTTAATTAAAAGTCCACAAGAAAGATGAAGGAAAACCCTCTCAAACTCATAATGCAGCCTAAAAATGCAAATTAATCATGAAGTCTAACAGTGCAAGCTACATGAAAATGCAAAGGTGTACTTGCAATAGGGAAATTGTAACATAGGATTTTGTGTTCATCATTCATTAGAGAATGTAAAGAACTTATTTTCATCATTGGGCCATTATTAACGGACATTAGAAAATCACACAATTAGCACTAGTCACAAACACAACTATGAAGATATGAATGTGGTTTATATCAGATTGGAATGTGGAAAGATTCTAACATGAGCATCAAAGACATAAGGGTCAAGATGACTTCAATGTTAGCTTACCCAATTTAATGTAGAAAAAACCACTCTCGCATCAAGGCATAGATGCCAGGATGACCATAAGAATAGTTGTGCAAAAACAGTCAAGGATGATGCCTCAAATCTCTTAAGTGTGTCAAGGGAACAACAAGAGACACTCAAGAACTTTGAGATTGATCCCACAAGCAGAAAGCAAACCAAAACATGTCCCATGCCCCAAGTCCTCTAGCTATGCATGATGGAGAGACTTATTAGACGAGGACACTCAACAAAAATCAATAACAGTTAGCACACAAAGAAAAGATCATGTCATAGCTCAGACATTAAGTATTGTGTTTAAAAATTTAAGTGTGTTCACTGATACTGAGTTCCAAGGATAAAGGTCGAATGCTTGCAAGTAGGTAAAATCACTTGATAGAATTGGATAAGACCAAACTGATAAGTGTTGAAAAACACTCGATGTCAGGGGTTGTGTTGAAAAACACAATTTGGGTGGTGTTGAAAAACATTGTTTGTGAGGTGTCCTAAAGACTGACGCGTCCAAGAGACCAAAGCTAACATAGTTATGACCCCTAAACAAAGACAAAGACCAATTCCAAACCAAGGCAACAAGGACAAGGCATGATGGAGAAAGTCTAAGTGTCGAGTACGCATGCTAAGAGACATGGGTGCAAAGGCCTCAAGTAGCACCCGTTTCCAGGTTTTCACCACTTGGATTTTATTGCAATTTTTTTTTTCAAGACTTTTTATATATATTTTTTTGTATTTTTGCTACCAAGGTGCTTGTTTCCAAGTTTTCACTAGGCACATTTTCTATTTTTTTTGAATTTTTGAATTTTTTTGAATTTTTTTGGTGAGACATCAAAGTGCCTATTGCTAGGTTTTCACTAGGATGCTCTTTTTTTTAAGGACATTTTCTGATTTTTAGAATTTTTTCAGCATTATATATGATTTTTTGGTATTTTTTCAGAATCAATAAATATGTAAAAAGGATGCTCCCAGATAGAATAGACATCATGGATAGAACTTCTTTAGGTGCAAGATATTGATAGGCTCAGGGAGTTGCTCCCCCTCTTCAATCGATAGTAAATAAGCACCTATCCCAAAAGTTGTTGTGATGATGTATGGTCCAAACCAATTAGGTTCTAATTTGCCCTTTTGTTCTCTATGTTGTCAGTTCTTAGGATTTTCTCTTAAGACAAGATCTCCTACTTGGAATTCTCTAGGGTGAACCTTTTTGTTGAAGGCTTTGGACATCTGCTTGTGATAGACCATCATATGGTCAAATGATGCTTTACGCTTCTCATCTAGAAGTTCTAACTCTTGCTGTCTCATGGCGCAGTAGTCTTCATTGGTAACTAGACCTTTGAGAGAGACTCTAAGTGAAGGAATCTCAACCTCTAAAGGTAACACTACTTCAACGCCATAGGTAAGGCCCCTGTTGGAGTATGAATACTGTTCTATAAGCCCATAAGGCCAGATTTATCTGTAGATGCCAATCTCTACCATTCTTATGAGTTGTTCGATGTAAAATTTTAAGAATGGTTTTATTTGAAGCCTCTGCTTGTCCATTTCCTTGTGGGAAGTAAATGGAGGACCAATGTTGTTTTATCTTGAATTTCTGGCAGAGTTGTGTAAGGTCCTTATTTTTAAACTGACCTCCATTGTCAGTGATTATCTCTGAAGGCACTCCATATCGACAGACAATATGGTTCAAAATGAACAGAGAAATTGTCTTGCCTGAAGCAACAGAAAGTGGAACAGCTTCTACCCATTTGGTAAAGTAATCAGTAGAAGTGATGATAAATTTATGTCCACCTAATGAGTTGGGATGAATCTAATTTCTACTCCTTATTTGTCTCTTCAACTGAGTTCTCCTTTTCTTCCTCAACATCTCCGAATTGTTATTCTAATGTGCCAATCATTTTCTCAATTTTCCTTCCTATTTTAACTCTAGCTAAATCTATTTTTATTCTTTTTTTTGCTTCTTCATAAGTGTCAAGCCTTGTTGCACATTTATCCTTAGGTTCTTCTAGTAATGGCTTTATTGACCTAGTGGCTCGGTCAATGTCTAGTTCATAGTCCATCAGTGGCACCCATGCAGTTCCTAGTTCAACTTCCTTTATCAGTGTTGTGTCGGTGTCCACTAAGAAAAAAATGTCATCTTTGTACTTCTCAACTAATTGTTCAGGAATTCTACTTCTCTTGTGCATTCTGTCCTAGAATTTACTAAAGTAATCATCCATTACTAGCTCAAAATTCTTATCCAACCTATTTATAAATTCACCGATTTGAATAATGATGGGCTTATTCGCATCCCACTCTACATTATCGATCAAGGGAAATGACTTCTTTAAGTAGAAGAATATACATACCAATAGAGATCCAAACTTGCAAGTGTTAGATTTTGCAACTTGGATAGTTCTCATGTTCTCCTCCAGTTGCCTTAACATTAATTCAGCTAGGTGAAGTTGAAGACCCTTCTTCACGATTTTGTAGGCAATTTCAACGGTGCCACATGGAACACCATTCGGTCTACTAGATTGAAATACTTTATATGAAATCACATACACTCCAAATCTAGTCTCTAGGTTGTCAATGGTGTTAATCCTCATTCCTTTGTTGTCCCTCTCAGCTCCAGTCAGCTTCTCAATTTCATTCTTCGACAGGTGCCTTAGGGCTTTACCCTTGTCACATACTGGATATCTGGTGACCATATGAATCACATCCTTGGTGATCTTTACCAGTTCATCTAACCATATTTTTCCATTGTGTACTCGGCTAAGTACAATCCTAATCCATTCTATCTTAAATTCCTCTAGGAAATGAAGTGCGTTTGTTAACCCTTTTACTTCCATGTGTTTGTGCTCATTGTTTAGCTTCCCATACTCACATAGCTCTTGATAGGTAGATTTAATTTTTAAATCACCTATCTCACTGATATTGTAGTGAATAATAAGATCTAATATCCTTCACCAATAAAATCCTAGGTGGTATAGATGAAAACACACCTTTTTGATCGATTTGTGCAGCGATCTTTGGATGTAACTTCTAGTTCAGTCTTCAGTTCCTTCAAAATGTGATAATCCTATCACGTGTATGATGTAAGATTGCAATTGTTGTTGTTATCATTATCATATGATAGCAATTACCAAGAATTCATCCTCAATTTCTAAAATCCATCAGCTGTAATGTAGGTACTTTTGTGGCTAAGTTTATTTTTCTTTTCTTATATTTTCTCCTAAAGGAAAAAATCTGTTAACCACGCCCATTTTTCTTGGCTTTGATTGTTTCATACTTTGTTATGTCATTTTGTGCTATTTTTATAAACAAAAGATGAATTTTTAATGTCTATTTTGTTCTTGGAGTTGGCACTTGTTTTAGTAAAATATAATCAAAGTCTTTAGAAGATTGTTTCATACAATAATAAATGGAAGAGGATGGGTAATAAATGGAAGAGGAGAGTAAATTAGATATATTTTTCTTCATTATTTAAGATCTTTTTTAAATTGAAAAATTATGATTAGAATATAAGATCCGTTATAATATTTTTTCATGTTTTTAGAAGGGTCATATTTTTACAGCTCTTAACATATACATTTTATTCAAGAAATTATAATCCTTAAACTTATTTCACAAGAGCTGAATAGATTTAGGATTTTTTGGGGACAAAAATACTTTAGAAATTAGAATTGCTTTAACTCAATATAAAAAAATATGATGGTTTTACCTTTTAGTTATTTGAAAAATAAAGAGAATGAAGTGGAAAAAATTTATATATGTGAAGAAATATTTTTTAAAAAATAAAAAATAGAAAAATGAAAGAGATTTCTAAGTTTTTTCAAATATTTTGAAAATTAAGAAGATAGAAAAAATTCATGTTTAACTTGTTTAAGAGGAGGTTAGTGCTAATAGATTTCCACAATCTATGAATTGCTAGTTATTGCTTCTAGATATGATTGTGTGTGAATTTTTTGCTTCAATATTTTAGATCAAACTCTGTGATCCATAGCCTAAGTAGTAATCATAACCTAATCAAGGAATATTTATTTATTTTTTGACATTAAATGTTGATTGAAAAATTATTTAGAAAACAAAAAAAATCCATTTACCTTTATTCAATTGTTTCTAATTTTAGTCTAAAGAAAAATTGAATCTTGATGAAGTATTTATTATTAGAAGAAAACAATTTTCTCTTTGTTGTATGGATGGAGATCATTTTGTTAGGCCCAATGAATTTATTTTCTTTTTTATTTCAATATATTGGAGAAACCATGGATAAATATTTCAAGATTGATTCTCAAACCTATAAACTTTAGATTTGTTGTAATTTTAACAAATAGAAAGGATTTTCTAACTACTAAAGATTTAAGACCTATATATCTTTCCAATACCATTTCACGATCATTTATAAAGTTACTGCAAATGAATATGAACCTCTCCTTCACCCTCTAATTTCTAATGGGTGGGAGGATTGTCTAAGGGTTGTAAAATAACATATGACATTATCTTAATTCAAGAAATGATAAATTCTTACATGTAGATAGAAAAAGTGGTCGCTTGAAAATAGGCATTGCAAAATTTTTGATCATTTTAATTGAAGGTTCCTTCATAAAATTCTTGAAAAAATTAGATTTGGAAAACATTGTTGAGATTGATTGTTTTAATATTGTACTCAGCTAAGAGCACCTTTGTTCTCATTAACAAATCTATGGATAGTTTCTTTCCTTCCTGTTAAGGTCTTTGGGATCCTTCACCTCCTTACTTGTTTATCTATATGATAGAATCTTCATGAAGAGATATGAATTCTTTTATAATCAAGGTTTCATTATTAAATATTCTTCTACAAGGAATGATCTCATGCATATATATTTTCTAGATGACAATTAATTTTCAATTATCTATCTATCTCTTAAATTCATATAATTCAAAATATGTTATCAAATTATGAACAAACTTAATTTTGTATTCTAAAAATGAATGAAATAAATAGAGCAATATTTTATTTGCATATGCATTTCTTTTGAAAATGCTATTTTCCTAAATCTATATTTTCTCTATTACTTACTCATGCATGTATTATTAGTAAATAAAGTCATTAATAAATAAATTTTTTGCATAAAGGATTTGGAGATCAATTCAAAATTTTCATATTATCTTGGAGAAAAATCTATTAGGAAAATGGTTTCTCAACCTTCCATTTACAAAAAGTTACTATTTATAGTAAGTTTACATTTGAGCATGATTTTTTCCTAAACTCTCTAAAATATTTGGATGGACTAGATAACTTTATGGAAAATTTTTGTTGCAATATTATGTCTATATATGAAGATATTAAAGGTTATATTTTAAAGTTTTTGAAGAAATTTTATGAATTCAAGTTTGAAGGCCTTAGAGGTTATTAAGTAGGTTAAACATTTTTTTTAATAAGTGTAGCATGTTATAACTTGATAGAGCATGTCACATATTTTCCAAGGCTTCAAATAGCTTGTCAATAGAACACTAGGTATAAAATTTATAGCCTCTAAATGTTGGGTCTCTTTACATAGGAAATGTAAAAAATATGTTTTAACACATAAATGAATCAAACAAGTGAGTTACATTTGTTCATACATGTGTTTTGACATGTATCATGTAGCACATCTTAGGTATGAGATAAGATGGGTGCAAGTTTTAAGGTAATTTTTAGCCAATGATTTTATAGTACCATTTGATGGTTTCGTATATTATATCTCCTATATATTAGGTGAGTGAGATAGAGGTTGAGTTACCTCTAGATATTTGGTTGGTGATTCTCTTATGAGAAGATTGGTTTGCAAGTATATTATAATATAATGTTATTTTTGAATAATATATTGTGTTTCTTTTGGATGGGGATGCTAAATACAATATTATGTATTGTAAAATAATGGCCTAATTAAATTTTCTTGACATAATATCTTTTTGTAAATATCCATGAAGAGACATATGCAAGTAAACTATGAAAGAATCTTGGTGAGATATATCAAGCGAAATCTTTAGTAAACAAGATTTTCTTGATGAAAAAACTATATTCCTTGATAATAGAGGGATGACAAATTATAGACCATTTTGAAGAATTCAACATTTTGGTGGCTCAATTGGCATTAGTTGATGGCAAGATGGGTGAGGAGGACAAATGTGAGATCTTGTTTTATTCTTTTCCTGATTTGGGATTTTCTTATTTTGTCCATCAATAATATGTTGCTCCCACACATTTGTTATCCTTGTCACCTTTATTGTCCTTGTTGACAAAAGATACTAGGTAAAAATTTGATTGTCAGTTTGCAATAATGATTATTTTGGTATTCTTATATTCAATAGGTATATGATAAGGTTCTTGTCATATCATGTCTATATTTGGTTCAGTTCATATCCTCAATGATAAAAACATTTTAGTAATGATCAATGATGGTAATAGTCTGGTATTGATAATTTGGTATATTCATGATCATACCAGTTTGCAATAGAATGGATTGAAAATCAATGATTTTAGTTATATTCATCCATGGTAGAAAGAGGTATAAGAATGCTTCTATGTTTTATAGCTTGTTGAAAATGTGCAGTATCCTTGTGTACAATGGAACTTCAACTAAAGTCTTCATATGATAGTGATCTTATACATCTTTATAAGGTGATTATTATAAGAGTTTGAGTATTAATTTAATGATAATAAGATGTGACCATGACATATGCAAAGTGTTATTTACTAGGACTTTTTGGTTGGCCCTAGTCTTTCCTTCACATTTCAAAAGTTTTTTTTTAAAGTAATGGAAAAAGCCACATTATAGCATAAGTTAAGGGCATTATTGAAGGGTGTATGTTGAGCACCATATTTGGTGCTATCTCTTTATTTTGGTTAGGTTAGTTAATAATTTAACCCTAACACTATCGAGCTTGGGCATCAAAGTTGAGCATGACATTTACAGTTACAAGTTTACTCTTTAGTTTTTGTTGATGAGACACCACTGTTAAAGATGGTTGGAAAGAAAGGCTTGAGCAGTTACATAGAATCCTGAAATGGTGCAAAGTAGAGTATTTTTAGGGTCTTTATAGATATGGTTACTTGGATTTTATACAGGTGAATTTGTTTAATTTTATGGTTTAGTTTTATTTATTATTGATTAAGCTTGTGTTTATTGTTCTATAGTTTTTTTTAATCAAGCATACATAGTTTTGAGGTGGATTCATCTGTGCATCTAATATTGGTGTCGTATGTAGTTTATATTATGAGTTTTGTAAAATAATGTTCTATCTTTGTTAAACCCATGGTATGGGCTTGAATGTCATTATTGCTTCTCTCATTGAGCTTGTATGTCACCATTCATTCTTATTTTCATGCATATGCATTAACTCATTTTGGGTGTACTACAATCGTATGTGTATAACTAATTTGTGTCTATTAAAGTTTCTTTTCATACATTAACATGCATAGTAGTTGAATATTTGTATGATTAAGATCATACACAATTAGCATTTTGAATCATGTCCACTACACTAAATATTTGATGGTTAGGGGGCGATGAATTAGTTTTGTGCCAAATCTTAAATTTTAAATACCTTTTAAGCCAATTAATTTAATAAAAATAAAATAGTAATATAATCATAAGAACACCACAAAATCAAAACACCATAAAAAAAGATTTGTTGTCAATGAAAAGCCTATTAAGGGAAAAAACCCAGTGGGAATGAAACCTGCTAATATTGCACTAAAGATATTGTGTCCCTATTAGGATCTGATGATTACATTTAGTACAAGTCCATGTTAAAGGGCATACCCTATTAGGAGTCTTTCCAACCTTGTTAGGAGTTGATTACAAGAATAGGATGACTGACTGAGAACACTGCTCAAAGTGAAGGTTAAATCCACCTTTTGAAGGTTACACCCACCTTATAGATCCATTGTCCAAATAAATGTATAAGAGTATACAATAAAATTAATGAGCTAACTTACAACAACTAGCTTTGCCCAAAAAGTTCCAATGAAGTGCTCAATGGATTACCTCTGCTCTACATCCAACAGATCTTCCAAAAATAAGTTCGCAACACCCATCACCTTCTACAACTTTAAGGAATGACTTTCCTTTATACACGTTACAATAAGCAATTAGGTTGGCCTAATAGGACTTACCCAATACAAAAATTAATACATATACCCTTGCTAAAATACAAATAGTATCTTAAACAAATATAAAAAAAATACAAATCATCAGATGATAATCCTATAGAGTTATTTTGTTGTTATTAGTTATGATTAAGTCATAATGATTGTCAAAGTCATTTGGTAATGAAGGAAAGTCAAGTCGGTAAAGCACATAAGCTAGTCGGTAAATGGAAATAAAGGAAAAGATAATTTTAGTTAAGGTAAAGGAAGTTTAGACACCGAGCAAGATAGAGTAGGAAAACTGAGTACCAAGCACTGAGTTGTATTGAGCTACAACATCTACTAAACTAAGAGAAGAAACATGTTATTGACTAGAAGAAAAATGTATTACTGAGAATCATAGGTTGACACAAGGAGAATCTACAAATACATTGAATCAGGACACTGAGAAGAAAACCATTTACAAATCTCAAGGAGATTGTCTGAAAAAGAATTGGATATTTAAATATGATGAATTTACATGATTACAAGGTGAGATTCATGATTAAGAATTAAATTTGATATATGCATTGGAGGAGTAACCAATACTAGCACCGGTTAAGGAGATTATTCTAGAATATTTCCACCACTTATAAAATTGAGTGTAAGTGGATCAGAGTTTAAAAATTAGAGATGATGAGAGAGTGTATGTGCGAAGGAGAAATTGTAGACAGAAGATGATGAGAAGATAAGCCACTGAGTAAGAGAGTACTAACTAGAAGATTATGAATGTGATTTAGTGTTGAAGTTACCAAGTACAAAATTGATATTGTGAGTGAAGCACATTATGAGGTAAATGGTTATTGAGCATATTGAGTCCGATAAGCATAAGATAGATGCAAGTATTACAAACAAGTTTATGTTACTAATTAAAGTGTAATTAGAGTTGTAAAATCTCTTAACTGATATGATCCTAACAGATCTTATTTTGTAAATCCTTTAATAGGGTACAATTCTTAGATTAGAATTGTAAAATGCTTTAGCAAGGTAGACTTAATTGGTCTTTAAACTCTTAACATGGCTAATACTCTTAATAGGGTAAGATATCATAAATAGCTATCATTGTATCTCTAACTGAGCAAACTTTGTACTATAGTAGTGAAGTTTTGTGGGTGTCATCCCCACTACAATTTTTATCCTCTAACAAGGATTTTTGCGATACCAAAATGATTGTGTTATGAGTTATATTTTATGTTAATATTTTATATGTTTTATGTTTTTGAATACTAGTAAAAATAGGTTTTGGGGGGATCTGAAACCCCTTACAAGATAGCTACAAAAGATTAAACATTAAACCCACTAAAAAGAGACAGGGCTAAAAACCATCCCGCTAGCAGACCCGAACCCTAGCTACAAAACCAGCCAAAAAATAGTAAACAAAAAATGACACCCAGCTATAGAAAAACATAAAAAAATAGGCAAAACAAAGAAACAAGAACCTAGGAAAACTCTAACAGAGTTTCCTCCATGTCATTTTTGGCATTCTACATCTTACTAATGGCCATATTGAGACCTGAGAGCTCCAAAATCCTCTCATGTATCTTCTTCCTAGAGGATCTAGTGTGCTTTCTCGACCCAGTCTGGTCCTCATCACTGTCTTTGATATCATCAATCTTGACAGGGGACCTGACATTCAACTCCTGCTTAATGTTATTGATGCACTCAATCGTAGTCCCCATAAACTGATTGCTATCTAGCAACATATTTTTGAGGCTAGACTCCATTCTATCCACCTTATCCTGCAATAAGCCCATCTTCATATCATCCCTATTCTCCCCAACTTTGTTCATCTATTCAGACCTAGAATCCATCCTCTCCTGAACATTATCCACTTTACTAGAAAGGGATCTGAGATTAAGACTCAGAGTCTTGATTTCATTAAAAAATCATTTAACCTAGTGTGAAGAGTACATAGACATGGCTTTGGCCATTTGAAAAATGCCAAAAGGAGGATCAATCTTTTCCTCCAGGTCTTTCTTGAGGAGCTAAAAATTTCTTTCCTACATATCGACAATTTTTAGAAAAGGAATAGTTCTGGAGGAGGAGGGAATATCCTTGTCTAGAATGGTCACATCATATCTCACATCTTTATCCTTTTTATCTTACAGTGCCTTAGTTGCAGCTTCATTGTGTAGAGAAATAGGGACATCATGGTCCATAGAACTATCATAGTCGACTAGGATAGGGACTTTCTAACCACCAGGGTCATTCTTATCACCCATATCCAGAATAATCTCAATATTTTTAACCCCCTCTGCTTCCGTGTCACTACCAATACTTGACATAGAATCCTTACTATCATCATTAGATTTTTTCTGAGGATTCCCTTTGAAATCCAAGAATCCCCCAACACTTTCCCCCTCCAACTCAGTTTCCATGCCACTTTTCTTCTCAAATTTCAATCTTTTAGAGGACGAGGCCTCCTTACCCTCATCCTTCCTACCTCTTTTAACAAGGCTCTTGGATCACCACCCAAAATCTAAGGAGAAGATGGGATGAGCACCACATTCCTCTTAACATGCTCAACAATAATTAGAATAAGCCCTTCATGAAGGACTGACTTACTCTCTTTTCTTTTATGCCCAACTATACTATGACAGAGAGAACTTAGCAAATAGTAGGGGAAAGAAACCCTAACCTTATTCCTAAAGTGACAGAGAAGAAAAAAAATGATAATAATGGGTACATTTATACCTCCCATCAAGGTTTATGTACTCCATAATATTCACCATCACATTGGACTATATTTCCTTGAAGCTCTCGACATCATAGCACCCCCCAACATCCTTGATTAGATTGCTCCCTTCCTCTTTGTCCTTAGGAAAATGGTGAATGGCATTGTAGGAGACCTTCTTATCCCTGTAAAATTTCATCTTGTTCATGCTTAAACCTGAGACTTTGGCAATGAGATCCTTGGTAATCTTGACCTCCATTCTTTCAATATTTACAGTGTCATCCTTCCAACTGTCAGCTAATCTTTTGGTGGCCCCTTCATCAAAGCCATGAAATCTCTCCATATAATGAATAATCCCACCTTTATGCAACTTAGCCCAAACCTCCTTCTCTTCCTTCCATCTCTTACAATTATTGGGTTCACGATGATTCAACTCCTCACCCATACTAGCAAAAATAATAACAAACCAGAGAAGATTAACAGTAAGAGACTTGGACAAGATGAAAAAAATAACAAAAGAAAAACATGTCACCACTCTAATGAACTTGTGTCTTCTCCTCTCATTCTTGGGAAATCTAAAACTTTCCATAATGATATAGCAACCCTTACTAAAAATATTGTTGGAGATTTGCCAGCAGGTTAGTACTGACTATATGTTTGTCATTAATGACAACATATGGAAAGTAGCATACATGGAAGTCTTATACAGTAAGATTTTAGTATATGTAGCATGGATATGATATCAGCATGATATCATGGGCACAGAGGTTAACTATTAGTACAGATAGTTATACAATAGCTTGTGTCAGCAGTGTTCCTAACAAAGTAATAGGTAGTGTTCTATGTATGGTTGTTTGTGCAGTTATCATGGAGGCTTGTGCACTTGGATATATGATGAAGACATATTAGTGATGTTACATTCATGGATGCAAAGTTTGATAATTGGTAGAAGTGAAGGTATGCAGTCGCTATTCACCAATAGCAGTTTCCTATGCTTGTTCAAAAGGGCCAAAAGAGATTTTATTGGTTTTGGAGTTGCACCTATCATTTTGGTATACGCCCTTGGATTTAAGCTTAGAGAAGAGTTAGTGATGTTCAATTAAGAGTGATGAAGTAATTTAGATTGAGGAGAAAGATCCAGTTGTTTTGGTAGAGCCGATAGTATGTAGCGTGCATCTACAATTATCCTATTGGACAGGTCCTAGAATGTGTTGCATACTTAGTAGAGCCAACTAAATTGATTTTGGAGTTTGTTATGGTTTCTCTAATATGATTTCAAGGTGGTTCTAATAGGCCAACTTGATCATATTATTTAAAGGAAAGATATTTATAGGCAGTCATTTATGATTACTTGAGAGTGGTTCATAGTTGATTAAGAAGAGAAGAGCAGAGTGTGCAAAGTGTTGAGCCATCAGAAGAAGGTCCATGTGACCAAGTAAAGTGTTTGTGCTATACATTGGAACTGATCCAGATAGCAGGTCTAAGTGCAGTTCACCAAGATCTAGATATAGGGTATATCTATCATTCAGAAGGTTGTAGCCTTCGCCCCTTTGAGCAATGAACTCTTGGACAATGCATCCTCTCCCCTCTATAGGACTATTGTAAAAGACTCCTAATAGGGTCTGACCCTTGAATAGTTCTATTGTACTAAATATATTGTAAAGAAACTCCTAACAGGGTTAAGGATCTTCTAACAAGGATCATAATACACTAGTGCAGAATATTAGTGGGTGTCAATTCCCACTGAGGTTTTACCTATTTGGGTTTCCCTCTAACCAAAATATTGGTGTTGTGTTCAAGTGTTATTTCATTGTGTTTATGCTTTATGTTTAAGTATACTTAATTGATAAAGAATTGAAACTTGTAGATAACTGATTCACCCTGCCCCCCTCTCAGTTATCTCTTGGGACTATTCCTAACAATTGGTATTAGAGCCAAGTGCCTTAGAGAGAAAGTTTAACAAATTGAGGTTTATTAGATGGCATACTTCAAAAAAGAAAGTCCTAAGATTGATGGAGAGAATTATCTTTATCAAAAGAACAAGATGGTGACTCATTTACAGTGCATTGCTTTTGAAATTTTTGATGTAACTATCAAAGTAGTCAAGATCCCTACTTTAGAAGACCTTGCAAAGGATGATGCTACTAATAAGAAAAATGAATTATTTCATTAGAATGCAATATCCAAAGAAGCTCTTATCATCACCCTATTTGATAGTGAGTTTTTAGAAATAAAGAAGGTAGATACATCCCACAAAATATGGAAGTACCTAGAAGACACATTTGAAGGAGACAACCAAGCAAAGGATGCGCACAAAAAGTCACGGAAGAAAAGATACAATGCATTAGAGATGTTTCCTAAAGAAAACATTAGAGCTTACAATCAAAGGATCAATGAAGCACTTGCTGGAATCAAGAACAACATGTTGGAAAATGCAATTGAAGCAATTTTTGTATTGTCATTGATGTCAAACCTTAACTGGTAAGACTATTGCTACTTAGGAAAGTACTATATCTATTGCAAGAAGGGAAAGAAAGGATGGTAACAATAGCACCTAGGGAAAGGTTGAGTTATCTTGATACTACAAAGTGTACTTGACTATGTTGTACAATGATGGGACAATGTATTATTTATCTTAGTAAGATTGAAGACTAAACTGGTAGGCTTAACCAAACAAAAATGAAGAAATCATGTTTAAGCTGAGTTATGTTAGTGTCAACTGAGTTAGTGTATGCCGAGCAAAAATCTAGTGTCGACCGAGTATCAGTTAATTATCGAGGAAGACAGTATATGCTGAGGAAATAGTTTTAGTAGTGACTGAGCATTTTACATGAAGACTGAGGGATGATCACAGTATTGACCGAGCATCAACATTTTTATATTTGAAGAGAATTCAAATTTGGGGCCAACATTGTTGAATTCTTGGATTATGTAAAATGTGTTGACTTTATTTATTAATTGTATGGAAGCATTTAATGCTTTGTAAAATGTTTTATTGTAAATCTTTATGAGATTTGAGATGATTCTAGAAGAGGAGACAAAGAACATGAAGCAGGTAGATTCAATGAATCTAACCTAACCCTAAGATCTACGAAGGAGATTAATCAGCAAAAGATAAGTTAACCTAACAGAGAAAAGTATTAAGGGAACCTAAACATTAGGTATGAGAATGTATGGGTGAAGTAGATGCTGGAAGAATAGTAAGTTTTATTGACTGTATAAGTGAAAAGGCTGAAGGAGAAGTGTGGTGATTGCTTGAAGAAAAGTTCCAAGTAGATCAGAGATGGAGATGGAAAAGTTTCAAAGTTAGTAAACCAACATTTGTGTATGGAATTGGATCTGATATTTGCAAAGTGAGTTGTATGTTTTTCAGATCATTACTACTGCTACTTTCTAACCATTGTAATAGTCAAAATCCTTTTAACAGAGGTTGACCTAATAGTCATATGCTAAATCCTTTGAACAAGGTTGCATTCTAATGGAGTGTATGTAAGTCCTATAACAAGGCTCACTTTTAATAGGGTGATTGAAATCCTTTAACCGGGTCACACTTGACAGTGTGTATTGTAACCTTTGAAAGGGTTGCCTTTTAACCGAGCTCACTTCAGAAGAGTGAAAATAATAGTAGCATGTTACATAGTGGTTTTTCCCATATTGGGTTTCCACTATAAATCTTGGTTTCAATACTTGTGTGAATATTTTGGTTTGAACATTTCTATGTTTTACAAGTTAGTTATAGCTAGGTAGTGGATTGTAGTGTTATATGTTTCTATTATTGAATCAGTGATGACTGAGTTTGTTTTGGTTGCTTGATCTGATTTAAGGAAAAGTTTTTGAAGTTATTTTATACATCAGGACCTGAGAACAACTGATTCACCCGCCCCTCTCTATTGTTCTAAATCATATTAACAATTGGTATCAAAGCTGTGTTTCTTATTAGTGTCTATAGAAAACAAGTTTAAAGGGACTTGAAGGAAATGATCAAGATGTATAAGAAGGAGGTACCGAAGCTGAACAAGGAAAACTTACCTACATGGCAAAGCTTGATGAAGCTACATCTGGCTAGTATTGGTGATTCTGCAAAGTACTACATTGAGCATGACTATGTCACACCTGTTGCACCTTTGACTGCTGAGGAAATGAGAGCTAAGCAAGAACATAATCAGGCAATGCTGGAAATTGCATTTGCCCTAAGCTATCTAGAATTTGAGGATATTAAGGACTACACAACTGCTAAAGATATGTGGGAAACTCTTGCAAAGATCTATGGTGGTGATCTATATGTGTTGAAAGCTAAAGCCGAGAGGCTCAGAGGTAAGTTTGATGAAATGAGAATGAATGAAGATGAAAACATTGCACAATATTGTGGTAGAATAAAAGAAGTTACGAATGCTATTAGAGGAGAAAATGGAACTATTGATGATGAGACCATAATTGGAAAAGTGCTAAGAACTTTGTGTCCTATATATGCTATTAAGATCTTAGCTATTCAAGAATCTAGATGTAACTCTGGAAATGTGCTTACCTTGGAAGGTTTGATTGGCAAACTAACTGCTTTTGAACTATCTAACTATGATAATTTCACTATTGGTAGTATTGGAAATGTTGAATCTACTTTTAAGTCACAATTAGTTCTGAACAAGCCTAAGAAAGAAAAAGAAAGATGCACTAGTGAAAGTGAAAGTGAAAGTGAAAGTGACAGTGACACTTTTCATGAAGATCTTGAAGATCTATAAGCTCTTATGGCTAGAAGACTGAGAAGAGGAAAAGGAAAATATAAAGGTAAACTCCCTATTATATGTTTTGCATGTAATAAAGTCAGTCATATAGCTACTAGATGTCCTGATAGGAAGGATAAAGATGAAGAAAGAAATAGTAGACACAAAGAAAAAAGAGATGAAAAATGCTACTGAAGGTACAAAGACTACAAAGGAAAAGGTAAGAAATCTTGTTACATTGCTGAAAAAGAGACTGACACTGATAGTGATGATTTTGAAATTGAGGTAGTCTATGTTGCAATGAAAGATGAATCTGATGAGGATGAGAAAATTGCATTGATTTCCTATGTGAATAAGAATGACAAATGGATTATAGACAGTGGTTGTTCACATCACATGACTGGTGACAAAAGTAAGTTTGAGACTTTACATCATTATAAAGGTAAAAGTGTAACATTTGGTAATGATGCACCATGTCCCGTTAGAGGAAAAGGATTGATTAAATTGACTGATAAAATCTCTTGTGAAAATGATTATTGGGTTGAAGGATTGAATTATAATTTGCTAAGTGTTGCTTAGCTCAATAGAATTGGTTACCGAGTGGAATTTCATCACAATAAAGCTAAGATATTTGATGCTACTGGTGAACTGATTGGTAGTGGTGAGCAGACTAGAGGTAATTTGTTCTATCTTGACCTATCTGAAGAAATATTTATGATTGCACAACTTGATGACATTTGGTTATGGCATAAGAGGCTATGTCTTGTTAACTTTGACAATCTGGTAGAGATAAGTAAGAAGAAGAAAGTAAGAGGCCTACCTAGATTGAAGAAACCTAAGGATGTGATGTGCAAAGAATGCCAGTTAGGAAAAATGACTAAGTCAAGTTTCAAGAGAAAAACCTTTACTTCTAAACACATTTTAGATTTGGTTCATACTGACCTTTGTGGACATATTGGTATACAAAGTTACTGCGGTGCTAGATATTTTATCTTGTTTGTTGATGATCATACCAGGATGATGCATGTAATGTTTCTGAAAGAAAAATCTGATGCTTTTCAATCTTTTAAGTGGTATTTGGCTAAGGTTGAGAAGGAGACAGGTAGGAACCTGAAATCTCTTAGATCTAACTGAGGTGGAGAATTTACATCAAATAAATTCAATCTATTTTGTAATGATAGAGGAATCAAAAGACAAATGTTCACACCTAGGAAACCTCCACAAAATGGTATAACAGAAAGAAGGAACAGATCTATTTTGGACTATGCAAGGACATTATTGATTGAAAAGAATGTGGCACATAAATACTAGAAATAAGCTATAAGTATAGCTGTTTACACTCTTAACCAGGTACAGATCAAGAAAGGTACAAATCTGACACCCTATGAATTATGGTATGGGCATGCACTGAGTGTTAAATAATTTAGATTTGTATGCAACAATAGATTTGTATGCAATGCTGATTTAGGTTGGAGGTAAACTACATGTGTCATGTAAACAACATGGTTGAATGCAATCTCTTTTGCTTGTTTTCAAGAGTTTTCCCACCAATACAAGCGTAAATAATGCATTGAACATAATCTACGAACACTGCATGGTATGAAATCTCGATGAAGCTTAAAATATATCACTCCTCATGTTATTGTTAAAATTAAATTCAAATATTTCTCAAAACATTTATTCTTGTAGAATTAAGATATCCTTATCTCAATAATAAAACAATCTTCCATAATAGCTTTTGAATCAGATTAACACACACCCATGTTATGTAGCATAGTTCATTTTAGAAGTGTATGGCTTGACTATGCACATGCATAATTATAGATGAGGATCAGTAATAGGGTGTCAGGCATTGCTTAGATCCTTTGGATCTAACCCCATCTTTTCCTTCCTTGCAGGTTTTGGATCATACAAGAGCATACTGGATTGAGCCCTAGGTCAACACTTCATTACTTCAGGCAATATTTGGTACCTTCATTATTTATGTTCATCCACTTATGTATGTTTTCAACTGAGTTATGTTAAAGTTGAGTTATGTTAGTGTCAACCGAGTTAGTGTATGCCGAGAAAAAATCTAGTGTCGACCGAGTATCAGTTAATTGCCGAGGAAGATAGTATATGCCGAGGAAATAGTTTTAGTAGTGACCGAGCATTTTACATGAAGACCGAGGGATGATCATAGTATTGACCGAGCATCAACATTTTTATATTTGAAGAGAATTCAGATTTGGAGCCGACATTGTTGAATTCTTGGATTATGTAAAATGTGTTGACTTTATTTATTGATTGTATGGAAGCATTTAATGCTTTGTAAAACATTTTATTATAAATATTTATGAGATTTGAGATGATTCTAGAAGAGGAGATGAAGAACATGAAGTGGGTAGATTCAATTAATCTGACCTAACCCTAAGATCTACGAAGGAGATTAAGTGGCAAAAGATAAGTTAACCTAACAGAGAAAAGTATTAAGGGAACCTAAACATTAGGTATGAGAATGTATGGGTGAAGTAGATGCTAGAAGAACAGTAAGTTTTATTGATTGTATAAGCAAAAAGGCTGAAGGAGAAGTGTGGTGATTGCTTGAAGAAAAGTTCCAAGTAGATCAAAGATGGAGATGGAAAAGTTTCAAAGTTAGTAAACCAACATTTGTGTATAGAATTGGATCTGATATTTGTAAAGTGAGTTCTATGTTTTTCAGATCATTACTGCTGCTACTTTCGAACCATTGTAATAGTCAAAATCCTTTTAACAGAGGTTGACCTAATAGTCATATGTTAAATCCTTTGAACAAGGTTGCATTCTAATGGAGTGTATGTAAGTTCTGTAACAAGGCTCACTTTTAACAGGGTGATTGAAATCCTTTAACTGGGTCACACCTGATAGTGTGTATTGTAACCTTTGATAGGGTTAGCTTTTAACCGAGCTCACTTCAGAAGAATGAAAATAATAGTAGCATGTTACAAAGTGGTTTTTCCCATATTGGGTTTCTACTATAAATCCTGGTGTCAATACTTGTGTGAATGTTTTGGTTTGAACATTTCTGTATTTTACAAGTTAGTTATAGCTAGGTAGTGGACTACAGTGTTATATGTTTCTATTATTGAATCAGTGATGACCGAGTTTGTTTTGGTTGCTTGATCTGATTTAAGGAAAAAATTTTGAAGTTATTTTATACATCAAGCCCTAAGAACAACTGATTCACCCCCCCTCTCTGTTGTTCTAAATCATATTAACACAATGGTGGAGAGATCTTAGAAGAAGACATCATGGACAAATTGATGACTACTCTCACTCTTGAATATGAAAACAAGATCAACATCCTTAATGAGACCATGTAGCTTACATCAAATTTCAAGAGAGAGACCTTGACCAACAAAATCTCAGGTTTTGAGATTTCAAGATTGAAGACAGAACCTAAAAGTGAGACAGCCTTCAAAGCAACAATTCATGGTAAGAAATTTTCAAACACTTCTGGTAATTTTGATGATGATGAAGAGAAAACATTAGATGATTTCATTGCTATGATTTCCAAGAGAGAAAATAAAGGAAAAGGAAAGTATGAAGGTCAATTGCCATTTAAATGTTTTTCATGTAATAAGATTGGTCACTTTGCATCTAAATGTCCCTTAAGAGCTAGAAAGTTCAAAAATAACTACAAGCCTAAATTCTCTAAGGAATGTTATTATGCTGAAGATGGAGTTACAGATGATGATTTAGCTGAAGAAGAAATATGATTCATTTCTATTATAGAGAAAATGAACAATAAGACAGATCATGAAGATAAGAAAGAGAATCAAGAGCTAGCATTGATTTCACAAGATGATATAAGGATAGACTGGATTATAGATAGTGGTTGTTCACATCACATGATAGGTGATAAAGGAAGGTTTGTTCATCTAGACAAATACAATGGTGGCATGGTTAAGTTTGGAGATAACAATCCTAAAGCCATAGTTGGTAGAGGAGCCATCACCTTGGATGGAAAGAATAGTACCAATGATATTCTCTATGTAGATGGTTTGAAACATAACCTTCTTAGTGTTGGATAGTTACTTGGAAAAGGTTATCAGTTGGAGTTCAAAGATGAAAAATGCATCATTAACAACAAAGTTGATGTTATGATTGCATCAGGTTCAAAGACTAAAGGTAATGTTTTCTGACTCAATTCAGAAGTAAGTTGTTTTGTTGCTAAAGTTGATGACAATTGGTTGTGGCATAAAAGACTATGTCATATCAATTTTTATAACATAGTAAAGATAAGCAATGTAAAGGCAGCAAGAGATCTACCTAGCATAGCAAAGCTAGTTGATACTATATGCAGGGAAAGTGTGATGGGAAAGCATGTGAGAAACTCATTCAGGAGGAAGCAAAATTTAGCAAAGAACAAGTTGGATCTGATTCATATAGACCTATGTGGTCCAACTCAAACAAGATCATACTATGGTGAAAGGTATTTCATTTTGTTTGTTGATGATTATACTAGGATGATGGGGGCTACCTTCTTGAAAGATAAGTCAGAAGCATTTGAGAAGTTAAAAATATTTAGAGCTAAGGTTGAAAATGAATCTAGACTAAAGATAAAATGTTTGAGATCGGATAGAGGAGGAGAATTCACCTCTAATAGATTCTATGAGTACTGTGGAGAATATGGCATAAAGAGACAGTTGAGTGCACCTAGAACCCCTTAGCAAAATGGAATTGCATAAAGAAGGAATAAGATCATCCTTGATACATCACGTACCATCATGATTGAAGGAAAAGTTGCACACATCTATTGGGGAGATGTGGTCAATACAATAGTCTACACCATCAATAGAATTCAATTGAGGCCTGGTGCTGACAAAAAACCATATGAGCTATGGTTTGGTAATGTTCCCATAGTAAAATACTTCAGAATCTTTGGAAGAAAGTGCTACATCAAGAGGGATGAAGCAGTAGGCAATTTTGATGCAAGAAGTGAAGGTATTTTCCTTGGTTACTCTACTAAAAGTAAAACTTATAGATGTTTCAATTGAAGATTGGAAAAGATCATTGAAAGTGCTCATGTTAAGATTGATGAAAATTTTATGGTTCAAGAAAGATATCATGATTACTCAGCCATGATTGAAGAAGAACCCAAACCCTCCACTAGTGAGATAGTTATTGAGGAAATGTTTGACATTATTGATGTGTTATTCAATGACCCTGAGACAAGTGAAGAAGATACTCCTAAGGCTGATGAGTCAGCATCACCTAAGGTTCCAAAGTTTACATCTAGAAACCATTCCAAGAAAGACATCATTGGAGATCAGAGCGGAAAAGTCTTAACAAGATCACAAGCAAAGAACTCACCTAGCAGTGAAGCGGTATGTTTACTATCTTAGATTGAACCTCTAAGTGTTGAAGATGCATGTAATGATTCAGATTGGCATGATGCTATGAAAGAAGAACTTGATCAGATTATTAAGAATGACACTTGGGGACACGTCCCAAGACATAGTGATAAGAATGTGATTGGAACAAAGTGGATATTTAGAAACAAGATGAATGAAGATGGTACAATAGTAAGAAATAAAGAAAGGTTAGTATGTAAGGGATATGCGCAAAGAGAAGACATTGATTATTCAAACACATTTGCACCTGTGAGCAGATTAGAAGCTATTAAGTTGTTTCTAGCTTATGCTATAGTCAAAAACTTCAAAGTTTATCAGATGGATGTGAAGTCAACATTCCTAAATGGAGATTTGAAAGAAGAAGTATACATTGAACAACAAGAAGGATTCACCTTATCAGACAGACCTAATATGGTATGCAGATTGAAGAAGGCCCTCTATGGACTTAAGTAAGCCCCTAGAGCATGGTATGAGAGACTAGATGGATATCTAACAAAGATTGCATTCAAGAAAGGAGTAGCAGATTGTAATCTATTCATAAGAGAGACATCTTAAGGCCTACTACTTGTAGCTATATTTTTTGATGACATTATCTTTCGTGGTAATGACAAAATTGGTGCTGAATTTTCTAAGGAGATGCAAAATGAATTTGAGATGAGTATGATTGGTCCTATCAAATACATTTTGGGATTGAATGTGCAGCAAACAGAGAAAGGTATTTTCATTAATCAATCCAAGTATGTGAAAGAAATGTTACCATTATTTTCACTCTTTTGAAGGCCTAGTTACTAGATGAGCTATAGTCCCCTAGTTAGTGTTATTAGGTGATCTTGCTTAATATTTGTGTTCATTTCATTGCAAAGTACATGAAAGGGAAAGGAGATAAATTTCTACATCTAAGATTACATTTGCATATATCAATGTTAAGCATGCTGTGCAAAAGGGAAAGAACTGAAAAGAACATTTATCTGAGGGTCACACATGCCGTGAGCATAGCCATTGTTAGAATTGCATAAATGAGTACAAATATACATAACAATGAACATGAAGTATGGGGGTACCAGACATTACCTAGTAATGAGTCTATCACCATGGTGTTCCTAGTGTGTTCTTGTGATCCTGAACCTGTAAATAAGAGAACAGAAGTGGGTTCGATCCTTCAGATCTAAACAATGCCTACTATCACAAGTATCTATCTATAAGCATGCATACGTGCACTCAGCTATACACCTCTAACATGGGCTATGCTCAGGGTAGGTGCATGAGGAGGCTCTGGAAATAAAAGAAATGCCATTATTTTTTACTAATGTGTTTGTTCCATGTGTAGATGAATGCCCTTGACCTGTGATGTAGTCAATGCCAGGAAAACCTCATTTCCTTGGTAGTGGCTACATCATAGGGCAAGAGCACCCATGATGAATAGGGAAGCATTCAATAAGTGAGACACTCAAGGATCATAAAGCCAGATCAAGTGAAGCATGGTTAGAAACACTGGCGAAAGGAAAGGAACTAGGCTACAAACAATAAGGCACAATCTGCATCATTTATATGAATTCATGGCAAGAAGTATGTTCCAAGATGCACTCTAGCTGAAAGGAACTCGACTAAAAATGATAAGGTGGTGTAGTACATCAAATCAGTTATGTAGTCAGTAAAAAGGATAATGGTGGCAACATTCAAGTAGGGCCTCAAATGAATGTAATCATTGCAATAAGATCTCATGATGCCATGAGGAAGTATCATTTACAGTATCAGGCCAAAGTGGGGCTATAGCATAATAATGACAAAGAAATCAAGCTCTCTAGCCCTCAAATGGTAGACATTGATAGGCACGTACATATGCATCATAGGTACCAATGGAATAAAGAAATTATGCAATACTATAACTCACTATCCGTACATTAATTTAAGACAGCATGGTCAAACCATAGATCATCTTTCAAGAGTGGCACCGAGCCTTAAAATAATATGATGTTTCAAACATTCAGAGATGATATGTCATGCAGCTCCAAAACTAGTGAATGAATGGTATCTGATTTCATTGCAGACATAAGATGAGAAAGCAATGAGGACAATAACCAACAAGGTTTATACAATAAGAAGAGTGCATGTCATGATCCATAACAGAGAAAAATGTCAATGAATTCAACAAAGAAGTGCCATCACAATCATAATGATGTTAACAGTATACGATGCTTCAAACATAGCTTACGGTCCCTATGATATGCATCAATGTCAATTTTAACACAAAAATGCCAAGGGTCATGGTACAACATGTATATCAATAGCAAGCCATAAACTCATAAGCATAAAAGATACCCATGCAATTAGCTCACGGGCCTATGCATTAAGGAGGTGACAATAATGTTGATGCCCTAGTTTTTGAGGGCCACATTCACTGGTATCAATGCAAAGAAGGGCACGGGTTCAATAGTGCCCTCATTTTAATACAAAGGAAGTAATACATATACAATGCATGTATTATGCTAGCAAACAATGCACGAGCCATACAGGATTAGGAAACAAGAGAAAAGTATGATGATCTAAAATTGAAAACACTAGTTTATATAGAAAAGGAGGTTCTATTCACGGGTCCCCAAGGCACGCATATGAGTACAATCTCAATAGCAGTGAACAATACCTCAATGCCCTAGGGTAGTGCTCAACATGAGAAATAGTAATTCATTGCCATTAACATGTAGAAAATGCCGGTGATGCATGCATATAGATACAGAGAAGTCATTTAAAACAAGATGCATCCACAATAATGGAATTAAAACAATAGGTTCAGTGCCCTAGCTCCAAACGGGCTTTGTATACAAATAAGTAGTGAACATATGTTGATGCCTGAGGATGTCGACATCAATACTCAACAATGTAGAGGATAGATACAATGAAACAAATACAAGCTTAATAGTAGTGCCCCTAAAGCAAACACAAATTAACAGTGATGCTCTGACGACAATGTCAAAATCAAAACACAGAGAGAAATGCACAGCAGAAAACCCTCAAAATTACCAGAGATGCTATTATATTAAAACCAATCGCAAAGTGAAATGTTGAAGACAATGCTTACCTTCTACAATGATGCCATGAATAGAGAGGGCTAGCTATTTCCAAATCCAAACTCAAAGATCAGGAGATGAAGTGCCAGTGGAATGGGCAACTTGCCAAGTGCCGAGTGGGGAAGATGGAGTGCCAGTGGTTCCTTGCCCTTTTGCAAAGAGGGTTTTTATTGAAATGGTTAATTTATGTATTCTCCCCTTTTCTAGGGTTGAGAATGTATCAATTATCCCTTTTACTAGTGTTTTTTTTGGGGCATGGGTTTTAACTAATATAGGGCCATTAATATATTTATCCCTTTTAGGGTTAATATATTAATTGTTTTATTTTGATGCCAAGGTATTTCCAAGCATGGTGTAAATTGAGAGTCTTTTGAGACTTAGGAGATAATTTTTAAAATCCATGTTTGATTTTGAGGTAGGGGGTAAATTTTAAATGTAAAAGTCATTGCAAAAGTGTCATTGTAGATTCCAACAAATGGCATTTTATAAGCCGTTATCAGAATATTATTTATGATTCATGACTTAGTGGGTAGGGTCATCCCTTTGACCATCTATTTTGGGCATCCCACTTTTTCTGCCACCCCTAAAAACTTAGGAATTGGGCATCTGAATTAAGGACGCATTCATGGGCCTAATTGGGGAGTTTTTCCATTTTTAGGTGATGGGGAGTTTCATGCAGATTCCTATGGTTTTCATTTTTATACCTCTCACTTCTATGTTTGAGGTTAGTTCTTCTTTCCCTCTTTCTTGGAGGTGAATGTTTGTAGCTCTGGAGAAGCAAGCTATACTTTGGCTCCCTTCAATTCAGTTTATAGCAATTGTCCTTCTTTTTCCTATAGCTTTGCGAGTTATTTTGATGGATTTGATGTCATGTATTATGATTAAAAATTAGTCCTTTACTTTATATTTTATTCATTTTGATGTTCACAAGCACTATCATTTCTTAAGGTCTCAATGTGTTTTCATTTCAATATATTTGGGTTTGTGGAAATCATTTTTCCTTCTCATCTACAACCAGCACCTAGTTATTTCTAAGGAAAAAATCAGATTAGGAAGGAGTTGTGATACTCAAGTTATGTTCTGAATCATATTGTGAGCTTTTTTTAGTTTGTGGATCTATCAATGTTCGGTGAATCACCTTAGTATTAGTTTCATTTTCATGCACTCTCTCTCCTTTTTCCTTCAAAGTTTAGTTAAGTTTCAGGTGATTCAAGGGGAAGCTGACCCCTAATCCAGAGGTCTACTCTCTGATAGGTTACCCACAACCTAAAAGTAGTCCCATGTTTCAGGGGATTGCTAGGTTCTACACTTAGCCATACTTGGGTGCAATCCCTAGTGACAATAGTTTTTGGCACGCTTGGTGGGACAAATTTGTTTCCCATCATTCACTAAGATTTTAGTGTGATCCTGAGTGGAATCAGCCTTTAAGAGGTGGTTTGTTTCAAGCACGATGGTGACTCTTAGAAAAATCTACTATTTTAAGCAATTCAAGTGCTAATAAGTTTCATAAGTTCTTTTTACTAGGTCATTTGATGAGAAAGCATGTCAATACCTAATGTGTATTCTCCCTATCACCCCCCATATCATGAGAAACCTACCCATGTTCCAACATTTGTTCCATATCAATCTGGCCAAGTAGCATATAACCAAAATGGCCCACAAACAACAAGTTACCAACATGCACTAACATACCCTCCCACCCAGCATCAAGCATCCTGGCAACATTCCTATCAACCACCCTATGAAAATCACCATTGTAATCCCTAGAATCAGCCTAATGCCACTTCAAATTTAAACTCCATATCCTCTGTTTTGATAATTTTTTGGGAGGAGATGAGCTCTTTCATGAAAGACTATGCAGAGATGGTGGCTCAGAAAGAGGAGCTCTGAAGGTAGCTACATAACCAAATAGCAATGCATGAATAGATCCTTGAAGAGAAGAACAACCTGATCTTGACACAAGAGAAGGTTTATAAGAGGACTCTCAAAGACTATCAAGAATTCATAAGGAGCATCTACGAGATAGCTACAAAGAATGAGGAGGATCTCCAAAAATAGTTAGTAGAAAAGGATGAATTTCATGATCATGAGCAGGAGACACTTGCCAAGTAGATTGTAGAAAAGGATTAATTGATTAAGAATCTATTGGCACAAGTACCAAAGTAGGGAGATCAAGAAGCCATTGTTGCCCCAATGCAAGAAATCTCACTAGATCCATCTGAGAGCAATGCAAACATAATGCAGTCTTGGAGACCCTCATGGACTATGTATCCAAGTTGGGAGATGCCAACTCTTTTTAAGGAAGAGATCCAAAAGGAGATGCCCCATGCTACTAAAGAGAACCTAGAAGCTTTGTAGACTAGACAAGAGACTCACAAGGTTCAAATCCCAAGTTTCTTTCTTGGTAAGTCCACTAGCACTCCTATTGAAATTCCAAGCTTTAGGATTTCTCCTTTAGTTCAAAATCCTAGTCAATAGGAGCCTAACCTCCATGAATTTCTAGAGCCTATTCATGACCCCATCTTAGTTTCTCAACTACCCCATCCTATTCCTATAGATGAGACACCTAAAAGGCTTGACTTCCTAAATGATAATGAGCCCATCCTGCAGCAAATTAAGCCCTACGAGCCAATTCCTAAAGAGACCCCTACACCTCATAGCATTTCAAGCCACCAGAAAGAATATGATTTTTGTCCCTTAGGAGTACTCTTTCATGATGATCATGAGGAACAAGTAGATTTATTACATGATGATGGATTGGAGTAGCCAGATAAGGATAAGAAAGAAAGTGAAGAGGGTGAGAGCTTAGCTGACTTGTTTGAGGAAATTCCTTCTTATATTAAGAAAGATGAAGTAGTGCAAGATTTACTAGTTGAGCTCTCTGATTATGATAAGAAAAGTGATACAGTTTTTGCTAACTTAGGACAACAAGAAGATTTTGACTCTACGATAAATGCTTTCAGGTCAACTTTTGTTTGTGTTCCTCATCTTCCTGAAATAGATGATAACATGTATGTTCCTAAGAAAGACCTTTCATTTCAAGAGGCTAATGTTGTGCCACTTATTGAATCTGGGCCTGTTTGTAATAAGGTGGTGGATGAGTCTCAAGAATCTTGTTTCTTGGACCATGAGGAGGGGCAAATTGTGGTTAAGGACCTGATGCAATTTGATAGCTTGAATGAGCTATTGGAGGTTCCAACTGATGAAGAAGATAATCCTCTAACTGTAGAAGAAGAAACATTATGGCAGACTATCATGGAGGGGAAAAATTTTGATCAGCATGCTAAAGACATTTGTAAGGTCCATACAGAGAAGGAAAGGCCTAGTTTCATACTCTCAAGGGGTTGTCCTATCAAATACCTGGCATAGATGGGATAAAAAAAAACATGCATACTCAAGGACTTAATGGAGGGTGGTGTCAAGAGTCCACTCCTTGATGACCAGGAGCTTATTCAACCTTATCAAATTCCCTGGGAGAACAACACCTATGATCTAATTGAGGTTAGTAGTCTAGTCTACCAAATTCAAAATTTGATATGCCAGATAGTTCAGTACATTTTTGTGTTCCATGTTCTCTTTGCTGGCATCAAATATGCAGAGTTTAATACCCTAAGGAGAATGGGAAGCTATTTCAACAATCTAGTTAATGGATTTGTTTAACCATTTTGCTAAGACTGGTTAGAGTAGGGTAGAATAGGAGTTTTCAATTTCTATGTTTCCTAAGTGCCTTGGCACAAGTTGCTTTCAGTTTGCTTCTAGTTCAGTTTTCAGTTTGGTTTGACTAGCAATAAGCCTGAGCAGTCAAGCAGGCAGTGAGCTATTTTGTTGAAGAGAAGGAGGTTGTTTTGGTTGGGAGCCATGTTTAGATTTGAGGCTTATATGACTCTGTGCCCAATGGATCTATAAGGAAGCTGGTCAAATGCTTAGCAGGCAAGCACTCATTAGAGGTTGCCAGAATGTTACCATTATTTTCACTCTTTTGAAGGCATAGTTACTAGATGAGCTACAGTCCCCTAGTTTGTGTTATTAGGTGATCTTGCTTAATATTTGTGTTCATTTCATTGAAAAGTACATGAAAGGGAAAGGAGATAAATTTCTTCATCTAAGATTACATGTGCATATATCAATGTTAAGCATGTTGTGCAAAAGGGAAAGAACTGAAAAGAACATTTATTTAAGGCTCACACATGCCGTGGACATAGCCATTGAAAGAATTGCATAAATGAGTGAAAATATACATAATAATGAACATGAAGTACAGGGGTACCAGACATTGCCTGGTAATGAGTCTATCTCCACTGTGTTCCTGGTGTGCTCCTATGATCCTGAACCTACAGATAAGAGAAGAGAAGTGGGTTAGATCCTTTGGATCTAAACAATGCCTAGTAACACAAGTATCTATCTACAAGCATGCATACGTGCACTCATTTATACACCTTTGAGATGGGCTGTGCTCAGGATAGGTGCATGAGGAGGCTCTGGAAATAAAAGAAATGCCATTGTTTTTTACTAATGTGTTTGTTCCATGTGCAGATGAATGCCCTTGACCTATGATGCAGTCGATGCCAAGAAAACCTCATTTCCTTGGCAGTGGATGCATCACAGGGAAAGAGCACCCATGATGAATAGGGAAGCATTCAATAAGTGAGACACTCAAGGATCATAAAGCCAAATCAAGTGAAGCATGGTCAGAAACACTGGCAAAAGGAAAGGAACCAAGCTACAAAGAATAAGGCACAACCTGCATCATTTATATGAATTCATGGCAAGAAGTATGTTCCAAGCTGCACTCTAGCTGAAAGGAACCTAGCTACAAATGATAAGGTGATGCAGTACATCAAATCAATTATGTAGTCAGTAAAAAGAATAATGGTGGAAACATTCAAGTAGGGCCTCAAATGAATGTAATCATTGCAATAAGATCTCATGATGCCATGAGGAGGTATCAAGTACAGTATCAGGCCCAAGTGGGGCTATAGCATAATAATGACAGAGAAATCAAGCTCTCCAGCCCTCAAATAGTAGACATTGATAGATGCGTACATATGCATCATAGGTACCAATGGAATAAAGAAAGTATGCAATACTATAACTCACTGTCTGTACATTAATTTAAGATAGCATGGTCAAACCATAGATCATCTTTCAAGACTGACACTAAGAATTAAAATAATACGATGTTTCAAACATTCAGAGATGATATGACATGCAACTCCAAAACTAGTGAATGAATGGTATCTTATTTCACTGCAGACATAAGAGGAGAAAGCAATGAAGACAATAACCAACAAGGTTTATACAATAAGAAAAGTGCATGTCATGATCCATAACAGAGAAAAATGTCAATGAATTCAACAAAGAAGTGCCATCACAGTCATAATGATGTTAACAGTATATGATGGTTCAAACATAGCTTATGGTCCCTGTGATATGCATCAATGTCAATCTTAACACAACAATGCCAAGGGTCACGGTACAACATGTATATCAATAGCAAGCCATAAACTCATAAGCATAAAAGATACTGATGCCATTAGCTCATGGGCCTACGCATTAAGGAGGTGACAATAATGTTGATGCCCTAGTTTTCGAGGGCCACACTCACTGGTATCAATGCAAAGCAAGGCACAGGTTCAACAATGCCCTCATTTTAATACAAAGGAAGTAATACATATACAATGCATGTATTATGCTAGCAAACAGTGCATGAGCCATACAAGATTAGGAAACAAGAGAAAAGTATGATGATCTAAAATAGAAAACACCAGTTTATATAGCAAAGGAGGTTCTATTCATGGGTCCCCAAGGCACGCATATGAGTACAATCTCAATAGAAGTGAACAAGACCTTAATGCCCTAGGGCAATGCATAGCATGGGAAATAGTAATGCATTGCCATTAACATACAACAAATGCCAGTGATGCATGCATATAGATACAGAGAAGTCATTTAAAACAACATGCATCCACAACAATGGAATTAAAATAGTAGGTTCGGTGCCTAGCTTCAAACGGGCTTTGTATACAAATAAGCAGTGAACATACATTGATGCCTGAGGATGTTGACATCAATACTCAATAATGTAGAGGATAGATACAGTGAAACAAATACAATCTCAATAGTAGTGCCCCTAAAGCAAACACAAATTAATAGTTATGCTATGACGGCAATGTCAAAATCAAAACACAGAGATAAATGCACAGCATAAAGCCCTCAAAATTACCAGAGATGCTATTATATTAAAACCAATCATAGAGTGAAATGTTGAATACAATGCTTACCTTTTGCAATGATGCCATGAATAGAGAGGGCTGGCTATTTCCAAATCCAAACTTGAAGATCAGGAGGTGAAGTGCCAGTGGAATGGGCAACTTGCTAGGTGCCGAGTGGGGAAGATGGAGTGCCAGTGGTTCCTTTCCCTTTTGCAAAGAGGGTTTTTATTGAAATGGTTAATTTATGTATTCTCCCCTTTTCTAGGGGTGAGAATGTATCAATTATCCCTTTTACTAGTGTTTTCTTTTGGGGCATGGGTTTTAACTAATATAGGGCCATTAATATATTTATCCCTTTTAGGGTTAATATATTAATTGTTTTATTTTGATGCCAAGGTATTTCCAAGCATGGTGTAAATTGAGAGTCTTTTGAGACTTAGGAGATAATTTTTAAAATCCATGTTTGATTTTGAGGTAGGGGTTAAATTTTAAATGTAAAAATCATTGCAAAAGTGTCATTGTAAATTCCCACAAATGGTGTTTTATAAGCCATTGTCAAAATATTATTTATGATGCATGACTTAGTGGGTAGGGTCATCCCTTTGACCATCTATTTTGGGCATCCCACTTTTTTCGCCACCCCTAAAAACTCAAGAATTGGGCATCCAAGTTAAGGAGGCATTCATTGGCCTAATTGGGGAGTTTTTCCATTTTTAGGTGCTAGGGAGTTTCATGCAGATTCCTATGGTTTTCATTTTTATACCTCTCACTTCTGTTATTGAGGTTAGTTCTTCTTTCCCTCTTTCTTGGAGGTGAATGTTTGTAGCTCTAGAGAAGCAAGCTATACTTTGGCTGCCTTCAATTTAGTTTATAGCAATTGTCCTTCTTTTTCCTACAGCTTTGTGAGTTATTTTGATGGATTTGATGTCATGTATTATGATTAAAAATTAGTCCTTTACTTGATAGTTTGTTCATTTTGATGTTGACAAGCACTGTTATTTCTTAAGGTCTCAATCTGTGTGTGTTTCAATGTATTTGGGTTTGTGGAAATCATTTTCCCTTCTCATCTACAACCAACACCTGGTGATTTTTAAGGAAAAAATCAAATTAGGAAGGAGTTGTGATGCTTAGGTTATGTTCTGAATCATATTGTGAGCTTGTTTCAGTTTGTGGATCTATCAATGTTCGGTGAATCACCTTAGTGTCAGTTTCATTTTCATGCACTCTCTCTCCTTTTTCCTTCAAAGTTTAGTTAAGTTTTAGGTGATTCAAGGGGAAGCTAGCCCCTAATCCAGAGGTCTACTCTCTGATAGGTTACCCATAGCCTAAGAGTAGTGCCATGTTTCATGGGATTGCTAGGTTCTACACTTAGCCATACTCAGGTGCAATCCCTAGTGACAACAAGAAATATTAAAGAAATTCATGATGGATGATTGGAAGCTAGTAGGGACACCTATGTTAACTAGATGCAAGATTACAAAAGAAGATGACTAGCCAGTAGTAGATATAACTTTGTATAAATCTATGATTGGCAAACTTATTTATCTTACTCAGACTAGACTTGATATTTCCAATGTAGTTGGCATAGTTGGAAAATTTGTAGTAGAGCCTAAAAAAAGTCACCTCATGGTAGTAAAAAGGATATTTAGATATTTGCAAGGCACTATAGACTATGGTTTATGGTATCCTAATTTAGAAAATGTTGAGCTTCATGTGTACAATGATGCAGATTAGGTAGGTTGCGTTGATGACAGAAAGAGTACATCAGGTGGAGCAGTATTTTTTGGTGATAGACTTGTCACTTGGACAAACAAGAAACATAATTGTATTTCTTAGTTAGCAATAGAAGCGTAGTATGTTGCGGTAGCCTTGAATTGTTCTAAAATTGTTTGGATGAAATAGATGATAAAGGATTTTGGTATTCAGATTGATTATCCTTTTGTTATTCACTGTGATAACACTAGCACTATCAATATGTCAAAGAACCCTGTGATGCATGCATAGACAAAACACATTGAGATCAAGTATCACTTCCTAAGAGAGAAAGAGGTAGAGAAAGAAGTCAAGCTGAACTATGTGAGTACTAAAGATCAGTTGGCAGATATATTCACAAAGCCCTTGCCAAATGATAATTTTGAGTATCTTAGGGTGAAGTTGGGAGTAATTTCCTTCCCTGATTCTACTTAGAAGAAAGAAGGAAAAGCATCAGTCCTCAGGGACTGATGGATGGTTAACTACTCTACTTTTGGAGTAGTATCGGTGCTTAATCTAACTGGTGCCCTTTTCCATTGATGTCAAAGGGGGAGTAATATATATTCATGAAAAATAGAAGTAAAAAGGAGGAGTAATATACTAAGGGGGAGTAGTATTCAGTTGTGACAATAGTTCAGTTGAGGAAATGGAGAATGTTGGAAAATATTGCAGTAGATGGAGGACTCATCTTTGGGGGATTTTTGAAGAGGAAATGGAGAATGTTATAAAAGAAATTTTCATTTGGATTGGTGGAGTTTTTCATTCCATATGTTTCCATCAATGCCAAAGGGGGAGATTGTTGGAGATTTGCCAGTAGGTCGGTACTGATTGTATGTTTGTCATTGATGACAACATATGGAAAGTAGCATACATGGAAGTATTATACAATAAGCTTTCAGTATATGTAGCATGGATATGATATCAGCATGATATCATGGGTGCAGTGGTTAACTATTAGTAAAGACAGTTATACAACAACTTGTGTCAGTAGTGTTCTTGATAGAGTAACAAGTAGTGTTCTATGTATGGTTGTCTATGCAGTTATCATGGAGCCTTATGCACTTGGATATATGATGAACACATATTAGTGATGTTAAATTCATGGACGTAGACTCTGATAATCAGTAGAAGTGAAGGTATGCAGTCGCTATTCACCAATAGCAGTTTCCTCTATTTGTTCAGAAGGGCCAACAGATATTTTATTGGTTCTGGAGTTGCACCTATCATTTTAGTATGCACCCTTAGATTTAAGCTTAGAGAAGAGTTAGTGATGTTTGGTTAAGAGTGCATGAAGTAATTCAGCTTGAGGAGAAAGATCCAATTGTTTTGGTAGAGCCGACAGTGTGTAGCATGTGTCTACAATTATCTTATTAGACAGGTCCTAGAATGTGTTGCGTACTTAGTAGAGCTGACTTAATTGATTTTGGAGTTTGTTATGGTTTCTCTAATATGATTTCAAGGTGGTTATAACAAGATAGCTTGATTATATCATTTAAAGGAAACATATTTATAGGCAATCATTTTTGATTGCTTGAGTGTGGTTCATAGTTGAGTAAGAAGAGCAAAGTAGAGTGTGCAAAGTGTTGAGCCATCAGAAGAAGGTCTATGTGACCAAGTAAAGTGTTTGTTCTATACATTAGAATGGATCCAGAAAATAGGTCTAAGCACAGTTCACCAAGATCTAGATATAGTGTATATCTATCATTTAGAAGGTTGTAGCCTTCGCCCCTTTGAGCAGTGAGCTCTCAGACAGTGCATCCTCTCCCCTACCAAGGACTATTGTAAAAGACTCCTAACAGGGTCTGACCCTTGACCATGTCTACTATACTAAATATATTGTAAAGAAACTCCTAACAGGGTTAAGGATCTTCTAACAAGGATCATAATACACTAGTGCAAAATATTAGTGGCTGTCAATTCCCACTGGGGTTTTTACCTATTTGGGTTTCCCTGTAACCAAAATATTAGTGTTGTGTTCAAGTGTTCTTTCATTTTGTTTATGATTTATGTTTAAGTATACTTAATTGATAAAGAATTAAAACTTGTAGATAACTGATTCACCCCCCCCCCCCACCCACTCTTATTTATCTTTTGGGACTATTCCTAAAAAATATGTCTTATCATTATTGCTATGGAGATTCACCAAATCGTCCCTCCAATTATGAATCTTATCATACTCCACCTTAGCTTTCAAATCAGCATTAAGTTTAGTGCTACTATTCTAAGTCATGATAGCCTCCAATTTGACAACCAAGTTAGCCAAAGCGTTAGCTATTCCATTGACCTCATGATACACATGTAAAATAAGTACCTCTTGCAAAATATTAATGATTTCAAGAGCATCTTTGATAAAGGTTGTAATTGTCCATGATGGTTTGGATTTACCCTTGATGCAATCTAAAATATTGATAGAATCACCCTTGATCCAAACTTTATTACACTTAGATAAATTAATAAGTTTTAAAGTTTGGAGAAGACCTACTGCTACCACCTTGTGGTTAGACTATATAACAATGGGGTAGGCCATAGTGGCAAGATAGTTAGCCTTGTCATCCCTAATCATCTCGCCACACCCAATAGGACCCAAGTTTCCCTTAGAAGCCCCATCAAAATTGACTTTGATCCATCATTTGGGGGGGGGGGGAGCCAGATAGCATTTTCTCGCAAAGAAATAGAGGCCTTGAAATCCTTGATGGGGTTGATACCAACAAAAAAATCTAGCTTGATTCCTATCAAAGCCGCATGATTCTCTTGGATACTTATTTTGATTTTCTATGCCACCATAGAAGGGGGCAAAGAGGTGTTTTTGAAAACCCTATCATTGAGCTCTCTCCAAATTTTCCAAATGACCGTTATCATATTTTTACTCAACTTTTTGGAGACCTAGTTACTAAGTGAGACTACTATACCCTAGTTTAGATTATTAGGTGATCTTTCTTAAATTTGTGCTCATTTTATAGTAAGATACATGGAACAGGAAAAGAAATGATCTACATCTAAGCATTACATGTATATGTGTGAATTTCTTAAATGTGTTGTACAAAAGGAAAGAACTAAGAAGACCATTTATCTAAGCTCACACAGGGTGTGAGCATAGCCATTTTTAGAATTTCATAAATGAGTACAGACATACATGAAATTAACATAAATACAAGGGCACCAAAAATTGCCTAGTAATGATGTCTTGATCTAGTCCTATCTAGTGTGCTCCTGTGATCGAGAATCTGCAAAGAAGAGAGAAAGGGGTGGGGTTAGATCCAATGGATCTAAGGAATGTATGGTACCATAATATTTACAAGAATGCATATATGCACTCAGTCATATACCTTTGGGAAGGGCTATGCTATAGGGCATATGCACTCAGGAAAGATGTTGTAGGAAGAAAACAAGAGATACCATGTTTTCACTAACTTGTTTGTCCCATGTCTAGATATAGAAGAAGTTGATTCATTGTTGTTTGCCTCATTCAGATGATCAAAGAATTGAGAGGATGGTCTTCCCAAAAGACCATCCTCAAAGTGTAGTGATCATTTGTATAATAACAATAGTAGAGTGTTGGAATCCAAATGAATGATGTTTCCCTGTGATGTGGGCTCTCTCGGGAAGATCTCAAATTTCCTTGAGAGAGACCACATCATAGGCCAAGAGCACCCATGATCACCACAAGGGAACAACTGGATGAAGTAGTATCAATGGGACATTCAAAGATTATAAAGAAAAATCAAATGAAGCATGGTCAAGCACTGGCAGATTGAAGGGGGGGCATACATCATCAGCATGTTAGAAAAGGTACACAATCTGTATACTAAGGAAAAGTAAATCATGGCATGAGGCATGTTTAAATCTGCATTATGAAGCTAAGTAAAGGGGCTACAACTAGTAAATCAGTGACATAGTATAGCATATCATCATGTGGAACATTGAATGGATAGTGCATGTGGGAATATAAATGGGCACCGAACAGTATGTCATCAAATGCATCTCTAACATGGTGCAATGAAATAGTCATAGTGAATACCATGTAGTCAACAAATAGGCATGAGGATGGGGCACCATGAAATTTATGTAGCAACAAAGTGATAAAGTAATACTTCCAAAATGGGGCACAGGGACCAAACCATTAAAGAGTGACATCAACATAAAATAGTATTGATATTTACAACAACCATGCTAAATAGGAATCAGGCATCAATCACCAACATGAAGCACACCATCAACATTGAAGAACTAGTGCCAATCAAAGTAGCAAATATTCATAACACACAGTGGCATCCATCATGTGCACGAATCAATCAATGGTGTATATGTATGAAATATGATCAATATCATCAAATGAACACTAAGTTGTCATGAGCCTTTCAAAGAAATAGTGAATATCAAAAGGCATGTCAACAAAAGATCATATATTTAATGATGCCATTCATCAAACAATGAAAGGTAAACATCAACAATACACATTGGCACCAAGCTACCAGATAGGGGATCAAGCCCAAGAGCTCATGGGCTAGAAGTAGTGGAAATGTTTTAAAAACTAGTCAAAAGAGGAAAAGGCCAAGCTCATAGGTCTAAATGAAACTAACAACAAGCACACAGTTCAATGTGTTGATGAATCAAGAAAAGACCAACAAATACACTTAAATACTAGTAGGTAATCAACAATGCATTCTCACAGTTTATCAACTCATGGTTTATAATGCCAGTCATCAACATTAAAAGAAGTATGTATCAAAAGAGAAATCAGACATAATCTCATAGGCTACAACAAACATTCTAAGCAATTGATGCAATGCTTCAAACATTCAGGGGAGACAAAAGGTGCAACAACAAATGTCAAGCATCATTGAGATCTAGTTCACGGGCTCTAAATAATGAGCACACCATAGAAGCATGCAATATAATGAGATAGTGAGCATTTGAACATCGTAGTAACTAAAAACACATGAATCTCAGTGCCATTCATAATAGCAAGCCACAACCAAAATGTGATCCCAAATAAGTATGGATACCATTGAAATATGATGCCATGATCTGTGGGCTATTCAAGAATTATGGTGCCATCAAAAAACAAAGATAATCCATATGCATTGATAGCCCAGCAATGGTCTCAAACATAGGGGCATCATGCCCTAGCAATACTTAGGTCACCATGATGAAATACAATGCTTCAACAACTCACAGGTTGAGGTCCAGTAAAAATTAGTGAATGAAAACATCAACATATGAAGGGAAAATAGTCATGATCAAATAAACAATGCCATTGAACCAACATACAAGCAATATCAACAAAACATGGTGATTCAATTAGACACCCAAGGAAGGCTCATAGATAAGCATAAACAAGAATACTAGTGGATGACAATCGATTGCTCACGGGCTATCAAACTATTACAAATTCGCTAGCTATAGCACAAGCCACACTAGGAAACATTAAATTGATGCCCTAGTTTCCAAACCTATAGGTTACCTAGGTTTGGTAGGGAAAAAAAACATTAAAATGGTGCATGTCTTTCATTGAAATATCAAAATGTGATTCTATGTAGAGAATATAGCTCCAAACCAATGAAACACAGTAGCATTTGGATTTTCTTCACAATAAGAATACAGAGATGAAATTCTACCATTTCCCTCGAGTTTTAGAGGAGGGGTTACATGAAATGAAATGCAAAAATATTGAAAATGTATAGTAGTGCCTACCTCAATCCAATATCAAAGGCAAGCTTCTCAATTGAGCCCTCAATCATGGAAAGCAAAGGCTTTTGAGACTGCAAGTTTCCCAAATGCAAGGTCAAGTTCAGATCAAAAAAACTACAACCTTCCAATTGCCAACAAATAAGTGCTTGATTCTTAGGCCTTTTCTCATTTTCGAAAGGGAGTTTTGATTTGAAAATTGGTTTAATATTTTATTAATAATTTTTTCCCCTTTTGGGGTTGAGAAAATTTATTAACTAAATATTTAATATTTAATGCTAAGTGCTAATTTTGATAGATGGGTTTTATGTAAAAGATGTAAATGTTTTAAAATATGTTTTCCCCTTTTTTTATATTGGATTGAGAACTATTTTAACATATAACTAAATCCACATAGGAGGGGTAGTAGAATTTAAATATGAAAAGTCATTGCCTATTTCCATTGTAAATTTTGACAATGGTATTTTATAACCATTGTCAGAATGTTTTTTTTAGTGCATGACTTGGAGTGGAAAGGGTAGTCTTTTGACCACCTCTCTTAGGATTCTCATTTTTCCACTACCCCTATAAACTCGGGAATCTAACATCCGAGTGAAGAGGCATCTTCATGGGCCTATTTGTAGGATTTTCCATTTTTAGGAGGTTGAGGATCATGATGCAAATTCTTAGCTTTAGTTATATACCTCTCACATAGGTGATTGAGGTGGACTCTTCATTCTTTCTCTTTGATATGAGTGTTGTAGCTCTGAGAGACACATCTTGTACTTAGCTTCTTTTTCAGTAATACAAAATTGATCCTTCTTGTTCTCTTCCATTTTTGAGTTCTTCTTATTGAATCTCATGCAAGGATTATTGTGATACTATTTTATCCTTAGTCTGTATGTTGATCCAATTGAATATTCAAAAATTTGTCTTGGCTTTTTAGTATTAATTTGTGTACAAACTAGAATCATAACTGTGGAAACATCTTCCCTTCTTTGTATTTCAAGTACCTTATTTTTCTAAGGAGTTTAAGGTGGTAGAATCAAGTTTTGAAGTGCATTTTTGTTCTAACTATTGCAGTAAGCTTAATTCAATTGTGGATCTTCTATCTTCTATCAATTCAGTGGATCACCTAGTTCAAATTAAATTCTGTTATTTATTTTATTCACTCTCTCCCTTTCCTCAAAAGTTAGTTTTCAAGTGATCCAAGGGGAAGCGGGCCCCTAATCTAGAGGTCTACTCTTGGATAGGTTACCCACAACTTGAGAGTAGTCTCATGTTTCATAGGATTTCTAGGTCCTACACTTAGCCATACTTGGGTGCAATCCCTAGTGACAAAATTTTTTGGCACGCCCAGTGGGATAGTGATGTTTCCCATCATTCACTAAGATTTTTTGGTGTGATCCTCAGTGCAATCAGCCTTTAGAGGTAGTTTTTTCCAAACACCATGGTGACTCTAAGAAAAATATACTGGTTTAAGTAGTTCTAGTGTTGGTAAGTTTCATAAAAATCCCTTTTACCAACTTATTTGAAGAGTAAGCATGCCAATTCCTAATGCATATTCACCCTAGCACCCCCCATATCATGAGAAAGCTACCCATGTGTTGTTATTCATGCCATATCAAGTTGGTCAAGAAACAACATATAGCCAAAATGGCCCACCAATAGCAAGTTATCAGCATGCACTACCATACCCTCCTACCCAACATCAGGTCTCCTGGCAGTATTCCTATGAACCAACCTATGAGGGTCACCATTGCAATCCTCAGAATCAGTCCAACACCATTCAAATACAAACTCCAATGATTGGTTGGTAAATTTTTTAGAAGAAATGGGCTCTGTCATGAGAGAATATGTAGAGATGAGGGCTCAGAAAGAAGAGATCTCAAGGCAATATATGGAGATGGTGGCTCAGAAAGAAGGGATCTCAAGGAAGATAGAGAATAAGATAGCAATTTATGAGAAGACCCTTGAAGAAAAGAACCAATTGATCTTGACACAAGAAAAGGTCTATGAGAATCTATCTTATAGCTACAAAAACTGAGAAGGATCTCCGAAAAGAGTTGGCAGAAAATGATGAATTCCATGATCATGAGAAAAAGACACTTGCTAAGTAGATTGTAGAAAAGGATCAGTTGATTAAGAATCTTTTGACACAAGCACCAATGCAAGGAGATGAAGAAGTCATTTCTACCCCAATGCAAGAAAGCTCACCAGATCCACTAGAGGGCAATAAAAACATAATGCAGTCTTGGAGACCCTCATGGACCATGTATCCGGGTTTCAAGATGCCAACTCTTCTTAAGGAGGAGATGCCTCATGCTGCTGAAGAGGACCTAGAGGCTTTGGAGACCAGATAGGAGACTCACAAGGTTCAAATCCCAAATTAATTTCTTGGTAAGTCCACTAGAACTTCTATTGAAATTCCAAGCTTTAGGATTTCTCCTTCAGTTCAAAATCCTAGTCAACTGGGGCCTAACCTCAATATTTTTTAGAGCCTATTCATGACCCTATCTCAGTTACCATCCACTCCATTCTATTCCTATAGAAGAGGTTCCTAAGAGGTTTGACTTCCTAAGTGATAGTGAGCCCATCTTGCAGCAGATTAAGCCCTATGAGACAATTCCTAAAGAGACCCCTACACCTCATAGCATTTTAGGCCACCAGAAAGAAGATGATTTTTGTCTCTTTGGTGTACTTTTTCATGATGATCATGAGGAACAAATATATTTGTTACATTTTGATGAATTAGAGAAGTAAAGAAAAGGTCAAGAAGCAAGTGAAGAAGGTGAGATCCTAACATATTTATTTGAGGAGATGCCTTCTTATATTCAGAAAGATGAGATAGTGCAAGATTTACTAGTTGAGCTCACTGATTATGAAAAGAAAGATGATATAGTTTCTGCTAACTTGGGACAACAAGTTGAATTTGATTCCATAATTGATGATTTCTTCTCAACTCTTGTTGATGTTCCTCAGCTTCCTGAAATAGATAATAGCTTCCATGTTCTTGAGAAAGAGTTTGTATTGTAGGAGGGAAATGATGTCTCAGTTATAGAATCTAGACCTATTTGCAATAAAGTGGTCGATGAATCTCAAGAATCATGTTTCCTAGACCATGAGGAGGGGCCAACAATTATTAAGGACCTAAGAAAATTTGATAGCTTTGATGAGATATTGGCTATTCCAACTAAAGAAGAGGATGATCCTCTAACTATAGAAGAAGAAATAGTATGGAAAACCATCATGGAGGGGAAAATTTTTTATCAACATGATGAAGCTATTAGTGAGATGCATACTAAGCAATAGAAGCCTAGTTTCATACTCTCAAGGGAATGTCCTATAAGATATCTGGCGCAGGTGTGGCCAAGCAGGACATCCATACTCAAGGATTTAATGGAGGGTGATGTCAGAAGTCCATTTCTTGGTGACCAAGAGCTTATTTAGTCTTATCAGTGTAATACCCCAAAATTGGCATCTTTTTATCCTAACTAGTTTTGTTGCATTTAGTCTCATTCCTTTAAATTTCTACATCATCAAAGTCCTATTGTACTAGGCAATTCTATCTTCTATTTGACTTTACTCGACTTAGTGTCAAATACAAAAAACCTTAAATTTGCATTAATCACATGCTATATATAATTCCTAAATATTGACCATAATTGGATAAATAAACCCTATGATTGATTAATTTAATTACAAATTCCTAGAACTTTAATTAAATTAAATCCACCCCTTTTAGCTAAAACTTATCAAGAGGAATTAAATAATATTTGGTTCTTTAAATGAATATCCTCATTTGAATTTAATTATTCATACAATTGGAAAAGTCACCCATGAGGTCAAATTGTTGGCAATTTGGCTGAGTTAGATATATGGATGTTGTCATTATGGCAACATATAATCTACATGAAGACTGCATATGACAAAGAGCAAGTATGACAGAGCGCAAAGCAAAATTGTCTAAGTATGTGTAGTATTTTCCCTGTGTAACCTAAGATAGTTTTGATTGGCGATGTCGATTAGAGTAAGTTCAATGCTTGCACACTTGAACATAGATACTATGATGACTATTGAAGACTCACCTTAGAGCGCAAGTCTATACGACATGTACAAAAGAAGTTATGACAGTTTTACCAAAGACAGTGTTAAAGTTGGCACGACAGAGAAGAAGACATAATTGGTCAAGAGTTAAGGGATTATTTTGTTTATCAAAATAATGTCTTAATAATATAAAGGGACAACATCCTAGATGTTAACCCTTGGGTAAATATGTATTTTTTCTAAAGCTTTATCTTTTGTAAAGCCGACTGTAAAAGTTACTATTCCTAATAACTTGTATAAATATAAGGCATATGAAATGCGAAGAGTGACATGATAGATGTATTGTAATAAGATAGATGATAGAGTGAAAGATATTGATACGAAGTTGTGAAAGACAAGAAATAAGTATAAGGTTATGTACCTTACCCTATTTTTTAATCAGTAATCATTTTACATTACTTGTTTGGGCAGTGGGCTCATCTTGTAATCATTTGTAATTAGTACTACCAACTCTTAGCAGGGTTGAGGCTTTTAACAAGGCCTATAGTCCCTTAATCAGGACTGAGACACTATATGCATGTAACAGGCTCCTAAAAGGGTCAACATCCTTAACAAGATACTTTTTGATTAGTGGATCTTTGTGGGTACCATCCCCATTGAGGTTTTCCCTTGGCTAGGGTTTCCTCGAGAACAAATAATGTGTTATAAGTTCATTTTCTCTATTGCTATGCATGTTATTTAGTTTACTATGTTATGTATGTATTAAGATAATCTGTTATGTCCATATTTGGGAAAAAGAAAAAGTTTTTAGAATACTGATTCACCCCCCCTCTCAATATTTCCTATTTCTAACAATTGGTATCAAAGCTTAGTTACTCAAAAAAGAATCATTCAGAAAAAGCCTAGTAGCTTGAGTAAGATCTCTATGGATATGGATCAGCTACAAAAGAATCTTGAAGAAGCTCTTGAACAAATTGATATACTTACTAAAGAAAGAGATACTTTGAAAGGAAAATATGATGATGCAAAGAACCTCATTGAAAAGCTGAAGAATAAGATGGAAGAACTAAAATTAGAAAGAGAATCTACAATTCAAGTTGAAGATTGTGATGATAATCTTGAAAAAGAAAATGAGATCCTTAAACATGAACTAAAGATAGTAAATATGAAATTAAGTTTGAAAGATGGAAACAACAAGAATGAAGCAAATCTGAAGTCTGAGAATGAAAATCTGAAATCTGAGAAAAAAGATCTGAAATCTAAACTTTGTAAAGTGACATCTGAACTTGAGAAAACCAAATTGCAGTATGCTGAACTTGAAAAGTACAATACTATTGTGAAAGGTGAATTGACTCAGTCTAAGCAACAACTTGAGAAGATATATTCTACTAGTGAGAAGATTGATGAACAAATGTCTTATCAAAAGCCATTTTATGATAAAATTGGTCTTGGATTTAACTCATCTAAAGTGAGTGACGAAAGCAAGGAACTAGATCTGAAAGTTTCTAAAAACATAGAAGAAAAAAAATCTGATGAAGTTGACAAATCTGAAGATACACCTAAAGAAGAAGAACCACCTAAACAAGAAGAATCACCTAAAGGTACACAAAGAGAATTTAAAGGTAGATGTTTCATATGTAATACTTTTGGTCATATGAAGAAAGATTGTACAGGTAAGAAATTTAAACCTCTTAATGGTTATTGTTATAATTGTCATGGTTTTGGACATAGATCTATTGAATGTAGGAAGCCTAAATTTAATGAGAATAATAATAGTAGTAGAATGTTTAGAGATACTAACCATGTAGATAAGAAACCTACTGAAGATATGAACAGAAGAAATGTAGTGGTATGTTATAGATGCAACAAGGTTGGACACATTGCTAGGAATTGTAGATCACAAATCAACCAGATTGGACCAAGATATGGAAATAATGGAGTAGTTTTCTAAATATGAAACAAATTTTGTCATACAACAAGGTTTTGCAGGATGAATAATATGAGAAACCCTAACCCTAGAAGTCATGCAAGGATAAATGAAAATGCAAGCAACAGTCATGGAGGCTGCTATAGTAATTCAGAAGAAGTGAAGTTTGTTAAAGCCACAGATCAAGGAGACACATTCAGTACTGAAGGTAATCAGAAAGGTGAAGTATCTAATGGTAAGAGTGAATCTCTACCTAACCCATCTCAAAGTACTTAATTCATGAAAAATTTAGCAGAATAGGAACTTAGGATAGTGTAGAAGTTAGTATACGATGAATTGAGTCTTGCACAGTTAATGCAAGGTAGTATATGATGTAGTGATACTATGGTTAAGAGCGCATAAGATAATATGATTTTATGTGAGATCGCAAGAAGTTTTAAGTTTTGTAGGTAAGCAGGAACAACTTTTTCGAAAGAAGTGGCAAAATAATTGAATGCGATGTTAGAATCTTGTGAGATTGAAAAGCTAAAAGGTTATGATCGGTATTATTTCATCATTAAAGAAAATAAAAGTGTTAAGGATATCAAAGGAGTAGTGATTCAAAGTAGTTAGCAAGGATTTGGTGAAAGAATTTCATGCTGAATCTACACAACCCCTAAATCGTAGAATTGAGGTATTTTACTAAGAAAATCTATCAGTTAGTTAGATAATTTGTAGAAGATATGGATGTTTTATTGATTGACAATGTCAGAGATGAAGATCATTTTAAAGAAATAATGAAAGAACTTGGAACCCATCTAAGAACAAAGAAATGAACCATTCAGGTAATGGGAGGAAACTATGAAGAGATAAACAAAGAAATAGAGCAAGCAATAGTAAAGGTAATGACATCTAGTGTTGGAAAACACTCTAGTGTAGCAAAGCTAGTAGAACAGGTAGAGGAAGTTGAGCATCAGAAGAGTCCCTCTCCACCATCAATTAACATTTAAGATGAGTCAATGCATGTGGAAGGAACTAAGATCACATTGGACAGTGATGATAATCCTTTTAAAAATCTTGAAAACATTGTTGACAATTTGTCTCTAGAAGAACATGACAGATCTACTGAAGAAGGAAAGAAAGAAACAAGGAAAGAGAAAGAAAAGAAAATAGAGAATAAAGCAAGTACAAAAATTCAAGGATAGAAAGAAGTCCCTAAAAAAGAGGAAATTAGTCTTACACCTGAGATTGCAAAGAAATCATAGATTGGATCAATATTTGAAAGATTTGGGAAAGAGGTTGACGATGATGATCAAATGGAATTGATCACATCCCTAAAAAAAATGATTGGAAAGAACAAGAAGGTGAAAATCCTTGAAGGATCTTTGCTAGAAATAATAGAGAAGTTACAAAGTGTTGTGACTAACCAGATAGCAGAAGCAGACCCACTAGAAAGAGCTAAGAAAGTTATGAATGCATTTGATAATGAGTTCACTAACCTATCTGATATAGCTAAAGTGAAGGTTCAGGTAGCCTATGAGGCCAAAATATTTCATCGTATAATTCAGAATATCAGAAATGATATTAACAATCTAGATGTTTGTATAAAAGACTTGAGAAGGAATTTGGACAGAGGTAAAACTTTGTACATTCAGTGTACAAAATATGAAAACCATGCATCTGAGGTAGTTGAGAAGATTAAGGATAAAGAAGCAGAAATTCAGTCAGAGACAAATCTTTTAGCTAGCCCTAATGTGAAGATATTGGATATTGAGAAAAGAATCAACAAAGTAAATGATGAAATAAGGATTCTCAATGATGAAAAGGACAGGAAATTGAAAATATTCATTCTTCTAAGAGATCACATTTTAATAAAGATAAGCATTGTTGAAGGACAATTGGAAGAATGTCTTACATCTAAGACATCTTTTGAGAAGTTTAGTTTTGCAAACCTTCAATCATGTGAAGTCACATCTTATGGATTGTGTGCACTACTTAGTGTTGCAGATTCCATTAAGAAGGCATAGGAGAAGGAGATAGAGAGCATTAAAGTGAATTTTTTAGATTGTGTTGCAAGCCTACCAGCTCTACAATTCTGAATCAAGGTAAACAATTTTGAGAACATAATTTTTGGCACCCTTTTTTGTCATTGTTGTCAAAGGGGGAGAGATATATAGTAGAAAATTAATGTAGGTATGATAAGGAAGTATTTTCTTAGGGGGAGTATAGAATATAGATAATATTTATGGAGTTATAAGGACAATGAACATATTTTTGTTATGGCCACAATTTTGAGTTTTGAAGTTTTGAGACAGCCAATTTTCTCATATGTTGCCACCAATGAAAAAGGGGGAGATTGTTGGAAATTTGGCTGGGTTAGATATCTAGATGTTGTCATTATGGAAACATATAATCTACATGAAGATTGCATATGATAGAGGGCAAGTATGATAGAGCGCAAAGCAAAATTATCTAAGTATGTGCAGTATTTTCCCAGTGCAACCCGAGATAGTTTTGATTGGTGATGTTGATTGGAGTAAGTTCAGTGCTTTCTCACTTGAACATAGCTACTATGATGACTATTGAAGACTCAGCTGAGAGTGCAAGTCTGTATGACATGTACAGAAGAAGTTATGGTAGTTTTACCAAAGATAGTTTTAAAGCCAATAGGACAGAGAAGACAGAACGGTAAAGAGTTAAGGGATTATTATTTTTATGAAAATAATGTCTTAATAATGTAAAGGGACAACATCCTATATGTTAAACCTTGGGTAAATATGTATTTTGTCTAAAGATTTATGTTTTGTAAAGCCGACTGTAAAAGTTATTATTCCTAATAACTTATATAAATATAAGGCATATGAAATGCAAAGAGTGACATGATAGATGTATTGTAATAAGATAGATGATAGAGTGAAAGATATTGATGCGAAGTTGTGAAAGAAAAGAAAGTAGTATAAGGTTATGTACCTTACCCTATTTTGTAATTAGTAATCATTGTACATTACTTTTTTGGGCATTGGGCTCATCTTGTAATCATTTTTAATCAGTACTACCAACTCTTAGCAGGGTTGAGGCTTCTAACAAGGCCTATAGTCCCTTAATCAGGACTGAGACACTATATGCATGTAACAGGCTCCTAACAGGGTCAACATCCTTAATAGGATACTTTTGATTAGTGGATCTTTGTGGGTACCATCCCCACAGGGGTTTTCTCTTGGCCAGGGTTTCCTCAAGAACAAATAATGTGTTATGAGTTCATTTTCTCTATTGCTATGCATGTTATTTAGTTTACTATGTTATGCATGTATTAAGATAATCTGTTATATCCTTATTTGGGCAAAAGAAAAAGTTTGTAGAATACTAATTCACCCCTCTTCTCAGTATTCCCTATTTTTAACACATATTTCATTTATTTAATTAAATATTCTCTCCAAATGCTTCACTCCCCCCAAGAAGATGAATGGTCAATCATTTCTTTGCAAGAAACTCTTCAATCTCTATCGGGTTTTTCTATAATAGAACCCTCTCATTTCTCATTTGGGGAGGAAATTTTTGAGTATCAAACCTCTAGTGAATTATTCTCTCACTTTTGTTCAAAGCTACAATCATCTTGCATATTGGAATAGTATCCATTTCTTAGAATAATGATGCATTTGTTCGTAACTTAGTTTCTTTCATTGTTATTAGATTCATGCTTATTTTATCACAAGTTTTTAGATTAATATTGCACTCCCATTTTAGCATAAATCTCAATTACATCTTAGCTTAAATCCTTCATTCTAGAATAGTCTATGGTTGTTGACTCTCAATTCTGAGTGTTAATGAAAACCCTACCTAGATAGGAGGCAACAGGTTGAATCATACATGCATGCGAAATAATTAATTTCATATTCATTCTCATATGTGGCTGATGAACAATGACTATGTTGAAGTCTATGGTTGAATAAGAGGTCAACATTTAGCTATAAACATTCTGGCACCCACCGTGGGGCAGAAAATTCATTTTTTGCCTCATTCTCAGATTCTTTTTTAATTTTGTCAAAATTTAATACTTTGTCCGTATGGCCATACATCTATGTATAGAATCTCACGTGAAGATTCTCACTGTATCACATGAAGTTATGCTGGTCTTAGCACTTCCTCACATGAAAAAGGTTTTTTCTCGCGTGGGACTATGCATAATCTTGCATGAAATCTGATACCAATCTTTTAAAAAAATTTGTAGTTTTGTATTTTAGATTTTTGTTTTATGACAGTTGTTATTTGCTATGATTTTTCATGATTCTATTTTTCTAATACAGCATAACAGTGGACTGCAAGATGCTTGCCAAAGGCTCCTAAAAAAATGATTATGCATACTTTTCTGATAGTTTGATTGCATTTCAAACTTAAACATTATGGCTTCTTTCTTGCTTTCTATTACATAGTCTAAATAGGGCCTTGCAAAGATTTCTTAAGGGTCTTGATAGAAAAATAGGGTAATAGGCTCTTCATTACATGGAGTGATGCCCATGGCTGAATCTGAGACCTAGATGTTGCTAGCATGATAGATACCCAGTGAAGCAAGGAAAGGTAACAAATCTTTAGCACATCCATTAGTGAGTGGATTATGCTCTTCTTTCATTGAGAGAATCAGAAACCCATAAAATTTTTGGATTGGTTGAAGAGGAGTTAACTCGGTGATTGACATGTCTGGTGTGTTTGGGTAAAGTGAAGAGGTAGAGGATTATGCTCTTCTCTCTTTGAGAGAACCAGAAACTCTAACCCTTGAATCTGAGTCAAGTCCAAGTCACCTTTAGCGGGCCTACCAAAAGTTGAACCTCCGAGAATGACCCAAGTGAGTAAACACCTTTTGTCGGTGATTCCACCTCACTATAATAAAGTAGCTTTGTTGAGTCTAAAGACTCCAAAGCCATGTTAACTTCTTCCTCTTGATCCATGATGTCGAACATCTTGAGAAAGCTCTGTTTGTTGTACTGAGTGGCACCACTCCTAGCCCTACTTGCGGGGGTGTACACTTTCAGGTGTCGATGTGGATGAGAGGCCCTAGCCCTATATTGGGGGCATCAAAATTTACTATGAATGGAAGCCTATTAAACACTCTCTTAGTTAGTTTCCTACCCAGTTCATCTCCAAAAGGGGACATAATCTTTGCGTAGGGAGTGGGAAGAATCTCTCCCCTAGATTCTCACCATAGGCATGCACCTAGACATTTGAAGATGGTATATGACACTTGCCCCTAATTCAAGGGTAACCTTTGAACATATATTATTGAGTCCTTGGAAACACAAAAAACATGGGCACCCTCTAGGGGATGATATGGCTGTGTGAGGTGAACACATGAACATAAGTTATGAGGCATGAATTTTTTGTTCTCTACCATTTTCTTTGTAGGGATAACTGAGTGTTTTTTTTGTGTCTTAAACTGTCCAACATGATCAAAATTTTCAAGACTCCAATGATTCTTCGAAGTTTCTTTGTCCTCAGTGGAACTATTTTCGACTATTGATTGCTTCACTATTGCTTGCTAAGACCAAACTCTATGCTTGTAAATGATTGATTTAAAAATTTCAAACTGAGATTTATTGATTCAAAACCATCCTAAATCAGTTTGAAAATTGGACATTCTACTAGAGAATAGCTCACGCTGTGTCTCAAAATTTGATTTTGTCTTGAAAACCATGTCAAACTGTCAAACTTTGGTCTTTTCCCATGTGAGATTTTAGTTTCCTATGCATTCCCTTGCATGAAACAACATATGTTCGTGCATCGTTTTGCATTTCCTCCTACAAGACTGTATTTCATCGCACGTGACTGTCCCCTAATTTTCAAAATAGTGAGCTTATTCTTGTCAGTTGGTCAATTTTCTGTCTAATCTGGTTTTTTTCTAGGGTCCGTCTACCTATTCTCCTATTGTCCACTGCCTGAAACTAGATGTCTCTAGCTGAGAATGAAGTGATTACTACTTAAACTCATGTTTTCTCTATGTTATATATCCTTTCCTATTGTGCTCTTGTACCTTGCAATATGATAGTCACATCTTGGTTGTTCTAGCCTTTTTGTCGACAATTCATGTTGAGTGCATTTCAATTTTATCACTTTTTTTGCTATCCCAGAGATAGAGTTCTGAGCATAACCCTAAGTCCTCTCTCATTACTTAATCTTTGTCTATGAATGTTACAACTAGAAGTGGCAACACATTCCCCTTATGTGGTACTAGACCTCACAATCAAGGAAGAGGTCATTCTGAACCTATCATGCAATCTGAGTGATGTGGGGATTCCTCACGTTCCTCCTCACTAGGTGCATAAAAAGAGATCCCATCTCAATCCTCATCTCCTATTAGTCAACCTTGCATTAGGCCTTCATTCCCTATAGACATTAGTTCAAATTGGAATCTATTGTTCTAGGAGTGGTATAATTTGTTGTTTCAAAAGCAGTCTGACTTATTATTTCAAGAACATCATAACCCATTATTTGAAGAGAAACAAAATGCTGAAGGGTCACCATCTAAACTTGACCCTATTGACACAACAAAGGTTACCTTAGCCATGACCTCTTGACATACTACACACACTTGTACTAAGTTTGTGCATGTTGCACACTCATGCACTGACAAGATAGAAAATCAATACCAAGAGGGTGAATATAGAAAAGGTCATGATCAATCTCAAAATGACCAACATCTATATCAATCCCAAAGCATTTTTGAAATTCTTGGTAATGACAATGAGGAGATAACCCAAAATGACATAGATACCACAAAAGCCAATAAAAGTCTTCTCAAGATGATGGAAATCCTGCTTATAAAAGAGAAGGAGAAATACTTTCTCGAACTAACCAAACAAGGGGCCAAGTTACCTCCAGACTACAAAGTAGAGACACTTGTGGTCAAAGAAGAGGAAACTGAGACTGCTAAACTTCAAAAGTTAGTTCAAGACATGCAAGACCAAATTAGTCAACTTGTGAAGGATAAGGATAAACCAGCACAATAGCTCACAGTGGAAAACATATGTCCTTTCCCATTTGATAAAAGTCTTTGCATGCCTCCTTTTCCCAAAGGAGTAGAACTTCCCAAATACAATAAATATTTGGGTACTTTTGATCCCCAAGATCACTTAAGAGAGTTTGGTGCTCTATCTATGGAGTTTATACATGACCAGACTTACCTCATGCATCTCTTTCCACATAGCTTGGGTGAATATGCTATAGAATGGTTCTCACGACTACCCACTGGCATCAAGTCTTTTGATGAGATTTCCAATTTGTTCCTCCAGCACTATTCACACAATATCCAGCATCCAGTTAATATTTGATATCTTTGTGATCTGAAACAATGACAAGGGGAACCTTTCTTGGCATTTCTTCAAAGAAGGAGAGAACTTTGTACATAATATCCTCGCAAAATACCTGAGTCTGAAAAGCTTGACATTTTTTTAGATAATCTTGTCCCCAATTTTTTAGATAATGTCATCCCCGATTATGCAAGGCCCCCTAACTTTTGATAATATGATTAAACAAGCTGTGAGAATAGAAGCATTCATGGTTAAGAAAGGAGACCTGACTTTGCACAAGGATAAAAAATAGGGGTCCTCCTACTCAAGAAAAGACAAGGCTAAGTTTGCCAACAAAAACTAGGATCTTGTGAATGATGAAGTTATTGACAATGTGACCCCAAAACCTTCAAAGGCTATTTTCAACCTTACCTCTAGTATGCAGGTGGCCAAAGCCACTAAAAAGGCTATGACAGATACTCAACTATCTTCAAGATTTTCTAGAAAAAAACCTTGGGCCCCTCGACCCAAATGTGAGTTCACTTCCCTAGGAGAACCCCTTAACATGGTTTACAAGACTCTCTTGCAAAACCAAATACTCACTCCTCTAGAAAATTTGTGTCCTTATGATCCGTAACCATGAAATGCTTGGTGGGATGAAGCTGCATATTGTGATTACCATAAAAACAAGGGTCATAAAACTTCCAGCTGCATTCAAATTTGACATAAGATCCAAGATTTTATCGATAATGCTGATATTTTTGTGAGCGGTCATGACAAGAACTCAGATCATCAGGCATTCAAGGACCCCTTTCCTCCTCATGAGAAGGGTGAATCTTCTAAGACCAAGAATTCCAACACCAAGGTCAACTACACATACAATACCAATGACAATGTCATTAATATGGTTGAACCTGTTGAGGTCAAATACTATGATGTGATCACCATCAAGGGGAGCGAGGATGCTCCTAGGCCTAAGAATCTATTTTTTCTGTGAGGACCTATGTCTCTTTCTTCCCAATAGAATAATCTCAAGTTTGTGCGAATTCTATTACCCGATCTCGTGTGAAGATCATTCTTAAAGGTCCTGAGCCTTCTACATCTACACAAAAAAAACCTATGGATAAAGATGCTATTGGCTCTACCAACAAAAACTTGAAATTGGTCCTCACCCCTAGCACTGCTAATTACAACATCTTAGACTAGTTGCAATGTACCAATGCTCAAATCACTATCTTTGAGTTATTAAAGATCTCACTTGCTCATAGGCAGATTCTTGATAAAGTCCTTGCTGAGGCAAATTTCCCAAAAGATCTGGATCTAGACCGGTTTCAATCCATGGTAGGTCACATGACCTCACCCCATTACCTATCTTTCTCTGAGGAAGACGATCATTTACTGAGCCATCCACACAATGCCCCTCTGCATATTGAAGTCATGATAGGCCCAAAGTGCATCCTCTGTGTCCCCATTGATAATGGTGTTGGCCTTGATATCTGCTCTACTAAGCTTCTCACCTAATTAGGCTATGATGAAGATGGCATAGATTCCTGCAAGAGGATCACCATCAAGGCATATGATGAAGAGGAATGAAAATCCAAAGTGTTACAAGCAGTGGTTGTCATTGCACCAAAAGATCAACCTGTTAATGCCTGACACAACCACTAGACTTATAGAAGACACAGGAGGTGATTACGCCATGTCATGAATCTCAAGGGGAGCGCTGACTATTTTACCAATAATATCCCCCTCAGTGTTACCCGAGGGGATTCAAACTTGTGACTTGGCTCTGATACCACTTATTACAAGTAGTGGTTGTTGTTGCTATTATCTCTATTGAGAATTCAAGGTTGTCATTAGTATCAAAGGTTATGAAAGATATCATCCAGTCACTTACATTGAGCAAATTGGTAACTAGAAGCAAGACAGACTAGTTGGTAATTCTTACACACCGAGCATCAGATAGTTTATCGAGCACCAGTAGACACCAACACTGACAGACAGTAAACACTGAGCATCATAGTATACACTAAGCAATTTATACAGTGTTACCGAGGATCACAAAGAATGGCATAGTAATCTAAAATGGCACATTCTTCTATGTAAATAGTTACAACATATCATAAAACATTTTACCAAGATCAAGGAATATTTAATGCTATGATATTCATTAAATGCAATGTATATCTTATGTAATAGTCAGATCTAGTTCATTTTTGTACATTGTAGATCTTAGGGTTATGATTAAGTTGTGTAACCTAATTTTGTTAAAGCGAAAAAATAAGATCACTATATAAATGTATGTTTACATCATTTTTGGTGTGAACTGATGTGAGAACAGATATATGTATCAAGGAGAACATGAAGCATTTTCCTAACTTCAAGTCTATCAGTTAATAGAGCATATTGTAGAGGATATCAAATGAAGTAGAATAAAAAAAGGCTACCAAGTAGATTCAGAGTAGAGATTCATCACAATCAAGGTGATATTTTGTCAGAATTTATAGATTTGTATCAGACAATTGAGTTGTCAACTAGTAGATAATTGCCTATTTCTTTCTAACAATTGTAATAGAGTTTTGGATAAAATCTCTTAATAGAGTAGACTTAGCAATCTTATGTAAATCTCTTAACTGAGTGCACACTTCATTAGTGTTGTTAAAATCCTATGACTAGGTAGATCTAGCTGAGCTAATATGTTACTCCTAATAGGATAAAATCACCAGAAGTGATCAAAACTTGTAGCCCTAACAGGAAAACCTTTTCTATCTGCAGTAGTGAATAATTTGTGGGTGTCATCCCCACCACAGTTTTTACCTTCTAACAAGGGTTTCTACATTACCAAAATACTTGTGCTATGTGATTGCTATTTGATTTCATGTTATTTAATTTCATAAGTTAAATGAATGTTTGATTCATGTAATTAGATACAAGCTATTTTGCAAAGGTTATCACTATTTATAGTCATAGATCTGAAAGGTTTACAAGTAAAGTTTTTGAGGGCACTGATTCACCCCTCCCCTCTTAGTACCTATCTCTCCTAATTCCAACAATTGGTATCAAAGCATAGTTCTCTTGTTGAACAGTTTAACCACTAAAGGGTAAAGATCTAAGCCATGGAGAGATATAAGCTTGATAAGACTATTGAGAATCAGAAGATAAAAATCTAGATGTTTATTGAATAGTACAAGAAAGCCAAGGAAGGACTGAAGAAATTACTAATTGAAAGGAAGAACCTAGCTATTCTACAAAATGAGATTGGTTACCATGAACAATCTATTGATGAAATGTTCAAGCATATTGGATCTAGTTCTGGAAGCATATCTGATGGATCTAAAAATATAATCACTAATTTATCTGAAAAGAATCAACATTTAACTGATCAAGTGAAAGCACTACAAATCGGTCAAGAATCTCAGATGGTGAGAATGGTAGAAATAATGAACAATGCTAGACAAGCTGAGCAAGAAAGGAATCTGGCTATTGATGACCGAAGACAAATGACTGAACAACTTCAAGCTAAAGAGAATGAAATATAGAGACTCACTGATTATCACTTCCAAGTATCTAATCAAATGATGACTGTGAATCAAGAAGTCAACCGAGTGAATGGAGAATTGTCAAGAAGACTAGAAGATGTTGCAAGACTCAGAGAGGAAAATGAAAAACTAAGAAATGATGTGAAAATTAGTAGTAACAAAATGAAATGAAGAAATTGGTTGAGGATAGTTCTAAGAAGATTGATGACTTTCTAAATAATCAAAGAAGATTTGGGAGTAGAGCTGGTATAGGCTACACTAGTGAAGGAGAATCATCACAACAAGCTGAACAAGTCAACAACAATCAAAATAAAAAACCTAAAGCATTGGCATGTTATCACTGTGGCAAACCAGGACATACATCTAATGTGTGCAGAAGCATAGCACAAGGTAAACCTCCTATCACTCCTAAGTTTAATGGATATTGTTATTACTATGGTAAGTTTGGACATCCAGCTTATGAGTGTAGAGCTAAATAGAATGATATTGCTAACAATACTACTGTGGAGAAAATATGCTATACTTGTAATAAACATGGACACACTGCACGAGAGTGTAAGGCAAAGATGAAGCAAGTATGGACTCCTACGCAGAAAACACAGTGAAAGCCCTATCAACCAAAGAGACAAGGTAACTCTTATGTTTGGGATTATAACACTTGGGCTAACTGTACTGCTTGTGGTAGATATGGACACATTGCAGCAAATTGTTATAGAAAGAGTCAGATTGGACAATCAAGAAGCTAGACAAGCACCAGAATGGCATGTATGCACTGTCATAGAGTCAGTCATTTAATCAAGAACTGAAGAGACTGAACACCAGATGAAAACCATGTATTTGAGAGTGGATATACTATTGTGGATATCACAAAGTTAAGGAACACTATGTGGAAGAAGACATCTAATGAGAATGTTGAGTCAAGTAATGCTATCGGTGAAACCTCATCCACTAGATTGGGTGACATCGGTACCTCTACTTAAGGTGATATAGGTATGTATGGAATTGACATTTCAAAATGATCACATTTTACATATAGTTCCTTATATATGATGTAGAAATACCAAATCTACATGAATAAAGATGCATTATGGTTTATGTGTTATGAGCTAACAATGTTATATAGTCGGTAAAAGAGAGACCAAGAGTTGGTTACCCATCGGTAATCACTATACAAGGTTAGCTGGACAACAGTGCAAACTGATGAAGAAATCCTATGTTAACCAAGCGGAGAAATTTTTTTAGTTTTCACCGAGCTGACAGTTGTTTCATACCAAAAGTTAGGTCAAGCATTTATTGCATGAAAGTTTGAGTGGGAATATTGAAAAGTCTATAAATACATGAGAAACAAAGTTTATTTTTACATTGTGATTTCGAAGAGCAAAGATTTCATAGAGAAGAGTTCAAGCTAAAAGATTTTTAGAAGAATTCAAGGCTACTATAGATCAAACCAACAACACTCTTCAACAATAGCGAGTAAGTTTATTTGCTACCAAACACTTTATTTACCTACTGCTAGCCAAAACCTTAAACCAATTTATGGCATTGACATCGTCCGCTAGCAAATCAAAAAGTGTTGAGGAAGAAGTTAATCTAATTGTAAGGGAAAATTTTGATGAACCTAAGTTCAAGCCACATCCCAAGGTCGTAGCACAAACATATTTAATGGGCGCTTTCTCAAGCATACCAGATAGGGTTTTGTTGAAAGAAGATGTAAGAGCGTATATTCATTACAAAATTGGAGAAGTTGGAGACTTTGAAACTGTTGCAGCACATTCACTACTCTCTGGTATGGATGGAAAATTGAAACTAGAATACAAGAAGATTATAGAATCAAGGTTATCATGTATCACATACTATCCACAATCATTTAAGACTAATTGGATCAGAATTGTATTGAGTAGATATCATGATGGAAAATTCTAGTTGGATAAACTAATAGAGGTCACAGAGAAAATGATAAGTAGGGTTACTGGGCTCCCTACAACTGACAAGGAAAAAGAATTCCATAGTTCGTCACGACTAGATGTTGAGAAGAACACTGGAGCACAATGGGATGGTCAGGCATAGAAGATTTCAACAATTAGAGACCTAGCAGTTAATTTCATAGCACATGTAATCAGGTATAAGATATTTCAATTGTTCAGACTCAACAGTGTACCCTACAATGCAGTAGATATGGCGTACAAAATTATGGAAAAAGGTCACTAGGTTGATCTTGCCGAGGTACTGTTACATCAACTATAAGAAAACATGAAGACAAGAAGGTCAAAGAATTCAAACACATGTAAGTTTGGATCGCTACTTGTGTGCATATTTTTCTTCATACAAAATTTTGTACTTGGCATCGGTAAAGTGAACTAGACAATAGATAAGCCTATAACTGTACAGATTACAAAGATAATAAATAAGTTAGGAAACAATCTGAATACATTATTTGATGCATACTTCAAAGAATTTTAGACTAAAATGCATCCAAGAAGTAGAATTCCAAGGGAATTAGTTGAAAAGTTTGAAATGGACATTTGTTTTGTAGTCAACACAGATCATTTAATGGTAAAATTAGTTGAACCTAGAATAAAATGGTTGGCATCAATGGGTTATGAAATGAACCATGATTTCGCACTAAAATCTATTAATGCACTGCTTGCATTACCAAAAGATCCCATTGCCACTAGGTTTGGAACATATGAAGAGGCCAAATCTAGAATCACTACAAGCATAGAGATCGATAAAAAAGGTAAAGAAGATGAGAAAAGATCTTACTGCTAGATATGGAGATGTGTCTGAAACACCTGAGGAGACACTAGTTGAATAGGCAACCGAAGGTCAGATAATGTTATCTAACAAGCCATATGATAGTGAGGAAATCAAGTCAGATAAAGAAAAAGATCCCACATTGGTTCCTCCACCTGAAGTTCCTATGAAGAAGTAGTTACCAGTACAAGAAGGTATGAGGACAAGATCTTCAACTATAGCTTGACCACCTGAGAAGAAAGAAGTAGAGAAGGTAATAAAATGTAAGGCAACTACTCCAACTAAGACTTATGCAAAGAAAGGATCCAAGGTAGCAGCTGATGCACCAAAGAAAAGGAGAAGAATGATAAGAGGAAGAGAAGACCTTGAAGATACTGAAATTGAAGATGCCACAAATCAATTCAAGGTGGTCAATAACAAGGTAAGGTCCATAGACCTTATTGGTCCAGAAATAGGTAGATTTGACAAGATGTCAAATGAGGATCAAACCAAGATGGAAGAGGCAGTCATCCAAATGATGATAAAATTCAAACGAGTACCATTGGAATTTTCTCATTCATTACCAAAGGAGTTGGATGATAGGATCAATAAAAAATGGGGCTATGCACTTGAAATTGAGAAAAGAAAGAGAGAAAGATCTCTAGTTCGGGCTGCTCCACATCTAAGCCTAGCAGAACTTAATGAACTCATGGCTAATCATCAACAAAGATTTGTTGTAAAGAAATGAGCCATGATGATACTGGATGAAAATTTGGTAGATGTAGAGGAGACTAGCAATGCCCTATGGAAAGCAATCATTAAAGCAAAAGAATAAGCAAATCAAAAAGCATACTTAAATTTTTCTAAGAAGAGACAAAATTCCAAAGGTAAAGGTATTTATATTGATGATGGTACAAAAGAGAAGTCAAAGGATTTAGTATATCATTTACCAAGGTAAATGATATCACCTAGAAAAAGGAGGAAATAAGTATCTCACATGATGCACCAGATAAAGTAGAAATCCAAATGAAGAGGAAAATTGATGACGATGTACTCATTAAGGACATCACAAATGGTGATCCTGATGACAAGAATGATGAGGATGTAAGTATTGCACCCCTAAATACTCAAGATGAAGAAAAAGTCATAGAGTGTGCATTTACATCACTACCGGGTGAGCTTCCTATACTTGCAGCAGCAGTAGAAATTCTTTCACAAGAACAACCCAATGGCTCAGACCCCGAGCAAAATAAAGACATCACAGGGGATCAAGACACTGAGAAATCTGCAGAGACAAATGAGCCTACACAAATAGAGGCACCTTCCACCAAGACAAAGGTAATAGATGAAACAAAGGAAACTGAGGTAATCCCACTTGACACCACACCCAAGGCTCCCAATCTATCAACCGAGACAATAGCTATCGAGGAGCAGAAGAAGGAAGAAAGTGTATCAATGAAGAAGGATGCTCTAAGGACTAGAGACAAGTCTCTTGTCATTACTGAGAAGAAATCACCATTAATATCAGAGAAGAAGAAGAAAAAGAAAGGAAAAGGACCGGTCACCCTAGATGAAGTGATACTTATTCCTAAGTGTGATCCGAGGACCTTGAGCCCCAAGGAATTAAGTAAATATGGGGAATTATGTCAAAGAAAGGTAGCACAAGAGAAGCTAAAGCAAGAAACTAAGATAAAGGAGATTCTAATAGATGTGAGGGATATCTTGCAACAGGTAGTATCTGAGGTGAATATTGATGAAGATACTCCCATCATAGATCAACTTGCCATATTGATAGAGAAGATGAATGCCCCGGATATTGATGTAGACAAATGGATTGAAGAAATGGCAGAGTCAAGGATACAAAATAAACTGGTAGAGAAAATAAGCCAAGACGTGGCAATAAAAAAGGTTAAATTATTTGAGGTAATAATTGAGATCAAATCTATCACCCAGTTAATTTGTCAGTTTTTACTCAAGCTTTGTACTGTAGACACCTTCACTGTTATAGTCAGTGAAAAGATAAAAGGACTGGAAGTAGAAATCAAGGTCAATACAACTGTAGCTATAACCAAGCCAAATGCTTTCTCAAAGCACATTCACCGAGTTTAAGAACTCCGGTGGTTAATAGCAGATTTAAAGAAACAAGAAGAGCACATAATAGATTAGGTCACTAATTTACAGAAAGAACTCTTGCCATACCTGAAAATTTTTGAGGCACACATTGTCAAAGTAGAGCCACTTGTTGCAATACATGAGATTTTGATGTTGGAGAACATATTTTACATGCATGCACAAATTGGTCTTGAGCATATTGCTCTCACCAACTTGAAAGAGGAATGGGAAAACCTCTTGGAGTCAGTCAAGAAAACCCACAAGCATATTTTTGACAAGATGTGAGTATACTACTAAATTTTTGTATTTTGCATTACTATCAAAAATGGGGAAAAAAAATGTATATGACATATGGAAAATAAGTACATAGATGCTATGTATACTACATATTACCGGGAGCATGCATCAAGGGGGAGAATTTTAGAAATTTTGATAAGTATATGTATGTGGCGGAGATATAAGGTATATATAGAAAGTTTTGTCTATATACATTCAAAGTTTTGATACTAATGCCAAAGGGGGAGATTGTTATCTCTATTGAGCATTCAAGGTTGTCATCAATATCAGAGGTTATGAAAGATATCGGTCGGTCACTTACATTGAGCAAATTGGTAACTAGAAGAAAGATAGACTAGTTGGTAATGCTTACACACCGAGCATCAGATAGTTTACCGAGCACCAATAGACATCGACACCGATAGATAGTAAACACCGAGCGTCATAGTATACACTAAGTAGTTTATATAGTGTTTATCGAGGATCACAAAAAATGGCATAGTAATCTGAAATGGCACATTCTTCTATTCAAATGGTTACAACAAATCAGAAAATGTTTTACCAAGATCGAGGAATATTCAATGCTATGATATTTATTAAATTTAATGTATATCTTATGTAATAGTTTGATCTAGGTCATTTTTGTACATCATAGATCTTAGGGTTATGATTAAGTTGTGTAACCTAATTTTGTTAAAGCAGCAATAGCAGATCACTATATAAATGTATGTTTACATCATTTTTGGTGTGAACTGATGCAAGAATAGATATATGTATCAAGGAGAACTTGAAGCATTTTCCTAACTTCAAGTCTATCAGTTAACAGAGTAGATTGCAGAGGATATCAGATTAAGCAGAATCAGAAAAGGCTACCAAGTATATTTAGAGTAGAGATTCATCACAATCAAGGTGATATTTTTTCAGAATTTATAGATCTATATCAAACAATTGAGATGTCAACTAGAAGATAATTGCCTATTTCTTTCTAACAATTGTAATAGAGTTTGGATAAAATCTCTTAATAGAGTAGACTTAACAGTCTTATGTAAATATCTTAACCGAGTGCACACTTCATTAGTGTTGTTAAAATCCTATAACTAGGTAGATCTAGCTGATCTAATATGTTACTCCTAACAGGGTAAGATTACCAGAAGTGATCAAAACTTGTAGCCCTAATAGGGAAACCTTTTCTATCTGTAGTAGTGAAGAATTTGTGGGTGTCATCCCCACCATAGTTTTTACCTTCTAACAAGGGTTTCTGCATTACCAAAATACTTGTGTTATGTGATTTCTATTTGACTTCATGTTATTTACTTTCATAAGTTAAATGAATGTTTGATTCTTGCAATTAGATACAAGCCATTTTGCAAAGGTTATCACTTTTTACAGTCATAAATCTGAAAGGTTTACAAGTAAATTTTTTGAAGGTATTGACTCACCCCTCCCCTCTTAGTACCTATCTCTCCTAATTCCAACAGTTGCACCAAAAGATTGACCTGTTAATGCCTAATACAACTACTAGACTTATAGAAGACACATGAGGTGGTTAAGCCATGTCATGAATCCTGAGGGGAGCACTAGCCATTTTTCCAACACAAAGGTCTGATTGTGCTACTAATCTGAGTTGGACCTATTGAGAGGGATGTCATCTATCAAGTTCTAGACTTTCCCCTTGCATACAATATACTATTGAGAAGACCATATATCCATGAAATGTAGGTTGTTCCATCCACATATCATCTATGTATCAAGTTCCCATTCCACAGAGTAGAAGTAACAGTACCTGCCAATATGGGATATTCTTGCAATACACTCACATAATCTACTAACAACTTTGTCCCAACCAATAAAGAGTCTATTGAATTCTTCGATGCCAAACTCAAAGAAATGGAACAGACTCTGAAGCTCAAAGATATAGGCATGGGGGGTATCAAATTGAACCTATGTTGTCATTAGCAGGTTTGCCTCCATCTCCACATTCCTATGTGAGACCCTCTAAGAGTAATAAACCTTATGTTATCTCTCCTCAAATACTCTATGATGGTGCTGATGCAAGAGCATCTCGGGTCCTTGGAAATCATGTGTCACCAAAAACATTTGTGAGTTTGTGTATGTTTCTTAGTTCTTGCTTTTACCGAGTTGGTTTGGTGTTGCTCGGTTTCTTATGTTCGCCGGTGTTGGTCGGTTATCTCTTTGGTGCTTGATTAATTTACCTGGTGCTCGATGATGCTTGTTTGGTGCTTGGTAACCCTTATTTATCGATGGGTTTCTGTTGAGTTCTTGTTGAGGCTAAATTGTGCATTTAATTTGGGTCATAGATTTAATGTTGGTATCCATCATTGGGAAACATGTGGTCCTAGATCTAACTGTTCCTTCCATTGATTGTGGATCTGAAGCCTGACTTAGTTTAGTAGCCTCTTGTATAAGTATAGATGTTTGGTTAGAGTTTAGGGAGTCATTTTTTGGATAGAAGTAAGAAGATAGAAGATTAGATATTGTTGGTAGATTCTCACTTGTTGAGGACTTTTGTAATTCATTCTAATATATGGCCATAATTGGGAAGGCCTTATAGCTTGAAATGTATGAATCAAATTGAATGAATATATGAGAGATCCTGCATTCTCTCTCTCACTATGTTTTTTGTTGTTTCCACATGTTGTTGAGCCAAGGTGGTTTAGGTTAGGGTGTGCCATTACTTGGCCCCTATCTATCTTCTCTAGCATTAGGTGGTATCAGAGTGAGGTTGAGATCTAGATCTAGGTCTACAAATCTAGGTTTGTAGGTTCCTTCTTGTGAATCCCTAGTTAATTTTTGTAGGGTAGTAGATTGTATGACCTGCAATTGCAGAGGGTTTCTAATATGGTTCATGGGAGGCAAGATGTGGATCCAGGATTAGCAGACATGTTGATATAACTTGCTACTAGACTTGAAGCTGTTGAAACATCCCAAAGAAGAGGTTGACATCTTGAAGATTTTAGTGATGATGAAATTCAGGTGGAACAAGGTGATGCAGAACCCGCACCTATGATGGATCAGGGTGAAGAAAGATTCTTGAAGGCTTTGACAAGTTTGAAGTCTATACCACACTTTAACCCTCTTGAGTATAGTGGAAAATTGGATTCTGATGAATTGGTGGATTGGATCATTGAGATGAAAAAGTATTTTGAGGATGAAAATATACCTGAGGAAAAGAAGGTTAAAATTGCAAGCACAAAGCTGAAGAGCCATGCATCCTTGTGGTGGGAAAATCTGCAGTTGGACAGGAAAAGGAAAGGCAAAGACAAAATCAAGCTATGGAATAAAATGGTGAGTAAATTGAAAGAAAAATTCTTACCTTGTGATTATCAAATTAACCTAGTTAGATGAATGCAAAGTTTGAGGCAGAAAGATAGCTTGGTAAAATATTATACTAAAGAATTCTATAGATTAGATATTAAATTTGGACATGATGAAGATGATGTGGAAATAATTGCTACATACCTGAATGGTTTTAGGGTTTCCATCCAAGAAGAAATTATTTTGGTCAAATTGGAGAACATTGAAGAGGCTTATCAATTTGCATTGAAAGGTGAGGAGAAATTGAACAAGAGAAATGAATAGAGACAAAGAGTTAGAGGTGGTAGATTCCCTAGAGGAAGAGGTAGGTCTAATGGTGAAAATGGTAGATCTAAACCTGAAATGACAAATTTGGATAAAGGCAAGACTGAGTGGAAAGGTGAAAGTTCATGTAGAGGTAGAGGTAGTAACTACCGAGGTGGTTATAGTAGAGGTAATTTCTGAGGAACTTTTTACAATTATGGAGAAGAAGGACATAGATCTTTCAAATGTACACATGCTAATAAGAAGGCTGGTAGTAGTAGAAATGCTTTGGTGCAAGAAGAGCCACCGAATGAACCATGAGAAGGAAAATAACTTGATGGTAAGGAGAGCACTATGGAACGAAGGTAAAAAGGAAGATCCAGTAAGGAAAAGTTTGTTCAAAACTAGATGTAGAGTTTCTGACAAAGTTTGGAAGGTTATCATTGACAATGGTAGCTTGGAGAATTTGGCATCTCAGGAAATGGTCACAAAATTGCAATTAAAAAGGTTGGAACATCTGAAACCTTATCAGATTTCATGGATCAAGGATGAGAATACACTCTTGGTAAGTGAACAATGTTATGTGAATTTAAAAATTGGAAAGTACTATGATAAGGTGTTATGTGATATCATTCCTATGGATTGTTGTCATATTTTGTTGGGTAGACATTGGCAATATGATAGACATTGTATATATGATGGGAGATTGCATAAATATACTATTTGGGCTGATGGAAGGAGAAAAATCTTGTTACCTTCAATTGAAGAACCTGTTAGTAATGTTTTCACATCTATGAAAGTTTTCTTGATGGAAGGAAGACAGTTTGTTAAGGATTTGAAGAAGAATGATATATGTTTTGCTATGATTCCTAACAAATTGAGTAAGAAAATAGAGGATAGTGTTCTTGAGGAGATTGATAAGTTACTCATCGAGTATAGTGATATCATTTCTAATAATGTACCTGATGGTTTTTCACTGAAGAGAAGCATTGATCATTGTATGGATCTTATCCCTCGAGCTAGTTTACCGAATAAGGCACCTCATTGGTTAACACCTATCAAGAATTAGGAATTGAACCGATAGATTCAAGAGTTGTTGGATAAAGGTTTGTTCAGAGAAAGTATGAGTCCTTGTGTAGTACCTGCTATATTGGCACCAAAGAAGAATGAAGAATGGTGAATGTGTACTAATTCCAGATCAATCAACAAGATAACAAAAAAGTATAGGTTTCCTATACCGAGAATGGATGATATAACAGATAGTTTGACTCGAGCAAAATATTTTACCAAAATTGATTTGAAAAGTGGGTATCATCATATCAGAATCAGAGAAGGTGATGAATGGAAGACTACTTTCAAGACAAAAGAAGGTTTGTATGGGTGGTTGGTTATGCCTTTTGGTTTAACTAATGCACTGAGTACTTTTACAAGATTGATGAATGAAGTTCTCAAGAATTTTTTGGGCAATTTTGTGATTGTATATCTTGATGATATTATGAAAGTTAGTAAGACTAGAGAAGAACATTTGTTGCATGTTAGAAAAGTTTTGCAGAGATTGAGAGAAGAAAAGTTGCTGATAAATTTGAAAAAGTGTTCATTGATGAAAGAGGAGATTGTGTATTTGGGATTTTTGATTTCAGCTGATGGTTTGAAGATGGATCCTGAAAATGTTGAAGCTATTTTGAATTGGCCTACACCTCTGAATGCCAGTGAGGTAAGATCACTTCATGGTTTGGAAATTTTTTACTGAAAGTTCATAAGGAATTTCAATTCAATTTTTAATGCTATGACTGATACTATGAGAGGAGATAAAAGAGAAATCAAGTGGACACATGGAGTTGATAAAAGTTTTGAGACTCTGAAGAAAAAGGTTGCTGAATTGCCTATTTTGGCATTGCCTGATTTCAATAAGGTATTTGAAGTGGAATGTGATGCAAGTGGTAGTGCAATAGGAGTTGTGTTGAGTCAAGAAGGTAAACCTATTTCTTTCTTTAGTTAAAAGTTGAATGATGCTAGGAGAAAATATTCCATGTATGATCAAGAATTCTATACTATTGTTCAAACCATGAAGAAGTTGATACATTATTTGATACCAAGTGAGTTTGTGTTATATACTAGTCATAAGGCTGTACAGTATTTGGGTAGTCAAAATAAGTTGAATCAGAGACATATGAAATGGATTGAGTATTTGCAGAGTTATACATTTGTGATAAAGCATAAGAGTGGAGTCACTAATTGAGTTGGTGATGCATTAAGTAGAAGAAGATCTTTGATGACTGAGATGAGAATTGAAGTTCTTGGTTTTGATGAGATGTGAGATTTGTATGAGACTGATCCTAATTTTTCTAAGCCATGGAGAAAGTGTAGAGCACCTATTCAAGACCAACTGAGTACAAAGTGGGAAGAATATTTCATTCAAGAAGGTATGTTGTTTAAAGCTATTCAGTTGTGTGTACCGAGAGGAAAAATGAGAACTAATTTGATAAAGGAGAAACATAGTAGTGGTTTAGCTGGACATTTTGGTATTAACAAGACATTGAATTTGCTTAAGGAGAAATACTTTTGGCCACAATTGTATAAAGATGTTTAGAAATTTGTGAAAAGTTGTGGAATTTGTCAAGTTACAAAAGGAGTAAGTCAGAATACTGGATTGTATACACCGATTGTTGTTCCTAATAAACCTTGGAGTGACATTAGTATGGATTTTATTCCTGGCTTACCAAAGATAGTAAGAGGTAATGATTCTATATTTTTTGTTGTGGATAGATTTTCTAAGATGGCACATTTTATACCTTGTAGAAAGACATCAAATGCAGTACATGTAGAAGATATTTTCTTTAAGGAAATTGTCAGATTGCATGGATTACCAAGGAGTATTATCTCTGACTGAGACAATAAATTTGTTGGATACTTTTGGAAGAATCTTTGGAGAAATTTTGGTACTGAGTTGAAATATAGTTCTACATTTCACCCATAGACTGATGGATAGATTGAAGTTGTGAGCATAAGTTTGGGAAATCTTTTGAGATGTTTAGTTGGAGACACACCAAGTAATTGGGATTCTGTGTTGGCACAAGAAGAGTTTTCATACAATAATTTAGTGAATAGGAGTACTAGAAAGAAACCTTTTGAGATTGTAAATGTCTTACAACCAAGAGGTATATCTAATTTGAAAGACATTGATGATGGAAGAAAGAGAAGTGATGAAGGAGTAAAATTTGCTGAGTACATGAACACATTGCATGAAGATGTGAAAATCAAGCTGGAAGAGAGTAATCAGAAATAAAAAGACAAAGCTAATAGATCAAGAAGACATAAGACTTTTGATGTTGGTGATGAAGTGATAGCTCATTTGAAGAAAGGTTGATTTCCTGTGGGAACATATGGGAAGTTGAAAATGAAAAAGTTTGGCCCTTGCAAGATTTTGAGGAAATTTGACAGTGGTAATACATATGAGATTGAGTTACCTAATGACATGGACATATCACTGATTTTCAACATTTATGATTTGTATGAGTATCATGAACCTAATGAAGACATGATAGTACTGATGGAGTATCCTAAGAAACAAAATGAAGAATTTGAGAAGATTTTGGAGCAAAGAATTGGTAGAAGTACAAGAGGAAAACAATATATGGAATATCTGGTAAAGTGGAAGAATAGACCGATCGAAGATAGTTCATGGATTTCATAGTCTGAGTTGGATGTAGCTCAAATAATACATACTGAATGATTCAAAGAATCATTTCTTAATAACCCCAAGTGTCTGATGCAGGAGCATCTCAAGTCCTTGGCAATCCTATGTAACCAAAAACATTTGTGAGTTTGTTTGTGTTTCTCGGTTCCTGCTTAGACCGAGTTGGTTCAGTGTTGCTTAGTTTTCTATGTTTGCTGGTGTTGGTTGGTTATCTCTTTTCCATTTGGTGAATTTCCCTAGCACTCGGTGATGCTTTTCTGGCACTTAGTAACCCTTGTTTACCGATGGGTTTCTTTTGAGTTCTTGTTGAGGCCGACTTGTGCATTTAATTTGGGTTGCAGATATAATGCTGGTATCCATCAGTGGAAAGTGTGTGGTCCTAGATTTGACCATTCCTTTCATTAATTATGAATCTAAAGGCTGACTCAGTTCGGTAGCCTCTTGTATAAGTATAGATGTTTGGTTAGAGTTTAGGGAGTCAATTTTTGGATAGAAGTAAGAAGATAGAAGATTAGAGATTGTTGGAAGATCCTTGCATGTTGAGGACTTCTATAATTCATTATAATATCTGGCCATAACCAGGAAGGCCTTATAGCTTGACATGTATGAATCAAATTGAATGAATATATGAAAGATCATGAATTCTCTCTCTCAATGTATTTGTTGTTGCTTCTATGTGTTGTTGAGCCAAGGTGGTTCAGGTTAGGGTGTTCCACTACTTGGCCCCTATCTATCCTTTTTGGGTTTAGGTGCCTTTATATGGGCCACAACACCACTAGAGGATAATGATGAAGACATGGCTATTACAGATTGGGTATATAAAGGAAAGGACACATCTAAAAAAATGACTCCAACTTGTGATATAGACTAGGAACCATACAATGAAGGTTTCAAGCTCATGAAATGAATTGGTTACAAAGGGAGTGGCCCTATAGGGGTGAATGACAATGTCTTACTTGAACAAATTGAAGCCATAGGTTTTCAAACAAAGGACACCACAGGTATAGGCTTCAAGAAGATCCCGTTTCATTTAGGGGTTAACAAATTTATACCAGAACTAGAATACCATCCAAAACCTAAAGGCACTGCTTCAGCTGACAAATCAAAGGACAACTTTGACACAGATACATTTCCCTATCCTATTCCTCCAGATCTTGCTACACTCTTTGTAGAGCTAGATGATCCTTTATCATGTGTTAGTAGAGCAAAGAATAAAAGTGATTTTGATGATATCGCCTCAATCACCCCACTGACATACAAGCAGTTGATAGAAATGAAAACTACTGATCCTAATTATCCACGTGAATTGTACATGCCACCACATTTTCAAAAGTAGTTTGAACATGATCACCTTCAACAAACCATCAATACTACAAGAGATGAAAATAAGTTAGAGGGTACAACAAGTGTTGATGGAATTCCTATATCATGCATCACTGACTCGCATGAGTATGAGTTTGATTCCTTGTCTAATGGAACTTTTGATAAAGATGTAGATACTATTCATATGTATGAAAACCTTCTTGAAGTAGGTGAAGGGTCTAGTGTTAGGACAATCGCATGTGATTCCACTAATGTTAACATACCCTCTACTTCCAACGTGAGGTCTCAAAGGGACTCAAATGCACCTCTAGATGAGATTGCTTTAGGTCTCAACTTGCTTGTCCATGCTTTCGATGACTATACTATGGACGCACTTGAACCCACCACTTCTCTTTCACTCCACCATCCTAAGCTCATCAAGTGGAACTCTACCTCCCCATTTAGTGAAGTCCTTACATTCCATAATCACTATACTCTTACCTGTTACCTTAACATTGTTGAACTTGTAATGTTCTCCACAAGTGAAGACATTGTCAACATGACTGAAGCCGATATTAAGTATCTCAGTCAAAAAATTAAAAGAAAAAAGAATAGGCACTCTGATGGTGAAAATCACATTGTGGCAGTGTCAGAGCTGAAAAAAGTAAAAATAAAAAGACGTATCCAAGCGTGAAAACCTCTCTGAGGTGCCCGAGGATGGGATACTTGATACACTTCCAAGTCATTTTCAAGAAAGATCATCAGTTCTGATTGAACCAACCCAACCAATGACCTTGGGCACGAAAGCTGTTGTAATACCCCAAAAATGGGCTATAGGTTCATTAACCTCATTCATTGTCAAAATTGATCGAAATAAACCTAAAAGTCCTAACTTAGGGCAAATCTGCACATCAAATTATCAAAACCCTAATTGATTTTAACCTAATTCTACATCGGGGAATATTTCCTAAATATTCGTAATTTATCATAATTATCCTGATTAAATATTATTTGGTGATAAATCATATTTATCCTAAATTTGATTAATTGAATATGATAAATATTTAATTAATTAGATTAATACTACCACTTAATTATTTAATTAGATTTAATTCTATTTATTCCTAATTAATATTATTTTTATTTGACAATAAATCAAAAATTCTACGAATAACCAATTAAATTCTTATTTAATTAATTAAATCCATTTGTCAAATTTAATGATATAGTTTTGGAATAAAGTTTGATTTAATAATTGATTAACCCATAAATCAGTTATTTTAATTCAAAAATCAGTTAAGTTGAGGATAAATCACTTAATTATTAAATTAATACATTTTAAATCATGCACAATTAGAAAAGCAGTCAACTTTAAATTAATTATCAATTTCAATTTGCTAACTTTTGAAACTTAACATGTCATTCTGAGTTGGAAAAATGATCTAAAACTCTATTTTGAGTTTAAAAAATTGCTTTTGCATGATTTTATGAGTTGATTTCTTGTTAACTCAAAAATCAACCTGAGTTTATCAAGAGTGATTTATGGCGTTCCTCAATGAATCATCAAGCCATGGATTTCTATATAATTGAGGCTCAATCCTTCATCTTCCCCCTGGTGAATTTGCATACTTGAACTCTAGCGAATTTGCATCTGAAAAGTCAAGCTTTTACGAAATAGATGATTTGTGATATCTTTTTTTTCATTTCATTCATTTTTCATATCATAGTATATCATTGTTAGATTAATTTGCATATCATTCAATCCATTCTAGAATAATTTCATATCAGTTTTAACCTTATTTGTATAGAAAACCCAAAAATATAGATTAATTTGCATACAGTTTTCATTCATCTTTAGCAATAAATCCTTCGTTTAGGTGTTGCATTGTCACCGATCTCGATCTTAATATGAGAATACCATAATCACATCTACTAGAAGATAGTAAATCACCTGGTTAGCTTAGTTCATTTATATTGCAAATTTTTTGATTTCGTAACCTCAAATGTTTTACTGAAGTGTTGTGTCTATAGCTAGACTCAATTTTCACACGCACATTTCTTGCACCCACCGTGTGGCCCTGAAATGGGTTTCCATTCTTTTCTATCAATTTTCTCTCAAAACTATGATTTTTATTTTATGTTCGTACAACTTTCATATGACTTTTGATAGATTATCGTACAAGGACCCCCTAAATATCATACAATAGGCAAAAATCTTGGGAATCATACTAATTGTTTGGTATTGTCATTTGAGAGTTGCATTGTCATGTGCATACTGACCCACTGTCGTTTCATATCTAGAAAGTTGTATAGGAAGTAACCCACTATCATACGAGTTTTCACACCAGAATTCAATTGTCATATCATATTTCTAGGTAGTCTTTCAGATTTTCATTTCAAATTTGGATTGATAGCTAACCCTAATAATTGATATTTTATGTTTTTGATTGATACTTGATGTTCTGACTCATGAGAAAATGCAACAAAATTGAAAAAAAGGTAAAATCTACCAAGCACGTTGTGTGGGATTTCAGGTATTTTTCTACATTTGATAACATTTTGATTTGGGACATAAAAAGAATCTCTCTTGTGTCTAGCTTGAGTGTTTTCTTTCTTTCATAGATCACACGTTCCTTTGGGCTCTAAAACAAACATAGATTTTCTTTTCACATATCTATTACACATAGTAATTAGGCCCTATGAACACTATTTGTGGCATTCTTGAGAGAGTGGGCTTCATTCACTTTTTTTGCATGCAAAGCTCTTCTTGAAGATAGATCCCCTTGTAGGTAGGGAGGATACTGTTATTATCTCACGGTCTTACTTGGTTCAATTTTCACCTTTGATCGGTACGTTCTCTCTTGGACCCACTTAGAGAGCTCGGTAGACATTGGTGTTGACATCACAAACCTTGGTGAGGTAGTTTTAGTCTTAGCATCTCAATTGATCTATCTACTATGTTTTGGTGAAGTGAAGAGGCTAGAGGATTATGCTCTATTCCCTTTTTGGGTAGCATCCGAAACTCAGATCCTTGAATCTAAACTAAGTCCCCATGTGGTCCTTTTTATGAGTCACCTTGATAGAGAGGGTTAACCGTAGTGGACATTCCCTTTATTGGGTCAACCACATGGATAGAACCTCAAGCGTTAATAGTCATTTTCGCCATGGTAGCAACAACATTGTCACAAAAGCTAAGCAAAAAGTCAATTTTGGTGTCAATTGTTGTGCGTGTTTTGTCAATTGTTATGCTAGACCCTTTACATTATCGTACAAGCCTACATAAAGTCATATCAAAGTTTTATCAAAGCTGTTAGAAAGTACTCAAAATTTCCAGAAACTTAGCCAACAGATTTTGTCAGAAAAATCACTGTGTCAGGAATAGAGCAGAAACCCAGAGAAATCCAATTAATTTACCTAAAGTGGTCTCTTGAGTTTGATCTAGCCTTTTGATCTATTGATTTGAATCCCATTTGATCTTGTGTCAAAACCCTATCAAAATGATCTTCAATCTTCAAAAAAAATGGCTAAGTGTTGTGAGCTCAGGTCCGCCATCCTCAGGTCCACCATCTTTTGGGCATCTACCCATACAACTAGGGGACAATATCCTACACTTACATCCAATCAATCTTCTCAAACATCAATCAACCCAATCTTGACAAGGTTGCATCATTTGATCTCTCCTAAACCAGATCATTCATTAGTTGTCTTCATCTTTCTCTTTTGCTTCACCCCAAGTTAATGGTGGAAACTAGAGCTTCCTCACAATGAAAACAAAGAGAACAACCTAGAATCTCTTTAGTGGCATCTTCTGTGATTTCTCAAACCTTTCATTTGTCTTACGAAATGAATATATTTGTAGAAGATGCTCTTGGAAACCTCTACTTGAAAGGTGGTTACAAAACTCCTCTCATATCAATCCATGGAGGTACTCAATCAACTCCACATCAATCAATCCCTATTAGTCCTCATAGCATCACAAAGTATTAAGCAGGAGGAAACCCAGGATCCCAAGGCCATCAATCTAATCAAGAAGATCCTAAACCAACCTTGTCTAAAATTGACTGATATAGAACTAATGAGCACTTTCAAAAAATGATGAAATATTAGTTACAAGAAGAGAAAGAAATCTATTTCTTAGAGCTAGCTTGTCAAGGAGCTAAAATTCCTCCAAACTTTAATGTCGAAGACATCATCACTCAAGAGGAAGAGACTCCTATCACAACCATGATGAAATAGATGCATGCCATGCAAGTTAAGCTCAACAAACTATAAAAAAAGAAGGAACCTAAGGAGTTCTCCATGGAGGCCCTATGTCCTTTTCCTTTTGATAAAAACTTATACATGCCACCATTCCCAAAAAGAGTGGAAATTCCAAAATATGACAAATACGATGGTAACTCTAACCCCCAAGATCATGTCAGGGAATTTTGTACTTAATCCATGGAGTTTATGTATGAACCAACTTATTTGATGTGTCTTTTCCCAAAATAGCTAGGAGGAGAAGCCATTCATTGGTTCTCTAAAATGCCTCCAACTATCAAAACCTTTCAGGAGATCATCAAACTATTCTATCATTAGTACTCCTACAACATCCAACATCCGGTCACCATGATCAACATCTGTAATTTGAAGAAAAACAAAGGAGAACCCTTCCTGACCTTCCTCAAGTGATGGAGGAAGAAGTTTTCACTCTATGCTAGACCTATTCCAGAAATTGAAAAACTGGAGATCTTCATCAACAATTTGATTCCGAAACTTAATTATCATTTACAAATTTAGAATCACACTTCTTTTGAGAAAATGGTAGAAAATGCCATAAAAATTAAAAATGTGCTTTCTCGTAAGGGAGATATATCAATTAAACATGATAGCAAGTATGAATTTGGTTCTAGTTCCAATAATAAAGATAAAGTCAAATTATGGAACAAGAATAAGAATGTTGTCATAGATGGTGTTGTTGATCACGTCAGTGCTCCATCCAAAGCACTAGCAGTCAATCTCACCATTGGTACCCAGGCCATAAAAGCTTCTGAACAAAAGGCATTTGAATCTTCCAAAAATTCTAATGACTATAAACCATGGGTTTCAAAACCAAAGCGCGAGTTCACTCCTTTGGGTGAGTCCTTAGAATCTTCCTTGAAAACACTCTTAAAAAAAAAAATCATCATGTTACCTAAGATAAAACCATATGATCCTGAAGTTAAACCTAAATGGTGGAGAGAGACCAATTTCTGTGATTTCCATCGAAACAAGGGTCATAAAACCAATAACTGCATACACTTAAAGCATCTGATTCAAGACAAAATTGATGAAGGAGAAATTTTAATTGACAACCACAAATCCAACAAAGATCATATGGCATTCACGGAACCATTTCTGAAACATGCTCAAGGAGATTCATCTTCTCAACCTAACATGGGTGCCAAAATCAATTATGCCTACTCTGGAAACAATGCTGTCATAAACATGGTTGAACCATCTGAACATTGAAATGTCATCACACTGGTACATTTTGTGCCATTTTTTGATAGAATATTGGTCGAAGTTTGTACCTAACTTGGTCGAATCATCAACCTACTAGTTTTTCGCTATTATCTGCATCGAAATATCGACCCATTGCTGCAAACGTAGAATGATGGATGCCAATATTGGTAAAAAATGAGGGCAATCTTGGTCAAAAATAACATAAGCAAGTGTTGGTATATTAGTCGATCATTCTGTTAGTACCTTGAAAATTTTTCATGGCCCGAGCCCTTTTCTTCTAGTCTCTATAGTTTTTTTTAGGTCTCTGGCATTAGCCCTAGTTCAAACTTTTGAAAAACTAGCCGTTGGTGTGAAAACCCTTTATTTTTCCCATACCCTGTTCTAATTTCAAGTTACCTTTTTGGGTCACTTAAAAGTCCTATTTCTCCTGTGATTTATATTTTTGGTCGACTTGCGGTGGTTTTCCTTTAATTTTTCCTAAGTTTCTATACCCCCGAGGGCCTAAAATATTTCCTATGGTCCTGCGCCTTTATTTTCCTTAGTTTGTCATTGTAATATTTTCCTATATTTCACCCTTTCAAAATATGTGGTTGTCATTAATTCACAAGACTATTTGGTGTCAGAGGTCTCTAACATGCGAATTTGTGACTATGTGCCATCTATCCTAGCAGGCCTTATCTTCCTTCCCTGTTGACTTGTTAACGAGTGAGCAGAATCAATGATCATCGCTATACCGCTAAGGGAAGATGTGTGGGTTTTAACATAACACTTTAATGATGGCCTTCCGATGCATTCCCTAAAGAAGGCTGACAAAGGTGGGTCAAAAGTGACATGTAAGTACAAATGGCAAGCCTTGATTGGTCCATAGTTGAGTGACTGGATATGCTGTCAGTGGGACCTGGTTTCCAGATGCATCAAAGGGTCTTGACATTGTCAGTAAATCAATGAACGGTGTAAGTTCTTATAGGATTTGTCAGAGGTTTGAGATTTTGCAATGGCCGTTGATTTCTTTCGGTGTCAGGGGGTTGTCAAGGCAGGGACGAGATTCTAGATCAATGACAGGCATGTAATCTAATGGAATCTTGTCAAGCCATGTGGTAAGACGGTAGTTCTCTAAATGTTTTAGCGGTTTAGTGAACAAGCATTTGCATAATTGCTAAACTATCTAGTGGAGACGTAAAGTATTCTGTGACTTGGAGTTATCCTTCAGTCGCCAATTCGCTAAGTTTGGCTAGGGTCCTATTAAATGAAAAATCATAAAGACCGTGAAAAAGAAAGATTAGATGGTCAAGACTTAAAGTTGATCGAGATTCAAATGCGGACCGCCAATTTGCTACTAGCGCTATGAAACTAACCGTTTGATTTCAAATTCAAATTTCTAAGGGTTTCCTACGACCAAAAGGACTAGAATTGAATGCTTTCACGACTGGATTTGATTTGTTAGGTGGCGCTTGTTGTTGTAGTGTGGTCCAAGGTGTTCCATGATTGTTTGCAAGGGTGTGTACCATGTTCTTTGTGCTCAAGGTGTGTTGCAGGTGGCCAAACAGGTTGACATTTTGGGCATTTTTGTGATTCTCAATACCTTCTTAGTGAGATTAGTCATGATTAGAATCACTCTGAGATCTGTCTTCTCTTGGTCACCTAGGTTTCTTCCCCTGTAATAAATTTGTGACCATTTCTAGTTGGTTTAGTGGTTGAAACCCTAACCCTAGTCACTCAAAGCTTGACGCATCCTCTTTGAGGATTCCAAGGTGACTAGTGGTGGTATATATTGCAGCATTTTTTATTTTGTAAGGGTTGTTGTTGATGGTATTATACTGAGTAAGGAGAGCCTGGATCTTGGGTCTATTTCTTTGGCATTTTTTTGTCTTGGTAATTTATTGATTCTGAAAATTAATGAGAATACACTTGAATTCCTGTCTCAAATCTCTGATTGTCTTCTTTTTTTGATTGTGGATTCATATATGTTAAGGTCACAAACTGGATTAGCATATGGTAAACAAAGAGTATTGTGAGATCAGCTTGGAGTTCCTAACAAAGTTAGGATTAAAGCCTTTAGGGTGATTTCAGTGAGTTCATTATTAGGTTGGAATTTTATGATCATGTTTGGGAGTGAGGGGAGTAATAGGAAAATCACTTACTCTAAGTTCATGTGTGTTTGAGTTAAGGTTTAGTTGATATATGTTATCAAGTGACTCTTTGCCCTGGTTAAGGCATTGATCCCTTCTCTAGAGGCAGTCCATCATCATCAATCACACACACAAATCAAATGATTAAATCCTTAAATTAGTTAGTAAAGAGTATATTGGTATAACATTTTATGATTCCTTTGAAGAAGTGAGTCAAGGGTACACCTACCTGAGCATTAAGGCTCAAAGTGTAGGAGGATCTCATTGTTGATCCTTGTTAATTGGCCCTCTTCCTTGTAGACTTTGGAGTGGTGATATAGTCAAGATTATATTAAAGTTATCCATCAAAGTATAACTCTACAAGTTGAAGATCAAATGGAACTCCCAACAAAATGGCGACTCTACTGGGGAGAGTCTAGAGATAAAGATTTTCAAAGTGCACTCTTATTTTCCTATTGTGTTTAGTTAAACGTTTTCCCATCTTTGGTGGGTGGCAACTCAAGAGGTTAGAACCAGTGTCATACAACAAATCATGGACAAGAGAAGGAATACTAGGTCCTTTGTCAGAAAAAATCTGGAGGTCACTCTAGAACAATTGCCTAGACAATAGAAGAAGAGTTGGATCAGAAGGAATGGTGAGTCTACTAGTGCTCCCATAAGAGAAAAAATAAATACTAGAGGTAGAGCACCACATGTTTCCTCAAGTGAGGAAGGTTCACAAGATAGATTTTCTAGATCAGATGGTGGTCACTTTGAGGCTAGATTTTATGATACCCCAGAGGCTGTATTTCAAGACAAGGGTCCATTGCCTATAGGTCAGGATGAACAAGCTAGAGAGATGGGTTTGGAGATTGATTTAGATCTAATGAAGATAATTTCAGAAGGGAGCCCATGAGACCAAAGCAAGTCCATTTCCCATATCAAAATCTTACTGATATGGATGTGCCATCAGGTTCTAATGACATTATGGTAGACCCAGATGATTTAAATGCACTACAGTTGTAGTTGGCAAAATAGGATGCCATACATAAGAGGTTACAAGAGGAGAGAGAAGCTAAAAAGGTGAATTCTCTAATAGAAAGACAGTCTCTCCTTAGAAAGATTAATGAAATGAAGGAGAGAAACAAGATGCTTGCTTCTGCTCCTAAGACTTTGCAACATGATGTTTTTGGTGATCTTGAAGCTTTGAGGAGTGAGCAAGAGTGCTTACTACAAGATCATGAATTTGATAAGGAGGGCCCTATGGTTAGACAGGTTCAAAGCTATGCTTCCCTCCCTAAAGCTAAAGATGGGCATGAGATCACTAGGCTTGTTGTTGCCGCTGGTGAGAAAGGAAAGCAAAAGATGGTGGGACATCAAACAAGTAGATCATTGACAATACCAAACGTCCCACCACCCAATTCAAATAAGGACACAGAGATAGAAAGAAGAAGAAAAGAAGATGAGGACCTTGCAATAGAATTAGAAAAGGCTGAAATTGAAGCTTCCATTGGAGAAAAGAGAAGAAAGATCCAGTTCTTGAGGGCTTCATCAGCTAATGCTCTTGGTCCATCTATTACTGAACTAGGTATGCCATCTATGACTACTACTATTCCACTTAGTAATGCTACTACTAGTTCAATTCTTTCTTCATCTACTAGGATAGGTGTTGATCCTAGACAATAGTCAAATGCACAAGTAGATGGAAATGTAAATGTAAATGTTGATCCTAGGGTTAACACTAGTTCAAGTTTTCAAAGAAGACCTATGCAATTAGAAGGCTATAGGCAAATTAGTTTTGATGGGATTTCTAGCTAACCAAATGCTTTTCTAAATGATATAAGAGATAAGGTACCTAAGTTTTCTGGTAATAATGCTATTAGTTGTGAGGAGCATCTTAGGTTATTTGTTGATATGCTTAATGATTTTGAGGTAGAGCATGAGGATGTAGTCATGAAATTGTTTATTCAATCTCTAATGGAGGATGCTAGAGATTGGTTCAAAAGACTTCCTGATAAATGTATTGATACTTGGGATTCTTTTGAGAGATGTTTTAAAGAGTAGTATGGTGATAGGCCTAATGCTAGTTTCATGTTGAATGAATTCAATACCATAAGGAAAAATCAGAATGAGTCTGCAGCTGAATTCAACATGAGATTTCAGAAGGGTATGCATAAGTTGTTCCAAGTTATGCGGTTAGATGACATAGTTCAATGCATTTGATGGAAAGATGGGATACTTGTTGAGGTACAAAAAACCAAGAACTCTTAGAGATGCTTTTAGGATTACTGTCAATATTGAGAACAATATGAAAATATCAGGGAAGTTGGGTGTGAAAAGAGATGACCCTAAGTTGTTTGGAGATAATAAATACAAAAGAGAGAATGATAAGAATGTTGGAACTAGGATGCAAGAAGAAGACAAATTGGATAAGTTGCTCAATGCATTGAAGGATTTGAAGGCACCTACAAATAGGAACATCAATGCTCCTACCAATGAAAGGCCTCAACTCAACAACAATTTCAATAAGCAGAATAGATTGCAGAATTACCCCTACAACACCCAATGGAAGGACGGAAAGCCTATTGTCCCTACTGCAAGAGGTAAAAATGATAGAGGTGTCCTTGACCCTCTACAAAAAGCTTCAATAAATGTCATGGAAGACATACCTTGGTGTGTTGCATGCCAGTCCCCTCATTTTGCAGAGCATTGTGTGGTTGCACACTCTATGGATGCAAATCAAGATTGTGGCAATGAGGAGATAGATCAAGAAGAAGACCAAGATGATGTTGGATGAAACATGGCTACTTCATATCTAGGATATGAAGATGATTTTGATTTTGATGAAGAGGCAGATATAAATGTGAAGAGACATAATCAGACACTTTTTCATCAAGAGGTTTTTTCTGATGGTGAGGACATTGATAAGAAGACATGTAACATGAACTCTTCTTTTGAGCCGGTAAATTTAAGAAGACCTTCTAGAGAAGAGATGGATAGGATTACTATAGAAATGATTGCCCAAGTGTAAACTAGAGGCATGGTGGCAAGGACTACAAATGAGAAAGCTGCAAGAATGTTTATAAAGAGTACCAACTCCGGAGAGCCTAATGAGAACAAATCAAAAGGTGATCACATGGTGAAATTCAAGAATGTAAAAGGTAAGAGTTGTGAGCCTAAGGGAGTTGGAGTTGAAAAAATTTCTAATGAGATTGAGAAGCCAATTAACACAATGGCTAAGCTTGAAAAAATGAGGGTGGTCAATACACCTAATGTATCAGATAAGCAAAAGGATACTAAGGTAGTGTAGATTGAGATTCCTCCCTCTGCTCCTATTGATATGTTATTTGTATTGTCTCAAATTAAAGTTAAGGTTCCATTGTCAAAATTGTTGAGGATCCCTGAACACAAAGATAGAGCTATTGCATGGGTGGATAATGTTCATAACAATGATGTTGCATGCAATGGATCTCAGGTTAAAGCTTTGAAAGGTGTTTTTGCTCAGGGAATTGTATCTCAAATTCCTCCTATATATTTGGACAATTCTGTCAATGCTAGCCTTGAAAACATTGATCCATTCTTTTTAAGTGTTCCTGTGAAAGGAATGAAACTAAGAAATTGTATGATTGATAGTGTTGCCTCTAATACTGTCATGCCTTTTAAAATCATGTAGAAGTTGGGCCTTAAAGTTGATACAGTGTAAGGAAAATGTTGTGCAATGGATCAAAGGGAGGTACCAATTATTGGGACTATCAATGCAATTCCATATAGGTTGGCACATATCCAGAGAAAGAGTTAACAATGAGTGTTTTGGTAGTGGACATCCCTCCTCATTATGGGATGGTGCTGTCTAGAAGGTGGAGTGCTGCCATGGGTGGAAGTTTATAGTGTGATCTGTCCTATGCCACTTTCAAGATTGATGATCAGTTTGTCAAGATTGATCAAGAGCCAAGAGTATGCCACATGATTGAAAGGAATATTGATAATGAAACTACATGTTTTATGGATATTGATATTAATGCTTTTAGGGAAGAGATCCCTGAATTTAAAAAGGAACCTATTTTGTCACCTATCTCTATTGAGGTAAGTGCTAATTCTGTGAAGGGTGATTTGTGGGTAATGTACTTTGATGGTGCAAATTGCAAAGATGGAGCAGGAACAGGTATTTTATTTATTTCTCCTAATGGAAACACCTACAAATTTTCTTTCACATTGAATTTCTTTTGTACCAACAATATAGAAAAATATGAGGCATTGTTGTTAGGATTGAGGTTGGCACAAAAGCATGGAATTAAGTGCTTAAGTGTTGTTGGTGATTCTGAGTTGGTGGTGTCCCAATTTAGGTCAGTATATGCTTCCAAGAACAAGAGGTTGAAACAATATAGAAATGAAGCTTGGGATTTGATTGAACATTTTGATGCCTTCAATATTGAATGGAAGGATATGAGTAACAATAAGATGGCTGACTTGTTAGCCAATATTGCAATTAATCCCACTGATATTACTTTTGTTGGTATTTCTAAAGTTGAAATTCAGGCTAGGCCTAGTAAACCAGACAATATTAAAAATTGGCAAGTTTTTGATGATGATAATGATATCTTAAAGTTTATGAATTGTGAAGATCAGTATCATGGTCAGGAATTTGATCGTTTAGCCTTGGTTGAGTCAGCAGAAGGAAAAGAGGTTATCTTTGGCAATGAGGTCATTCAACTTACAACTAACAAGGTGCCCAAGGGGCTTGTTGTTTTGGAGACTGTCTTTTATAACCAGGATAGAGTTCAAAAGAATATCAAAAGAGAAGATCATGCTGATCTAGAGGAGATAAATCTTGGAACACATGAGGTACCTAAGAAGGTATACATTGGTAGGGACATGTCTCACAATGTGAGAAAATCTTTGATTGAATTATTGAGAAAATTCAGGCATGTTTTTGCATGGTCATATGATGACCTAAAATTTTATAGAGAAGATTTGTTTCAGCATATTATTCCATTGAAAAATGATGCTAAACCTTTTCGGCAAAAACAAAGGCCTATTAATCCTACTTTGGCACCCAAGATGCAAGAAGAGTTAGTGAAACTAAGAGATGTTGGAATTATCAAGCCTATAAGGCACTCTTATTGGGTGTCAAACCTTGTTCCTATGAGAAAAAAGAATGGTGACATCAGGCTTTGTGTGGACTTTAGGAATTTGAACATCAGCTCGTTAAAAGATAACTATTGTTTGCCCAATATGGAAGCTATGTTGCAGAGAGTGACTAGATCAGAATTGATGTCTATGATGGATGGTTTCTCTGGTTACAATCAGGTAATTGCCAAAGAATTAGAGCAATTCAAGATAGCATTCACTACACCTTGGGGGACATATGTTTATGTGAGAATGCCTTTTGGTCTCACAAATGTTGTTGCTACTTTTCAGAGGGCAATGGATGTTGCCTTTACAGATTTTATTAATGATTTTCTTGTTGTTTATCAAGATGATTTAACTGCCTATTCCAAGAGGGAAGAAGAACATTGTACTCATTTAGAGAAAATATTTGTGAGGACCTTGGAATATGGCATATCATTAAATCCAAGAAAATGTGCTTTTGGTGTCACTAAAGGTAAGTTTCTTGGTGATTTGGTTGGAAATCAAGAAGTTAGAATTGACCCTGAAAGGGTAGCATGCATTGATAAGATTTAGAGATCAAAGAATGTTAAAGGGATTCAGTCCTTCTTTGGTCAGGTCAATTTCTTAAGGAGGTTTGTGTCAAACTTTGTAGAGGTTACTAGACCTATTTCTAAGATGTTGAAGAAGGGATCTACAATCAATTGGGAGGGTGAGCCTGATGAGGCTTTCAAAAATATCAAGCAGGCTATCAAAAATACAATAGTGCTTAAGGCACCTAATTATAATGTCCCAATGCATATCTTCTCCTTTTCATCTTTTCACACTATTGCTGCAGTTTTATTACAAAAGAATAAGGATGGTTATGAGCAGCCTATTGCATTTTTTAGTAAATCTTTACAAGCTACTGAATTGAAATATGACATAAATGAAAAACAAGCATATGCACTTGTGAAGGTAGTCAAGGCTTTTAGGTGTTACTTTATGGGGGCAGTTGTGATTGCTTTTGTGCCAAGTGTAGCTATGAAGGATATTTTCTCACAATAAGAGGTGTCTAGGAGAAGATGTAGATGAATCAATAGGATCAAAGAATTCAATGTTGATGTTCAAATTACTAAATTGGTTAGAGGACAAGGATTGGAAAAACTGATGGTTCAATCCAATCTTGATGCAAATCAGGTAAATCATTCTGAAATTGATTATACATGTGATATGGATGATTGTATCTGGTATTAGGATATCATCTATTACTTGAGAAACATGAAATTTCTAGCAGACATGAATGATAATCAGAAGATGACATTAAAATTACAGGCCATCAAGTATGTAATTGTGAAATGTAAATTGTATAGAAAAAATTTAGATTGCATACTGTTGAAGTGTGTTGATGAGGATCAGGCTAACAAGTTGTTGAAAGAAATGCATGAGGGGGTTTGTGGTGGACATTATATGGGTAAAAAAACTGCTCATAAAATCTTGAGAGCAGGATTTTGGTGGCCCACAATCTTCAAGGATGCAGAATAGTTGGTAAGGAGGTGTGATGCTTGTCAAAGGTTCTTTGGTAAGCTTAAATTTTTAGGCAATGTGCCATTAAAACCAGTAGAAGTTCAGGCTCCTTTCCAACAATGGGGAATCAATTTCATAGGGGAGATACCAAACAAGTCAAGTGGAGGACACTCATGGATCTTAGTTGCCACTGATTACTTTACAAAATGGGTAGAGGCTATACCTACAAGAAATGCAACTAGTAAGGTGGTAATTGATTTTCTATTGAATAATATTGTTACAAGGTTTGGTTTCCCTGAGAGGATAGTTAGTGATAATGCAATGTGCTTCAAGTCCACTGAATACAAGGAATTCTACAAAGGTTTGGGAATTTAGATTTCTAATTCCTCACCTTATCATCCACAAGGAAATGGTTAGGCAAAATATACTAATAAGAGTTTGATTAAGATCTTAAAGAGGATTCTTGAAAAGAATAAGAAGGCATGGAATTCAAAACTGCCATTAGCTCTATGAGCTGATAGGGTGACTGTGAAGAGGGAAATTGGTTGTGCACCATTTGACCTAGTATATGGAATACATGCAAGAATGCCTCAGAATAATTTATTGGAAATGTATAAATTTATGCAAATATATGATGATGACATAGATGATGAAGTGCAATTGAGAATTGAGGACCTCATTAGGTTGGATGAGACTAGAAGAGAGTCAGTTGCAAGAAATGCCAGATTGCAGTTGTAGGTTAAGAATTTGTATGACAAGAAGACTATTGACAGAAGCTTTGAGCCTGGTGATTTGGTGTTAGTTTGGAATGCTAGATTGGAGGATAAAGGAAAAAATGGTAAGTTTGATCCCATTTGGCTAGGGCCATATCTAATTCATGAGAAATGGGGCCAAGATTCATACATTGTAAAAGAATTAAATGGTGATGTTCAGAAATTGCCAGGTCATGGACAATTTTTGAAGAAATACTTTAATTGAAGGTATTCTATTTCCATGAATAGTAGTTAGGTCTGTACATTTTGTAATTTTTGTAAAGTTGCTAGCCCCTGTCCTATTTTGTTCTAGTCTATGAGTTTTTGGTCCTGTTGCTCTTTGTTGTTAAGTTTTCTAGTGGGATGGGTTGCTTTGACCAGTCATTCCAAGTCCTTGCTATGCCTGTACGAGGCATACATCCCCAGATAGAGCCACTATTAGCACCATGAAAAATTTTCATGGCTTGAGCCCTTTTCTTCTAGTTTCTGCAGTTATTTTTAGGTCTCTGGCATTAGCCCTAGTTCAAATTTTTGAAAAACTAGCCGTTGGTGTGAAAACCCTTTGTTTTGCCCAAGCCCTGTTCTAATTTCAAGTTATGTTTTTGGGTCACTTAAAAGTCCTATTTCACATGTGCTTTATATTTTTGGTCGGCTTGTGGTGATTTTCTTTTAATTTTTCCTAAGTTTCTATACCCCCAGTGGCCTTAAATATTTCCTATGGTCCTGTACCTTTATTTTCCTTAGTCTGTCGTTGTAATATTTTCCTATGTTTCACCCTTTCAAAATATGTGGTTGTCATTAATTCATAAGACTATTTGGTGTTAGAGGTCTCTAACATGCGAATTTGTGACTATGTGCCATCTGTCCTGGCGGATCCTATCTTCTTTCCCTATTGACTTGTTAACGGGTGAGTAGAATCAATGATCATCGCTATACCGCTGAGGGAAGATGCACAGGTTTTAACATAACACTTTAATGATGGCCATCTGATGTGTTCCCTGAAGAAGGCTGACAAAGGTGGGTCCAAAGTGACATGTAAGTACAAAAGGTAGGCCTTGATTGGTCCATGGGTGAGTGACTGGATATGCTGTCAATGGGACCTAGTTTTCGGATGCATCAGAGTCCTAACATTGTCAGTAAATCAATGAATGATGTAATTTCTTATAGGATTTGTCAGAGGTTTGAGATTTTGCAATGGCCATTGATTTCTTTCAGTGTCAGGTGGTTGTCAAGGCAGGGAGGAGATTCTAGATCAATGGCAGGTGTGTAATTTGATGGAATCTTGTCAGGCCATGAGAAGATGTGATGACTGTCAATTTTCTGACAGGTAGGGGTCTAAAGTCTGGTGGTCTTGATAAATGCATTTAGTGGCTGAAAAATTTTCAAAGGTTCACTCATTCGTGAGGAAAGATGGTAGTGCTCTAAATGTTTTAGCGATTCAGTGAACAAGCATTCGCATAATCGCTAAACTATCTGGCGGAGACGTAAAGTATTCTGTGACTTGGAGGTATCCTTCAGTCGCCAATTTGCTAAGTTTGGCTAGGGTCCTATTAAATGAAAAATCATAAAGACTGTGAAAAAGAAACATCAGATGGTCAGGACTTAAAGTTGATCGAGATTCAAAATGCGGACCGCCGATTTGCTGCTGGTGCTATGAAACTGACCGTTTGATTTCAAATTCAAATTTCTAAGGGTTTCCTGTGACCAAAAGTACTAGAATTGAATGCTTTCATGATCAGATTTGATTTGTTTGGTGGCACTTGCTGTTGCAGTGTGGTCCAGGGTGTTCCATGATCATCTGCAGGGGTCTGTACCATGTTCTTTATGCTTAAGGCATGTTGCAAGTGGCCAAACAGGTTGACATTTTGGGCATTTTTGTGATTCTCAATACCTTCTCAGTGATATTTGTCATGATTGGAATCACTCTGGGATCTATCTTCTCTTGGTTGCCTAGGTTTCTTCCCCTGTAATAAATTTGTGACCATTTCTAGTGGGTTTAGTGGTTGAAACCCTAACCCTAGTCACCCAAAGCTTGATGCATCCTCTTTGAGGATTCCAAGGTGACTGTGTGTGTGAAAATTGTCCCTGATCTATAGCCACAACACTTTAGTAAAACATTAGAGGTTAGCTATAATCAAAATCATGCAAAATTGAAATCTAATCTAACCAAGTGATTTACTGCCTTCTAATAGGTGCGAGATTGATGTTCTCAGATTATAATTGAGATCAGTGACCTAGACGACACCTAAATGAAGGATTTGAATGCAATTGATCTAGATATGAGATTGAATGCAATTAAGCTATTTTTTTTTTGGATTTTATGATGCAATAAGGAATGACAACTTGATATGAATCTATGCTAGATGAAATTGATATGCTATGAATGCTATTGAAAATTGATATGCAATGCTAATCTAACAATGATATGCAATATGAGTGCAAAAATAAGATTGATCTCACAAAAATAGTCGGTTCGCAAGAGCTTTGATTCTTCAATTCCAATTCTCCAACGTGATTGTGTAACTCTTGAATTGATCTTGGTAGCGTAATTGTGCAAATTTGTGGATTGATTTGTGAAGAGCTGAAGCCTTAATTTATAGAAATCCTGGGCTTTGGAGGTGCATGGAAGAAAGCCATAAATCACTCAAATAACTTAGGTTGATTTTTGAGTTATCTGATCATGAAAGATAGTTAATTCTCGAAATCATGCAAAAATAGCTTTTTAACTCAAATTAGAGTTTAGATCAGCTTTTTGAACTCCAAAAGGATGTTGAGTTCCAAAAAGTCAATAACTTGCATTGATTTTCTGATTTGGAGTTTAACTGTTTCTTTTGAATGTGCATAATAATTAAGAATTAAATAAATAAATAATGTGATTTATCCTCAACTTAATTGATTTTTGAAAATAAATAATTAATTTATGGGTTAATTAACTATTTTATCAAACTTTTATTTAAAACTATATTATTAAATAATGACAACTCGCTTTAATTAATTAAATAAAGATTTAATCAATTATTCATAGGATATTGGATTTATCGTCAAAATTAAATAATACAATTAATAATAGATAGAATTAAATTTAATTAAACAATTAAGTGGCAAATATTAAATCTAATTAATTAAATATGAAAATATTCAATTAATCAAACTTTAGGATAAATTGGATTTATCGCCAAATAATCATTAAATTAAAGATAATTAAGATAATTAAGAATATTACTAGGAATATTCCCTGATGCAGAATTTAAGATAATCAATTAGATTTAATGATGTTCAGATGTGCCTTAGGTTAGGACTTCGATGTCGATTTTGTTCGATTTGTCGATGTAGGAGGTTAATGAACATATAGCCCATTTTTGGGGTATTACATTTTGCCCCTCTTTGAATTACTGTGCAAAGCACAGTGGTTCAAAGAAAGTCTGTGTTTGATAGAGATATGAAATAGATTGTTTGAAATTGATAATTGATATGAGACAGAAGCTGATTGATATTGATTTGATATGGAGATAATAGGTCCTGAATGACCAAAGATAATATTTATTATAGCAACAAATGAACCTATGATTGTGAAAAAGTGTTAAAATGCCTGATTCCAAACCTTAGGATTGCAAAGAAGTGAGTGACCCATTCTAGACTCGATTGTCTTAGCAGAACTAGCAGGTATCACATCCAAACCCTTTAATTGTTGAAGAACCAAGGAAAGAACACTATGATCTGATGGTTGCAAAAACTGATACAGTTTACAAGATTAGGAGAATACCAAATTGATATGGATCTTGATGAATCTGATATGCCCCAAGTGATGATAGATTTGCCCCGAGCGATGAGGACTTTTGATGAATCAGTAACTAGATGTGATTGTTTGTCTTGATCACTGATGAAAGATATTGATAGAATTTGATCGATAGAATTTTGATTTATAGACTTTGAATTGATGTGCAATACCATGCCCCCTTCGGGATTAAAATTGAAATCTGACAAGAAAAATCAGCATTGAGAGTTTAGAAGCATGCTAATTGATTTGAGAAGTGGTTATACATGTTCAAGAATGCATTCTACATCATTTGGAGGTCCTGGAGACCAAGTTTGACTAGGTTAAACCATGAGTTGACCATGGTTGACCAAGTTGAAATTTTGATGGTTTGATGGAAGATAATCAGTTAAGTTGAATAATAGATTTCTATGCTAATTGAAGGTCGATTATGCAAGTAGTGAATAATATAAATGATCTTAGATTTCAATTTTGATCCCGAAAAAGGATTCTACTAGCTGTTTCGTTGGAGGAACCTTCATGTGAGATTCAGCTCTTGTTAGATTTGAAGATGCGAGTGGAGAATTGTTTAAGCTTTAAAGTTTGTTTAGCCATTGTGAGATCATGCAACATGCAAAATGCAAAGAGACATGCAAAATGAAATGCAACCTAAGACCTAGGACCTACGCACTGATCATGTGTCGATTTGTTATCATCATTGAACTTTTAGGTAACTAGATAAATCAATACAATGCCCAGTAGCCATGAAACCATAGACATATGAATATTGATTTGTATGTGCAAGAATCAATACAACACCCACTAGTTATACAACCATGGACATATGAATATTGATTTGTTTTCAGAATGCTGGATTAGATATAAGCACTAAGGCACAAACACCAGGATGACCTAAATATCATGTCCATTTTGATATAGCAATTTGTATAAGTATCAAAACATAAACATCATGATGACTGGAATACTCCTTGCATTGCAAACACATCAAATAGTCAAGAGATTATTCTAAATCCAATGTGAATTACCCGTAGTGACCCTTTATCGTTCACATCCTTAAGTAAGATCATGTTTCACAGTAGGAGAAACAACTCACTCAAAAAGACAATAGTGAGATCAAACTTCTTTCAATTTTTTGGGTATCAATGGTCGAGGTACGCATGGCCATCCAATTCAAGATAGAGGCTCTTATAGTCGGACACCATTTCAATCCAGAATTTTCAAAGTTGTTAGATTTCACATATAAGCAGAAAACCAAGAAAAGATTATGCCCCCAGTCATCACTCTCTAAATTATGTAAAGGACATCATTGAGGAGCTCGAAGGGACACAATATGCAAAAATCTCAATGCAAATCAGTAAGCATACAAAGAGATAAAAGCATGAAGCATAGATTGTTTTCAGTTGAGTTTTGATGTTTGATTGCATTTTTGTAGATGCAAAATCCTTTCTGGAGACAAGACTGACTGACTGACTCACATGAAGCTTCAAAGGACTCTGACTAGATATGATCCATCTAAGATACATGGGAGACCATAGGATATAACATTGATTGCCCCCAAGTGTTAAACATTGATAGGATATAGACGCTTGAGCTGATTGGTGTACAGACCGACTTATTGAAAACTTGAAATGCGAAAACAAACCGGGAGATATGTACAAACTAAAGCAAGACTAAAAGCTGGGAAAGATCAAGATTGTGCTAATAGATGGAGCATTTGGAACAAGTGGTGCCCATTTGCTGGGTTTTCACCATCTTGGTAGAGATTCTATTTTTGCTACCAAGGCACCTATTTCCAAGTTTTCACCAAGGCACTTTTTTTTTTTTTTTTTTGTGAATCATCAAGGCGCCTATTGCTAGGTTTTCACCAAGATGTTCATTTTTTTTTCATGACTTTTTCTGATTTTTAAGATTTTTTCAGGACATTTACCAAGCACTGAATGCCTTAGGTGTAGAATTTCTTCAGATGGAGAATGCTGATTGGTTCTTGGAGCTGTTCTCCTTTAGTTGTTGAGAGTTGATAGGCACCAGAGCCAAAAGTAGCAGTGATAACAAAGGGACCCAGCCAATTGGGTTCAAACTTCCCCTTGCGTTCTCGATGTGATTGATTTTTAGGATTTTCTCTCAACACTAGATCACCAACCTGAAATTCTCCGTGTCTGACTTTCTTGTTGTAGCCTCTAGAAATTCTTTTCTAATACACTCTGAGATGCTCATACGCTGCTTACCTGCACTCATCTAGTAATTCAAGTTCTTGTAACCTAGACACTCTGTAGTCTTCATCAGTGACAAGTCCATGCATTCTGATTCTGAGTGATGGGATTTCAACCTCAATAGGCAGTACTGCTTCAGACCCATAAACTAAAGTGAAAGGTGTAGCCCCTGTAAGCATTCTGATACTAGTTCTGTATGCCTAGAGAGCTGGATTGATCATGAGATGTCAGTCTCTTCCTATTTTATTCACTATTCTGTGCAAGATTTTTAAGAGATTTTTGTTTGAAGCTTCAGCTTGTCCATTCCCTTGAGGATAGTAGATAGATGACCAATGTTGAGTAATCTTGAATTTGGCACATAAGTCATCTAGGTCCTTATTTTTGAATTTTCCCCCATTGTTTGTGACTATGGAATGAGGGATCCCATATCTACAAATGATGTAGTTCAGGATGAACATAGAGATCTATTTCCCTGTTGCTTGTGTTAGAGGAACTACTTCTACCCATTTTGTAAAATAATCTGTAGCTATGATTATATGGGTATGTCCATTAGAAGAGTGTGGATGGATAGTGCCTATGAGATCAAATGCCCATTGTTGAAAAGGCCATTGTGTAGTAAAGAGAATTAGATCTCTCCCTGGAGCATGAATCAAATTGCCATGTATTTGACACTGTTGATAGTTTTTAGCAAATTTAATAGCCTCTTTCTCCATTTCAGGCCAATAGTACCCAGCCCTAATAAATTTTTGAGCTAACGTTAAACCATTTGAGTGCAATCCACATACACCCTCGTGGACTTCCTCTAATGCACGTTGAGAATCTTCCCATTCTAAACATCTAAGCAGTGTACCATCTAGACCTCATTTGTACAGATCATTACCAATGATGACATATTAGGATGCAGATCGGATAAGGTTTCATTTCTCAAAATGGTTAAAGGACTCGGGGATGATTTGGTCATGGAGATAGGAGAATAGATTTTTATAGCGAGATGAGTCATAACCTACAACAGTGCAGATCATGCGGGTTTCAGGGGAGTCATATGCAGGATAGGATAGGGCTTCCACCAGGAACTCGTAGCATAGCTCATGTTCAGGCTACTGTAAGAGAGTAGATAGTGTCACCATTGCATCGGCAACCTTATTCTCCATTCTAAGTATTTACTCAAATGTGATAGAGATGAAGTATTTCTTTAAATCATCTACCATTCTCTTGTAAGGAATGAGCTTTTCATCTTTGGTTTGGTACACATTATTGACTTGGTGGATAACCAATTGTGAGTCTCCATGGATGTGCATCTCTGTAACTCTCCACTGTATTGCCATTTTCATACCATTGAGAAGTGCCTCATATTTAGCAATATTGTTTGTGTAAGGAAACTTTAGTCTGAATGCTTTGGGTATCGAGTATCCTTAAGGAGTGATGAACAATATGCCTGCTCCAGATCCATTCTGTGTGTAGGAGCCATCAAAGAATAACCGCCATGCTCTAGAAAAGAGGTGCATGATAGAGGAATCAGGAAATTCCATTTGCATGGGTGTATCATCAAACAGTGGTGCTTCAGCTAATTGATCAACAATGACCTGTCCTTTGATAGCTTTTCTTTCAACATATTCAATGTCAAATTTGCTCAAGAGCATGACCCATTTAGCTAGTCTACCTGTGAGGGCAGCTTTGCTTAGGAGATATTTCAGTGGATCAATTTTAGCTACCAAATGAGTAGTATGAGCTAACATGTAGTGTCTCAGTTTTTGTGATGCAAAGATCATAGCTAGACATGCCTTCTCTATCATTGAGTAGTTCTTCTCATAGGCCACTAAAGTTCTACTAATATAGTAGATGGCTCTTTCTTTCTTGTTCTCATCATGTTGTTCTAGCAATGCCCCCAGTGATGTATCTGTTGCGGAGACATATAATATTAATGGCTTCCCATGAATAGGAGGCATTAAGATAAGAGGATTCGAGAGATAATTCTTGATATGATCAAAATTCTTTGCACAGTCTTCATTCCAGGAAAAGGTCACACCTTTATGTAATGTCTTTGTGAAAGGTTGTGATATGTCAGCTAGCTGTGATATGAATCTTCTGATGGACTGTACTCTCCCTTCCAAAGTTCACATTTGACTAATATTCTTGGGAGGTTGCATCTCTATGATAGCTTTCACCTTAGCTGGATCGACCTCAATACCTTTCTTGGAGACGATGTATCCTAGGAGCTTTCCAGAAGTGACTCCAAAAGCACACTTTTTAGGATTTAGTCGAAGACTAAATTTTTCCATTCTGTCGAGGATCATGCTCAAGTCTATTAGATGTTCAGTTCTAGTCATGGATTTTTCCAAGGTATCATCCACGTAATCCTCCATTGTTCTATGCATCATATCATGAAAAATAGATGTCATTGCTCTTTGATATGTAGCTCCAGCATTTTTGAGTCTGAATGGCATAACATTCCAACAAAAGGTTCCCCACGCACATGTGAAAGCTATTTTCTCTTGATCTTCTAGAGCAATTTTGATTTGGTTGTACCCAGAAAAGCCATCCATTAAGGAATACATTTCATAGCCCATAGTCATGTCCACTATCATATCAATGTTAGGCAATGGAAAATCATCCTTAGGGCATGCTCTATTCACATCTCTAAAGTCTGTACACACTCTGATTGAACCATCTGGTTTTGAAATAGGTACAATGTTAGAGATCCACTCAGCATAGTCTATAACACAGATGAATCAAACTTTGAGGAGTTTTTCTAGCTCTGCTTTGACTAAGAGTGCCACATGAGGATGCATCTTTCTCAATTTTTGTTTGATTGGTTTTACCCTAGGAGCAATGGATAGATGGTGCATGATGAGATTGGGATCCAATCCTGACATATCTGAATATTTCCATGCAAAGTTGATCTTTTTTTTGATAAGAATGTAGTGAATTTCTATTTCTCTTCTTCTAATAAGGATTGTGCTACATGTACCAATTGTGGTTCCTCTGTTGTACCCAAATTGATGGATTGAGTGGGCTCAATCAGAACTGGAGATCTATCCTGTAAATGACTCGGAAGGACATCAAATATCTCATCTGTAGGCGCCTCAAAGAGGTTTTCACCTTTAGATACATCTTTTCTTTTTACTTTTGTAGGTTTTGAGACTGCGACGAAGTGGTTTTCACCCTTAGAACTCTTTTTCTTTTTATTGTTATTCTTTTGACTAAGATATTTGATATCCGACTTGGTCATGCTGATGCTCGATTTATTGATGGAAGTCCTCATAGGCTCGACTGCATTAAGGTAGCAAGCAAGGGCATAGTCATTTGGAAAGGTGTAGATATCATGGCTTGGGTTCGTGGAAGTTCAGTCAATAAGATCAGGGCATTGGATAGTTAAAGCGGGAAAGGCTTGGGATATGGTGTTCACAGACACGGATATGTCATCATTGGTCCTAACCCAACACTCAAGTTTAAAGGTGATATTATAGCTCAAAATGTTCAATTCATGAATAGGCTCAACATCATCATGGGAGTCCTCTTCAGCCATAGGTGGATCAGACACGTTAAGTTCATTGTTTCACTCTAGACCTACATTGGGTTGAGATACATATTGGTGAATAACATCAATATATTTCTCTGTTATAAGCTCATATTCTTCTAGAATGCAACCCCATTCATAGTCATTTGACTTAGCTTCTGATTCAGGATCTCTAGGAAATCTGAGAAAATGTGTGAAGTCAGGATGAATACCCCAAGAAGGATTACCCTCAGTCTCATACTTGAATTCATATTCATGGGAATCAGTGTAAGAATAACTACTCTCTACTTCTGGATTAGTTTGATCACCTTCGAGATTGGTTGTTTCTTGTGGTGCAACCATCTCTTGTGCTACAGTAGGTTCTTATGTTTCTACTACATTAATTCTTTTGATAGGATCATCTTTATCATCAAGAAGATCTTTGATCTCTTTAGGCAATTTTTCATAGGGGATGAGTTCTGAACTATTTGAATCATCATCTGAGGGTTTTGTCTCTTCTTTCTTGAGAAGGGGTTCTCCTGGTGTAATTTGTTCTATGACATGAGAACAACCAACTTTGAGATGATAGGGTTTCTTCTTAAAGCCTAAGCCACCAATATCTTTGTTGGCTCTACCAATATGTGAAATGGGTGTCACAAGACCCTTTCCTCTGATTCCTAGAGGTCCTTGATCAGAATATCCCATCTTGGCTATCAATTTGTTCCCTAGACCATATGAATTAGAAGGGATTGTAGGTGCTACAGATTCACTAGTTTGAACAATTTTGGATTCAGAATCATCTTTGTATAGCCATGCAAGCACAGCTTCATCCTCTTCAAATTCTTGTTTGGATACTTGCTCCGCCACAAAATTTCTTTTGTATGCTTCCATAGGTTCCTTAGGTTCTGATTTAGACTACTTCAAGGATTGTCCATATGACTTAGGTGAGATTGGGAGAGATGTCAGAGACAAGACTGGCTATATAGTGTATTCTCCCATCCCATTTTCTTTGATATTGATCTCTTTAGCAATGTCTTCCATCTTGGATGTGGAAGCCACATTTTTTTGCTTGATGGAAGATTCTCTGTTATTGGGAACAAGCTTATCGGCACTTTCCTTCAATGTATTGCAAGTTGTGCTCAGATCTGCTGGGATAGTAACTTCTACCCCTTCATAGGGAAATTTCAAGCATTGATGGTATGTAGAAGGAATAGCTTGCATTTCATGTATCCAGGGTCTCCCTAGAAGGATATTATAAGCCAATAGTAGATCAAGCACGTGACATGTGGTATCTTTGATGACTGGACCCACTCAGATGGGTAAGACAATGGTGCCTTTAGAAGATCTTTCCTGTTCATCATAGGCCTTTATGGTGATCTTCTTTCGAGGATCAATAGCCATCTCTAAGAATCCCAACTATGTGATTAAGTTGTAAGAACAAATATTGAGGCCTGCGCCCCCATCTATCAACACACATTTGACTCGATGGTTCTAGATCAAGACTTCTATATGTAGGGGATGATTATGTGGGTGACTCAAAGAGTTGTCATCTTCCTCTGAAAAGGAGATATATTGCAGAGATGTTAGATGACCAACCATAGTCTGGAACCTGTCTAGATCTAGGTTGTGAAGAACATTAGAGCTGAGCAAAGCTTTGTCTAAGACATCTTTGTGAGCTAGGGATATTCAAAGTAACTCAAACATAGAGATTTTGGCATTGGTATGCTAGAGTTGTTGGATGATGCTATAAGATGTAGGTCTTGTATCCTTTGGATTGGAAGATTTCAAGGCAGCCTTCTGTTTAGAAGTAGATGTGAGATTGAAAGGTATTTTAGGGACATTAGATGAACTTGGTGTTTGTCCTTTCAGATGAGCCCGAGCTTATGATCTGGTTTAGCTGAGGAATGATTTCTATCTCTTCGTACAATCATGATGACATTGCAACTCTCAGAGAGACATGGTTCAACCATATTGATGACAGCATTGTTTCTAGGGTAGGCATAGTTGACTTTTGCCCCCATGTTAGGCTGAGAAGTGGAAACTCCCTTGCCATGTTGTGGAAACAGTTCTGTAAATACTGTGTGATCATTATTGCTAGTAGGATTATCGATCGTGATGTCCCCTTGATCTATCAAGTCTTGAATGGTATGCTTCAAGTGGAAGCATCCATTAGTTTTGTGGCCTTTAGTCCGATGGAAAGCATAGAATTCATTATCTTTCCACCAATATGGTTTTGGATCCAGATCAGGGTTTCAGATTGGTGGTAAAGAGATGGTGTTATCAGCTATCAGGGTTCTTAGGGTAGATTCCAAAGATTCTCCCAGGGGAGTAAACTTTCATTTATTATCCCATCGTTTGAATGGCTTCTTTGGAGATGGTTCAGAAGATTTTTGCTTTGAAGCTTTAATGGCTTTGGTGCCAAGGGTGAGATTGTAGGCCAGTGCCTTTAATGGGGTGTGGATAGTGTCAACAACACCATCAGAGATGATACCTTTGTTTCTATTCCAGCTCTTGTTTTTATCTTTTGAGCTAGATCCAGATTCAGACTTGTCCTTTTGAAGTGTGATTTCTCCTTTCTTGACAAGTACTTTCTCAATCTTGATTGCATTATCCACCATTTTATCAAAAGATACATGATCTTGCATTTGTAATGGATAGTTGAACTCTGGAACAAGTTTATTGATAAAGATTTCAAGTTTCTCCATTTCGGGAATTGGTCTAGCATATAGAGAAAACTTCTTTCACCACCTCTTGAGAAAAGTTAGGAATGATTCCCTTGGATATTGCTTGAGGTTACAGATATCGATCATGGTAATCAGATGTTGAATATTGTAGGAATATTGTTGATAAAACAATTTAATCAATTCCTCAAAAGTTTTGATCGTAGAAGGTAATCTCGAAAACCATTGAATGGATGCTCCTCCCAAGGATCTAGGAAAAGGATGCATCAGATAGGTCGGTTCATGCATGAATTCCATAGAGTGCGTACAGAACTCTCTGACATGATCTTGAGGATCAAAGTGTCTGTCATATTTGTCATACTTTGGTATCTCCACTTTCTTTGGAAATGGTGGCATATACAAGTTTCTGTCAAACGGAAAAGGACATAGGGCCTCCATGGAGAGCTCTTTAGGTTCCTTCTCTTTCTTAAGATTGTTAAGTTCAACTTGCATAGCATGCATCTGTCTTGTCATAGCTGTGAGTGGATTTTCTTCCTCATGTGTGATATCTTTGACATTGAAGTGAGGAGGAAGTTTAGCTCCTTCCTAGGCTAATTGTAAAAAGTATGCCTCTCTATCCACTTTCAAGAAATGCCTCATCATTCTTTTGAATTCATCATCATTCTGACATCGATGGATTTCAGAGGGTGTAGGTTCTTGGTCGACATTATGTTGAGAATGGGGTCCTTGGGATCCTCCTCCTAGAGAACCATGGTTTGTCCCTGCTTGAGATATGATAGGAGTTTTTGGACTCTCTGGAATAGATTGAGGAGGAGTTTGCTAATTACCTCTATGAGTTGATAGAGGAGGTAGGTAACCAGTTTTTAACCAAAAGTTACCAAGACCGTCATCTTTGTAGATACTGGACTTGATGAGTTGTTCAAGAGTTGGACCTAGGGTATTGGGTAAAAGGAAGTTCTGAGATGTTTCTTCTGATTTCTTGTGTGAAGAAGCTCTGGTCTCCACCATTAACTTTGAATGAAATAGAAGAAAAGGATGAAGACAACTGAAGATTGATTTGATTTGAGAAAATTAGATGATGCAACCTTGTCAAGATTATGATTGTTTTGAAGATGTGATGAGATGTGGGTGAAGGAAACTATGCCCTAGATGTATGGGATTGATCGCCCAAAAGATAGCGGACACGAGTTCCCAACACTTGGTCTATTTTTAAAGATTGATAGTTATGACAAGGTTTTGACACAAGATAAAAAGGACTCAAATTGATCAAACAAAAGGCTAGATCGGATTCAAAATATCAATCTCAGAAAATGGTGGAATGCTCAATAGCTACTACTCTGTTCCTGACACAATGATATTTTTGACAGATTCTGGAACTAGGCTGGAAACATTGATATCATTCAATTTGACAAATTTTGACAACTCTCTCAAATTTTTCCAAACGACACTCTGCAGACACATATGACACTGGGTAGTCTATGAAATGACTGTTGCTAAACTCATATGACAGTTGGGTAGCAATGAAACGACAGTTGAAAAAACTTGTATGACAGTTGCTAACAAGGTTTTGACTTTCTTGAATTTGCTGGTTTGAAAACTCGTACAACACTAGGTTCTCAATCATACGATAGATGGGCAATACTGAAATGACACTTGACAAAACTGGTATGAATTTTGACTTCCTGAAATGACTTTTGACTCCAGAAAGAATTTTATGTCAAATTTTGCAAAACTTAAGGTTTTCAGTTTTGGATTGTTTGCAAATTGTACTATCTAGATTTTGAAGGTTATACCAGATTTGATCATTTTTAATAGCCAAGTAGATAAACAAGCGCGCAGAACAGCAAGCAAGTGATTCCAAGCACATCTAAAAATAATGAACAAGGGCAAAAGCAACCTTGCGCATGAACAATCAAGTGACCAAATTGCGCCAATCCTTGAGAGTACTAATTGTGTATGTTCTGAAAAGTTTTGCAATAACAAACATATACTTGAGAATGGCCTCTCTAGGGTTTTTAGTAATGGTTTGACTCTGCAACTTTTATGATTCAAAGGGGTGAACTCCAATCCCGACGTACCAGGGTTTTGACACAGTTTGAGAACTTAATATTCAAGAGCTGCTAGGGAGATCTGACAACCCAATAATGAACCATACCCGTGGAGATTTCTTCCACAAAGACATTTATATAGCGACTGTCACTACCACATCTGAAATGGCTATGACCACTTGAGGTTCTGTCAACATAGTTTTCCCTGTGAAGGGATCATCCACTATAGTTAAACCTCTCTAAAGGTGACTCACAAATTTATACCACAAGGGGACTTGGCTCCAGATCCAAGGTTTTTGACACCTTTTCACTTTTAACCCAAACAAAGCAAGCAGATTAATCTGACACGCTAAGACAAAGTTTTGTTCCACCAAGGTCTGTGATATCAACTCCACATGATCTATCAACCTCTCCGGGGAGAGAATGTATCAATCAATAAGAGAAGACGCACTAACCAATTTTGATTCACCAAAGCTCATGATATCAACCTCACGTGATCTATCAACCTCTCTGGAGAGAGAATGTTTCGATCAATAAGAGAAGACTCACTAACCAAGTTGAATGTGAAATGCACAAAGTATCCTCCCTACCTACAAGGATTTCATCATCAAGGAAGGATTTCGCTAGGAATCCAATCTCTCAAGAATCACGAATAGTGTTCATAGGGCCTAATTACTATGTGAGCATAGATATATTCCCGAAAGAAAATCTACCAAAAGTACCCAAAAAGAAAAAAGAGAAACACTTAACGCTTAAAGCGAATATGAGATGAGTCCACAAGGTGGAACACTTAACACCTCACACAAGCTGAAAATGAGTCCCCAACTTAGAAAACAAGTGAGTTCCTAAAAGCACAAAAGGGTTGCCAAGTGGAACACTTAACACTTCTGTCCTGTTGACCCCTCCCCTTTATGGCGCTGAGCCTTTATGGCGCTGAGATTGCAACCACGGGGTGGAAATGAGGGGCCGATGGATTAGCGAGTCCAATAACCCAAGATAGCAATCAAGATCAATCACAAGTATTCTAAGACTACTTAATGAATCCTTAAGGGATCACAACCTAGTATCAAATTATGCAAGTGTGTAGAAATAGATCAAAACCATGAAAAGATGCACACAAGCTTGACACGTGAGAGATTTATTTTAAGTCCAAATAGAAATGTTTTTAGAACAAGGAGAATACCTCGTGATCCTTGCAATGCGCTTAGTAGATTTTACCTAATTTTTAGCAATTCTTACACTTTTCCCAATCAAAATCAGTAGAAATCAATCAGAAATAGTAAATTTCAATTGTTAGGGTTAGCTGTCAGTCAAAATCCAAAAATCAAATCTGAAAAACTGTCTGCAAAAATGAAATGACAATTGAAATCTAGTACCAAAACTCATACGATAGTGGGTATGCTCCCAGACGACAGTCCAGAAACTCATACGACACTGGGTATGCTACCATACGATAGTTGAGCTCCCAAACGATAGTGGGTATGTGATGAAATGAGTCTTGATCCGATAGACTATCGTACGACAATGGGTCCAGTATCATATGACAGTGGGTATGTGATGAAATGAGTCTCCATCTGATAGACTGTCGTACGATAGTGGGTCCAGTATCATATGATAGTGGGTATGTGATGAAATGAGTCTCGATCTGATAGATTGTCGTACGACAGATGTACAGACAAAAATTAAAAATCATAGTTTTGCATAGATCCCGAGAAGAAAAAGATAGAAATTGATAGAATTGAATTGGAAACCCATTTTAGGGCCCCACGATGTGCGCCAAAAATGTGTGTGTGAAAATTGTACCTAATCTATAGACACAACACTTCAGTAAAACATTAGAGGTTAGCTATAATCAAAATCATGCAAAATTGAAATCTAATCTAACCAAGTGATTTATTGCCTTCTAATAGGTGCGAGATTGATGTTCTCAGATTGTAATCAAGATCAGTGACCTAGATGACACCTAAATGAAGGATTTGAATGCAATTGATCTAGATATGAGATTGAATGCAATTAAGCTTATTTTTTTTTTGATTTTATGATGCAATAAGGAATGAAAACTTGATATGAATCTATGCTAGATGAAATTGATATGCTATGAATGCTATTGAAAATTGATATGCAATGCTAATCTAACAATGATATGCAATATGAATGCAAAAATAAGATTGATCTCACAAATATGTTGATTCGCAAGAGCTTTGATTCTTCAATTCCAATTCTCCAACGTGATTGTGTAACTCTTGAATTGATCTTGGCAGCGTAATTGTGCAAATTTGTGGAATGATTTGTGAAGAGCTGAAGCCTTAATTTATAGAAATCCCAGGCTTTGGAGGTGCATGGAATAAAGCCATAAATAACTTAAATAACTCAGGCTGATTTTTGAGTTATCTGATCATGAAAGATAGTTAATTCTCGAAATCATGCAAAAACATGAAAAAATAGCTTTTTAACTCAAATTAGAGTTTAGATCAGCTTTTTGAACTCCAAAAGGATGTTGAGTTCCAAAAAGTCAATAACTTGCATTGATTTTCTGATTTGGAGTTTAACTGTTTCTTTTGAATGTGCATAATAATTAAGAATTAAATAAATAAATAATGTGATTTATCCTCAACTTAACTGATTTTTGAAAATAAATAATTAATTTATGGGTTAATTAACTATTTTATCAAACTTTTATTTAAAACTATATTATTAAATAATGACAACTCGCTTTAATTAATTAAATAAAGCTTTAATCAATTATTCATAGGATATTGGATTTATCATCAAAATTAAATAATACAATTAATAATAGATAGAATTAAATTTAATTAAACAATTAAGTGGCAAATATTAAATCTAATTAATTAAATATGAAAATATTCAATTAATCAAACTTTAGGATAAATTGGATTTATCGCCAAATAATCATTAAATTAAAGATAATTAAGATAATTAGGAATATTACTAGGAATATTCCCTAATGCAAAATTTAAGATAATCAATTAGATTTGATGATGTTCAGATGTGCCTTAGGTTAGGACTTTGATGTCGATTTTGTTCGATTTGTCGATGTAGGAGGTTAATGAACATATAGCCCATTTTTGGGGTATTACAGTGACTAGTGGTGGTATATATTGCAGCATGTTTGATTTTCTAAGGGTTGTTGTTGATGGTATTATACTAAGTAAGGAGAGCCTGGATCTTGGGTCTATTTCTTTGGCATTTTGTTGTCTTTGTAATGTATTGATTCTAAAAATTAATGAGAATACATTTGAATTCCTATCTCAAATCTTTGATTGTCTTCTTTTTCTGATTGTGGATTCATATATGTTAAGGTCACAAAGTGGATTAGCATATGGTAAACAAAGAGTATTGTGAGATCAGCTTGGAGTTCCTAAAAAAGTTAGGATTAAAGCCTTTAGGGTGATTTCAGTGAGTTCATTATTAGATTGGAATTTGATGATCATGTTTGGGAGTGAGGGGAGTAATAGGCAAAGCACTTACTCTGAGTTTATGTGTGTTTGAGTTAAGGTTTAGTTGATATATGTTATCAAGTGACTCTTTTCCCTGGTTAAGGCACTGATCCCTTCTCTAGAGGCAGTCCATCATCATCAATCACACACACAAATCAAATGATCAAATCCTTAAATCAGTTAGTAAAGAGTATATTGGTATAACATTTTATGATTCCTTTGAAGAAGTGAGTCAAGGGTACACCCACCTAAGCATTAAGGCTCAAAGTGTAGGAGGATCTCATTGTTGATCCTTGTTAATTGGCCCTCTTCCTTGTAGACTTTGGAGTGGTGATAGAGTCAAGGTTATATTAAAGTTATCCATCAAAGTATAAATCTACAAGTTGAAGATCAAAGGGAACTCCCAACACATTTGAGCAATATAGATTAATAGTGGTCGAAATATTTGGTCGCTCCGACCAAGATACGACCAAATATTGGTCAAAATATTTAGCAGCTCCAACCAGGATGCCTAACCCATGATGACATATTTTGACACAAAATGGTCAATTTTTAGACCAAACCAGGCCAAAATTTTGATGAAGGTGAGTCGAAATGTTGACCACAGTTAGTAAAATTTTTTATGAACAACAAAATGTATTAAAAAAATTGAAGATAAATATCAATACTAATCACCAACGACATCCTGATCAGTGATTAGTCTAGATATTTATCTTCAGGTGTCCACAGTCATTCTACTGCTTGTTGCCAGTAGGTCCCTACTCATTCTATTTTCCAGACTTCTTTGGGCTCTAGCAATCCATCTGCTCCTCTCTATGTGAAACTATGGGTTTTTTCATTTTGTTTGAACTATTTGAGAGATAAGCTCTGACTGGTGATCCGTGAATTGGTAGAGCTTCCTCTTAGATGCCCAAAAATCTTCAAATCTATTGGTGTGAAGCCCCCAAATAGTATTCTTCTCTATGGGCCTCCTGGTTCTAGGAAAACCTTAATTGCTAGGGCAGTGGAAAATTAAACTGGTGTCTTCTTTTTTTGTATCAATGGACCTGAGATCATGTCAAAGTTGGCTGGAGAAGGTGAAAGCAATCTCCAGAAGGCTTTTGAGGAGGATGAGAAGAATGCCCTGTCCATTATATTTATTGATGAGATTTTTTAGTGGGCTTGCAGGTATGCTATTAGAGAAAATATTGAGAAGGTGAGTTTCAATTGTGGTGGCTTTTGCAAACTATATTTGGTTATGAATTTCTTAATGGTTTTTTTTGAACTGGTTTGTTAGAATTTTACATTTTTTGATTCAATTTTCCTCAACTTGTATCTTATTATTTCAATTTGTCATGTTCTCTTTGCTCTGCACTTTTACAGGATATTGAACGTGAAAGAAAAAGAAGTGAGAACCTCAAGGCAATGGATGAGGATGATAGTGATGAGTTAGCTGAAATAAAGGCTGCTCATTTTGAAGAGTCAATGAAATATGCCTGAAGAAGTGTCAGTGATGTTGATATTCGGAAGTATCAAGCCTTTGCACAAACACTACAACAATCTCGATGCTTAGGTTCTGAATTTTGATTTCTTGGTGCTTTTGTTGGTGCTTCAGATGTATTTTCTACAAAAGATAATAAAGATAATGATGACTTATACAGTTAGGAAACTTAGTACATAATTGTCAAGTGACAAATGTGTCTATTCTAGCAGGGACCTTCTGCTGACAAATAGCCAATGCTATTCAATTTGGCTCCAGCTTTTTCTTGTATGAGTTTTATCTGTTCATATGTTTGAAACTTTATTTAGTTTATTATCCCTTTAGCTAAGGAGTTGCTAATTTGTAAGTCTTTAGAGAAATGAGGTATTTTTATCAACTTAAGCTAGCTTCTCACTTAGAGACAATACTTTACATAAGAAGCACTAGTTTCATTTTATGTCCCTTCATAGAGAAAAGGAGGGTTCACATCTCTTTGCAGAAATGGAGATTATGTAATCTCTGAAATAAAGTGGGATCGGTGTATTTTTTTCAATTAATTAGGAAAAAATTGGGTAAGGATTGGGAAAACTTAAAACAAAAAGAATGCCACAAACGAGAAAAAAAAGCCCATAAACCATTAAAAAATTTACCAAAAATCATGTTTTTATCTTAAAAAATGGGATCAATAGTTGGGTTAACCAATTAAACTAAAAAATCACAATATTTTAAATGAACAAATTGGTGTCCAAGTTGAATGGAAATTAATCACACTTTTTTTGTGAATTTCCACAACTATGTGCTATCCATGCATTCTTATAATAAATTATTTTTCTGCCACAATTTCATCTATGTCGATAAACACAATTTTTTATAATGAAAGAAAATATCTGATTCAAAAGTTTACTCAATTGCCACCGAGGGTTTCTGATTCTCCTCATACAAAGCAACAAGAACTGCAACAACAAAAAAGAAGATTTGATTTCACCCAAAAAGATAGCCATCTAGAACTTCTCAAAGAAAACATAAGGTTCAGCTTCTTTATGATTTAAACGATTGTTCTGATAAGAAACTAATGAATTCTATAACAAGCCTAAGAAAAATGTTAGCCTTGCATTCATTGTTCAATAAAAGTACAAAAATAGAAATCCCAGAGACCTTTTGTGAGGGTATCAAGCATGCCACTTGACTCCAAATATTTCTTGAAAGCTTCCTTCTTGGATTCATTTTCCTACCATATAAGGATGACAAGCATTATCATAGAGCTTAAAAGTTACAAAGAAATTTATAAGAACTGATTTAACACAAATAGGAACTAATTTAACACTTCACCTACTCAAAAACACAAACCAATGAAATAATCCACATTAGGCCAAGAGAGGTTGAGGCATTCAATATGAGAATACTTACACAAAATGAAGCCGAATCATGCCAGACAATGACAATGAGAAGTTGACTATTGGACCTTCTAGTTTTTTATTTGATAGTTGCCTGACAATGACACATTCAAAATGCACTTATGAGCAAAGACCTAGAATGAATGGAATTGATTAAATAATGAAGGTATGTTAGTTTGAGCTTCACTTGGTTTCGAGAATACTTTAATATTCTCTACTTAACAAGGCCAACCATGTGAAGGTGGAAGTTCATCTGGCCTCACCCCCCCTCCCCCTAACATTAATCTAAATTCCCCATTAACATCTAATTACACACTTCATTCATCCATTTATGAACTATAACATTCAATCAATACAATCACATAACATTCATTAATATGATATAAAATTCATTAATACGCAACACTAATCAAGAATTCATTAACACAACAATATTCATTAACATGACATATAATTCAATATTAATACACAACATTCATAGATAATTACTTAAAACAACGCTCTTTCATTATCCAACAAAGTTAATCAAACAAGTTTTGTCAAAGAGCATTTTTAAGAAATCATTTCTTTTTTGGGTTTTTCTTAGATTTCTTATTTAGGTAAAGGCTAAGAGGAGCATCAATATTATCTTCCTCCTCTTTTTGTTGTGATCTCAAATTATGATGCTTCCTCATGTCTTGAGGAGGATGATGCTACTGCACTAAAGATGGGTCTGCTCCAATAACAAGTAAATGGGTTAAATTCACATACTTTTTTTTACTGTTACATGTATTTCATTAACTAGTAGAACATAAAATGCATTTTTCTTTACTTGACAATGCCACATCATCATGTACAATAACATTTTGATCTTTCATCACCTCAACATGCTCAATATGCTCTAAAATATTTAAAAAAAGGTTAAACAACCAATTGCAATTAAAGATGTTAAATTCTATTAATAATTACATAATTTATTTCCAATAGAAAATTAATACCTCCAACACTGTGATGCACATCATGGCCTTCCTCACACCTAGGTTTTGTGATAGGATTTGAAGGCTGTAGTGAAATTTCATGCACATTGTTATCATGAAATAGTTAATTAATGTTCAAAATTAACTATTCAATTTGATTTACTTTTCATTTGACCAATTTACATGTGTCTCATCTGGAGTAGCAGATTCTTCATTGTTTTTTTTAGATTCTTGGCATAGGCACGCAACCATGACTTTATAGCCTTCCTTCAAGGCTATTCTCTTGTCTTCATCTGTGGTCTCTACATTGAATTCTGTGCCCTGTATTTTTTGTTTAATATCATCACTTTTACATGTATGATTTGATTAAATGGAATTGTTTGCAACCTTATATATAAAAAATTGATATGAAATTCCAATGCTGCTACTTACAAGTTGAGAGTGAAGTTTCATGTAGCCACCACAACCAAGTTTGTGTTGGCCAACCTTTGTTAATCTCTCTTGTGTGGCTTTTGACGTGTCTTGCAGTCTATGAAAAGTTTGAAACATGTTAGATTATATATTTACAAAGATCACTAATTAGTGCATGATTACATTCTACTTAATACTATCATGACATACCTTATTTTTTCATCTTCTAGTTGAAGTCCACTACCCTTTAGCCTTTTCTCTTTTGCATCTTCCATTATTTCATTCCACTCCATCGGTGGAATCATAGGAGGATGCTCATACTTTGGGATATCCTTTAGAGCCCTTCTATCACATTCTTTATATGTTTAGGTGTTTTTTTAAGAATCAGGACACTGTCAAAAGTTTTATTTGCAAAAAAACTAAGATAAGAAAAATATTGTACCGATAAATGGAAGATAAGAAAAATATTGTACCAATATTATGAAGCTACGTACCTTTTACGTATGGTGGGCCCAAATAGCTTCAATGTCATTTCAAAAAAATTATTTCCTACAAAAACATCATGGGATTATCAGTCCAAAATGAGTTATGTATAAGTAAACTACAATTACATTGTAAATAATAACAATTTTAAAGAACCTGGAAGCTTTGGTACTTTTAACAGAAACATATTGTTCTTGTTCAACAACAATGTCCCCGCAAATGAACTAGTACTAGTAACACGGGATGATCCAGGAAATGGTCGATCTTCACTAGTACTGGTCTGATATGTTCTTGTACCAGGTGTAGGTGTATCTATTAGTGCCCAAAAAAGGTCCATGCAGTGTATAAAATTCACACAAGAAAAATAATCAATACATGACTAGCACATAACATAATATAGAAAAATAAGGTTTTACCAGTTGTAGCTAGTACATAGGAATGTTTGCAAGCACCTTGTTGCGGACAATGCAGCTGCCGATAGAGAAATGTTGATTGAAGGAGGTGTCTGCACTTCATCATGAGATGAAGAATACATTGTTAGCAAAGACATTTGCAATGGATAAAGATTAAATGGGGTACTAGAAGCATCCCAAACATAAGTTGAGTCAATAATGCATACAAATTAAAGTTAAATGAATTGTTAAAGGTTTAAGGATTATTACATGAAGGTTGTGCGGCACTACAACCCTCACCATATTGACCACGATTCACAGCTTTCAAATAATCTTGTAAGAAGAGCACATCATATTTTAGATCATGATCCATAAGATAGTATAAAATATAAACATCTATTGAACTTTAATTATTGCTTAAGATTAATTACTGCTTACATTAATACAATGGAATCTATGTTCAAATTCTTGTCTGAGTTCCTCTGTCTCCTCATTTTTATTTGGTTCCATTATAAGGTTAAGAATTTCTTTACCATATTTACTTTTTATTTGACTAGCCATGAATACATAGTTAGAGTTAGATTTGAGGTCATCTTTAAATGCCGCCTCAACTTCATATCGCAATTGATCTGCCACCATTTTTGCTTTTCTCTATCAATAAGTATCAAGTTGTGACATCAATATCAGTAAAATTCTATCAAAATAAATCCAAAGCCATAAAGAAAAGAACATAATAATATGACATTTGTTTTTATATAATTTGTAGAATTACACTAATTAAGGTTTACCTTTGATGAAGAAGGTGTACTATGAGGAACATACCCGCTTGTATCTTGAAGTGGATCCATGTCACCCTATGACAAAGATTAGTAATTATTAGCAATCAAAAGTGATTGGAGTCAATATTAATTGGAGGAAATTGGTTTAAATGTTATACTTACCAGTCCCATGATAGGGAATTTTTTTGTATCTACATGATTCAAATTGTAATCTATTAGAAGCTCTTCCCCTACACTTATTAATTTTATTGCACATACAAATACATGATTTCCCTCACATGCCTTGAATATACAATTTGGCCATTTATTAGTTGACAAAGGTTGAGAACTATTTATAAAACCTACAATATTCCTTGTTGCTTTTGGCCTTCCATCAATATACATAGCGAGCCTTTTAATTTGATCATTTTCTTTGCATTGTATATAATTTGATGACAATGCATACCTACACATACTTTTTTTATATTGCACAATCCACATCCAATTATTTTAATTGTAATAAGGTCCTACATACTCCATCAATTCAACAACTTGATTATAACTGACCTTTATGCCATCCATGGAAAATAAGCCCAAACCATGTAATGAAGATGGAGCTATGTGATATATCCTTTCGTTAATAGAAAAGTCAGTGTTAAATGGAGGTAGTTCCTTGGGTACCCATTCTTTCTGAAGATGTGTGTACCTTAAGGGAATCTTAATGTCACCTTTGGTCTCATTATCATAAGAACATGACCCCCCCCTCAGCAAGGAAAAATTGCATTTGTTTATCAAATTTTCTTCTAATCTTTTGACCTCTAGTTGATCTACCTATTTTAGACCTATTAGATGTCTCACTTTTGTCTTCTATTCCTGCATTTTCCTCACTTGAGGAAGATAGATCAGACAAATACCTATTTGGTGATTGCTGCAATCCATCAAATGAGAGACATAGTAGGATCTATATATTTTTCTGACTAAAGAGAAGGAAACCAAATAATAAAGTATACCTATCGATCCATGTCAAAGGCATTAAATTTCCTGCATATGTAAATCATTATTCTTAAGTTAGCCAAAAATTACATGATATGTAAGCTACAAATTACATAGAAGAAAAAATTTACATGATGCAAAATATACTCCATGACTATAGAGTTGAACACATAATAAATTAATTCAAATTTCTATGAATAAATCAATACCTCATACGTGACATTGGTGATACCTTGACATACATTTCATTGATCATGTTATTGATCATCCTCCTCATCCATGTCATCATCATAACTATCATCATCATAATCATCATCATGACTACTATCATCCTCATCATCATCATTACCATCATCATGACTATCATCATCATGACCATCATTATCATGACCATCATCACCTTGATCAACACCATCTTCATCACCATGATCATGATTGTCACCATCATGACCATCAATATCGTCAGCATCACCAAAATCATCACCATTTTCTTCTTCTTCTTCTTCATTGTGAACAGTCATTCGTGATCATCATTTACTTCATCTTTTGATTCTTCAGTATCTTCTTCTTCCATCACATTATACTGTACCGACCTTCCTCTTGGATCATGTCTAACAAAAAATGACCAACCTGGTTTATGTGGAATGACAAAGTAAAACACTTGCTCACATTGGCTTGGAAGAACATAGGGCTCATCTCCAACTGGCTCAAATGACCTTGTATTAATCATTGTAAATCCACTATCATGTTCAATAATAGTCCTATTAGGATCATTTTGATTCAGCCATAGCCTGTACCATTTGATGATAAAAAGAACTAATTTGAATGAATTAAAGTCACACTCACGTATATCATCCAAAATGCCATAGTATCAATTTTTAGGTTGTTGAGGATGTATGCCATTTCTAGATGAGATATTAGTGACCTCAAAGACTAAACTTATCCCAGAATCACAAGTTTACTTCATGTCGTCTAACTTTTTTATGCAAAATTTATGGCCATGGTAGTACATAGCTTTGTGGTGTTTGATCTGCAATTATTCAAACATGTGAAAATTATTTTCATCTATCCGTGAGTTGATATTAAACTTATGGGTCATAGTTAGTAAACTTATACGTACCTTTCTACCTCTTAAACCATATGCTAGATCAAGTACCATTGGCGTAACATTGGGATCTCCATTACAATGAGATTATTTAACTAATGATGCAACATCATCCCATGTTAATGAGCGACCATTTTCTTGAGATTGTTGAATCCATACCACCATCCAATCAAGATTGTTTGCAATATACAAATGTAGAGCATCCCACTCATGACCAATGATAAAGAAAACAAATAGACCGCTTAGAAAAAACTTATATTGAAGATCTATAAGAATTAATAAACTACAATAACATCATATAATTACCTCTCACTTTCCTCAATCTACCTTTCCCCATCAAGTACTCCCCTTTGAATTTATTAATAGAGTTGGGATCCCAAATGCGATCTACATGGATATTTGCTGCAAACTTGGGAAGATATTCACTAATGTACACCATGGTCTAGTATACCATATATCCCTCCACCATAGAACCCTCAGGATGTGGTCTTTTTCAAACCAAGCCCTTCATAAATTTCAAGTGCCTCTCAACCATCCACATTGACCTAGTTTGTACAGGTCCACACATTTCAATCTCCTCAACTATATGTATGAGGTAGTGTTCTTGAGCATTGAAAAAAGTTGGAGGTAGAAAATTTTGATTTCACACATAAGATGGGTAATTTTTCTCTTCCAATATTTATATCTTTTTTTATCAATTTCTTTAGATGATACCCACCTAAAAGAGATTCAACTTGCAAGAACATATAAATAATATTTTAGATAAAAATATACAATAAATTACATAAAAAGTAAAGGAAGTCATAAATATAATAACACTTCTAACCTCATGTATTCTCCAAGATCGTATATAACTTGTTTAACACTATTATCAAACTGATCTGGGAGGGATAGAGGTAGGACGTACTACTATGATTAAAAAATGATCTTTTCAATATATTGTAAAATAATACAATAAAGAGTACATGCAATTTTACAAATATATTATAAATAGAGAACATGACTTACCTTGACGAAGGTATGCCAATCATGTGTTTTCAACCCTAGCCAAAAATCACCTTTCTTTGATACAAGACTACTTATATTTGCAACAAATCCTATTGGAAATTTTGTTTTTTTATGACTTCTTTTAATGCATCACTTTCCTACTCAGTTAATAACCAAGGAAGGGCACTCGTATTTATGGGATATCCATTTCTATTTGATTCAATGAAATTTTTTAGTGCATGATTGGATTCATGAATGTCATTACAAATTTTGGCCATTTTTTCTTTGTCACACCTTCCATCCAATATTGTCCATAGTGTCTATGTTACATTCTTTCCAATATGCATAGCATCAAACAAATTCACAATTGGGAGATCCTTGTAGTACGAAAACCTACTAAATTGACTATGATAACTTTTTATTCCTCTAGGAAGTTGTTCATTGATGCCTTGATGACCTTCACAAGCATCAATAACATCATTAGTAAATAAAAGGCAATATCAAAATATAAATTTCAAACAAAAATCATCAGATGGAATAACATTACCTCGGTGATTTAGCCTATTGTATTCCAACTTCCATAGATGAGGTGTCATTCTTTGTGGCCTTGATGTTGTCTCTTCTTTCGCATTAAAAAGATGTTTTTTGATAGTTTGATACTTATGATTATTGTGGAGAAAGTGCCTAAACTCATCGAACACCTATTTTCCTAAACTTCTTGAATGATGAGATTTCATCTTTGGACCACAAACTAGAAATGAAAATTTACCCTTTGTCTGAAGACCTAAAAGATACCGTACAATTGGATCATGTAAAATTATCATGCGCAACTTATACATACAACAATAATGTGTAAGCACTATAACATACCAAAAATACATGACCTTAATATGAATATATAACATACCGCAAAAATGAGTTAGCCCAGGGGTATCATGTATTGTCCATATAAGCATTGCATGGAATTGAAATTTTCTTTGTCCTATTGGTCTAAAGATGTCATACATAGTGATCCCATTCCATAAAATCAACAACTCATTAATAAGGGTCTCAATATATATGTTCATATCTTTAACCTGGTACTTACCTAGTTGAATGAACAAAAACATTACATAATTATTATGACCATCTTGATGTAGTGTTTATAAATTAATTTACATAGCTATTAAATGAAAAAATACCAAGTACAGTCATTGACAACATTATGTGCTCCCTCTTTATGGACATCCAAGAAGGAATGTTATAGTTAATAACAAATATAGGCCACACTAAGTATGTAGATCTCATATCTCCAAATGGGTTGACATCATCCACTGCCACTAAAATCTTGAGATTATGAGGTTCTTTAAAGTGTGGCCATGTTGTTTCTATGTCTTTAAATGTAGAAGCATTCGCAAGAATTCACATAATGTCATCTTGACTTCTATTGCGTGCATGGTAATCCATAAATTGTGCCAAGCTAGTGCACTTGAATAATCATTGAAGACATAGAATAATGGGAATGTACCAAAGACTCTTGTGAGGCACCTTTTTTGTTATTTGATCTGACTGATATCTACTAATATGACAATTAGGGCATTTTGTTGTAAATTCATGTTATTTATGATATAGAATGTGATCATTGGGACATGCATGTATTGTATGATACTTCATTCCAATTTGATTCATAATGGTAGATAATTCTCAATATGAATGAGGTCGAATGTTTGATGGTGGTAACAAAAACTCACATATCAACCTACAACAAAAAATATAAATTGTTAATATAATAAATCGTAATGGTATGCTAACATTGAAGATGACAAAAATGGCATACCTTAGCATATGTGACATTGTTACATTGGATAAACTATTCATAACCTTAAATTTCACCAACAACACTATAGCATAGAGAAGAGTTATTTGGGAGCCTTGGTATAGGGGCTCGCATGCCTTCTCAAGTATAGCTACATCAAGACCATCTTCATCATCATTATCAGATGCGCTAGTACCATCATCATGATCATCTTGATCAGCTACGCCAATACCATCTTCTTCAATCATGTCCTTTGGCACATTATTAGCTATGCCAATACCATCATCTTCAATTGTGTTCTCTACTACAGGATCATCTTCTTTCATGGGAGCATTATCGTCAACTTGGATATTGACACCTCCATGTTCCCCCAATTGGAAATCCACTTTCACCAATCAACAAAAATTGTGCCCCCCTTCAATGTGACCATATTTCCTACAATGACTCTAGGCTATTTTGACTAGAATTCTTTGATTCTTTAAGCCCTTACACTTTTTGCAAGGACAATTACATTTATCAACATCTTTTCTTTGGAACTCGGACCACAATCTAGCAATTGTCTTGTTATTTTGTTCTGGGTTCATATTGCCAGGTGTGGAATTTCTTTGTAGGCTATAAATATACAAAATGTAAACATACAAACATGTAAAATATTATAAGATTATACAAGATTTACAAATACACACACAAATCATGCTCACTAGACCACAAAATATTGAAAAGGATAAGTATTTTGGGAGTTATTATTATTTTGGGAGTTACACAAATCTCCTCATTATAGTGGAGGTGATTCCATACCTAGTACAAATTATTTCCTCTAAAGCTTCTAGGTGGCCTTTCTTTAGGAGCTGCAACCTGCATAAGGAAAATGATTGCATAAGTATCTATTACACCAATTGTAAAAGTCAATCCATACTCCCTTGTATTTGTAAAATTTCTCTAGACAACTAAACACCCATAAGCATAATGTGCTACATTATAAGTACATTAACCCTGGCTGCAATAGTTGGATTAAAAACTATAGAATTTCAATTTATCACATGCCTAGGAAAGTAGACTAGTTTGTACACTCTTTTCTAAAGTGTTAAATGGGATCAACAAAAAAAAAATACAAGAGAGAAATGTTAAAAATTGAAAAAATGATGGTGGACATAACTGACCTTCATGAGAATGTAATTAGTAATATAGATATACATATCTTTACCCATATGACATATTTCATATATGGAAGATAAGCTCAAGTATAACTTCATCTTTTTAACCACTCTAAATTTCTCTAGGATACAATGAGATACATGTAAGAGACAACTCCATAGAAAGCCTATAGTTACACTTTCATTTTCCCTACAAGTTATCAAACACCATGGGAACCATTGACAATTTCTCAAAATCTTATGAAAATCAAAATAAGAAACTAGTCATTTCACCTGATGAGTAATAGCTAAGGAGATAGTACCTTGTAGAGAGTACATGATTATGGGACAGATTGTCAAAGTTCTTGAAAATGTATTGGTTTTTAGAAGCCTTAAATATGTGTAAAATGCCCTTTTTTTGAATAATTTAATTTTAAATTTGGTTGTGTTAAAGGAACTATGTTGACTTTATTTTGTAGTTGTTTAACATGAGAGTTTGTAGATTAATAGGCGTTCACATTTTTATGGGAACATATCATTAAATTGAGAATTAATGCCCATCTATATCTAGTGAGATGAACATAACTCATGTACCTCATTCTAGTGTGCTTGGATTAGACTAGACATTATCCAACCGCCTGTGAGGGTTGTCACTATTATTAATTGGTTTAAAAGGAGGACCGCCCGTGTGTTATAGCACTTTATATAAATACTCACTATTTGGATAATGTATATTCTAATGAAGAATAGTGTATACAAGGTATCCAAGCACACAAGCATGAGGCACATGAGTTATGTGCATCTAACTAGTGAAGGAATGTCACCATTTGGCCCTTAGAATAGAGGAGAAATTGAAGAGGCAAAGTGAAAGAAATAATAGAAGCAATAGAGGAGGTTCTTCAATGAGGGGAAGAGGAGGAAGGACAAATCAGGTTTGGGAAGAAAAGGCCAAAGGAACTACTCCTTAGGCAAGAGTAGGACACACCCAAAGAGGTGGAAGATTTGGAGGAGGAAGAGGAAGTGGAATCTTCACAGGTAGATGCTTTCATTGCAATGAAGTTGGACATAAATATTTTAGGCTCCCTAAATGGATAGACTCTGATCAAGGCAAGCAAAGGAGGGTACATCTAATTGAAGAAGAGGAAACTCATGACCCTAAAATAGAAAATCCTAAGATAGGAGAATTTCTTCTCATGAGGAAAAGGGGATCATTACCAACATCATCACAAGAAGGTATATTCAAATCAAGATGCTTGGTCCAAGGCAAGGTATGTAGTCTAATTATTGATTCAGGGGCACATAGAAATTTGGTTTCAGTTGATATGGTTTCTAAGTTGGGATTTGCATTGGTAGAACATCCTAACCCTTACAGTGCAACTTGGGTACACGAAGAGTTGAATGTGAAGGTTAGTTAGAAGGCTCTTCTCAATTTTTCAATTGGCCCATATCACGACCAAGTTTGGTGTGATGTAATCTCTATGGATTGTGGGCACATGATATTAGGTAGACCATGGCAATGTATGATTAGGACAATTCATGATGGATACTCTAATACATACATTGTTCACAAAGCTAAAGAGAAATTTAAGTTGAATCCACTGACTTGTAGGGATAAGAATAGGATAATAATGTATTTTAGGGATAATATTCCTATAAATGAGTAATGAAACATAAAAAATTGATATAGGTGGGTGCAAGGAACAAGCACACAAACATGGATTGAATAGGACAATGCTGCATAGTCCTAGAAATGTAGACTTTTGGGATTTGAACTATGTTCAAATAGGTATAGTCAAGTGTCCTATTGAAGGGTAGCCATTAAACAACCATGTTCAAATGTGGATGGATAGTGGGTAGAAATAACCAACTATCAAGGCACCATATTCCTAAAGTATAGGTTCAAACTCAGACATCCAATGCCAGGACTGATTCTTGGGACAAGAATCCTTTCTAAGCTAGTGAACATGGTGCAGGGGCACCTAGAACATCCAAAGACTACCAAGAGTCCATAATGACAACCATGCACCTAATAACATCTAAAGACATCAATTGGAATGTATTGGCAGCTATAATGGCCTATAAGGTCATTCCATGCAATACAAATGGTAAATATGTAATAAGTCTTAAAATGCCTAATAGGCCTTAGGACCAAAATAAGAGCCTAGGATGGTATTTGGTGTTACGAGTTTATAATAGTTTATATTTGATTTTAATAATTCTTAATAAGTTAATTTGGGTCACATTTAAAAGTTTTAAGGCTTCATTATCTTTAAAAGTTTCAAAAACTCCAAATTTGTAATGTTGCAAATTCAAAAATTTGAAATGCAATAGTTATTAGAAAATGGAGGGAATTGGATTTTGTTATGTTTTAGTGCAAACTAATCCATCCAACTGATTGGGATTGGTTGGGGTAGTTTCTAGGAGTCCATCAAATATGCCAAAGTTTCATTGTATGATAGAAGAGGTCTAGTGTACAGACTGTATTGAGTTTTTGATAAATAAACTTCTTTCAAATGCAATTTCCTTGAGTTCTTAGAGTGATTTTGGATTCATTTTTTCATTTTCTTACATTTCAATGCATTTTTAATAGTTAGATATTGATCCTAGACCACATCTATGCATTTGTGAGGTTTGTATTTTTATTTTTACTCAATTAATTCTGACTAGTAGAGTAGTTTTAGCCATTCCTTTGATAGTTTTTTGAGTTTCCAATTGAATATGTTCATTCCATGACCTCTGACCACTATAACACATGGAGTGACTGAGTATTAACATGTACAATAGTTCCCTAATCCATTAATGTAATGAGAAGGAAAAATGTTTGGGTGATCACCATAATTTATAGAGGAAACTTAATGAATTTGCTTGGTATGCTGCAGCAGTAGCCATTTGGTCTGAAGGAGGAACATATATTATGATTTGGATCATCTTATAATGATCATATAATGGTGAAACAACTACCTATTGGACCTAAAAGTGATCGAAGATAGGAGATTTAAGAATACCCTGAAGCTTCAGTGGTTACAACTGAAGCTCTTTTAGGCCCAACCAATTATCACAATAGAATAATAATCTCAATTCCAACCATGGACAATGGTTCCAACCAACACTATCAAAAATCCTTATTCTCTAAATTTCTTTAGCCACAGGATGATTCTTATAACTACCAATTTCCTTGAATGGGATTTTTAAAGTTCCAAGTGACACTTTTCTTCACAGACATCAAGTGGTTGCTGATATTTAACTCGATTCCTGATTCCCTTTAGGATCACAATCTTTCTCTCATTTTAAGCCTGCAACTATGTTCCTCCCTTCAATTGATTATTGGATTTGGGTCAAGGCTATTCTACATATAATTCACTATCTTCTAATGTGTCACACTAAATCTTCTAACTTTAACCACTCTACTCCAGCACTATTGACTGTGAGAGAGACACTCTAATCTAGTTGATCAATTTAGATTGGGGTCATCTGGAATGGTCTAACAATGGGTCCTTACAATGGTTATTGTCATTTAGAATTCTTCAATGTTCCTAAGGCTTTCAAATTTAACTAAGCCTTGAATCCAGATTATTCCTAGGACATTGCTGCAAGCATTTTCTTACTTTTCAAGTTAAACACATAGCATATATCTAACTATGAGATCAATCTTGAAGTAGCGTAGCTACTTCCCCCAAATCTAAGTTGTTAGGTTATTAAAATTCATTTCCTTGGCTTGCTTCTCTCCCAATGGCATTGGAGACCAATGGAGAAATCACAAGTCAAGATACACTCTCCATGAAAAAGCTGACTAAGGAGTTTTCGGGCCGGTCTGATAGAGAGTTTAGTATGTCGCGGGCATAGCACAAAAGTTTCAATAAAATGTTTGTAGAACTAAAAAATGAACTTCAAAACCATGGATACATCAAAGGTTAAACTTTCAGAGATGTTCAATCTATCCACTCACTTCGCAAATTGACAAGGCATGATAAATAAACAAAAACATGCTCAGAGAAAATGAGATCTAATCAATGTAGTTACATGATTGTGTTTGTGATGTCAGTCAACTATTTGTTCATTGCACAACTAACTATTTAAAACAAATATAAAACTAATCAAGTGAACATCAAGAATCGTGAATGCATCAAATGGACTTGCAAGGGTGTTTAGTCTCTACATTCCCTTAACAATAGACAACCTAGCAAATACCCAATACATGATGCCCTGGCACATTGCTCATGGGCCCTAAGTAGGTAACCAATAAAACAATGCTAGACAAATGTAGAGTAAGGAAATATTTACAAGCGGTCCTCCTTTTACACCAAATCAAAGTGGCAACCCTCACAGGCAGGCAGTTCTCCTTTTACATCAAATCACAGTGGCAACCCTTGCAGGTAGGAGGTCCTACTTTTACACCAATTCATAGTGGTAACCCTCACAGGTAGGGGATCCTCCTTTTACACTAAATCATAGTGGTAACCCTCGCAGGAAGGCAGTCCTCCTTTTACACCAAATCATAGTTCAAACAATCATGGGCTCTAGCTCCTTTGTGCGCTCCAAGTGAAAACCAAACAATGAAATGAGATACAAAATCTTTTTTCTTTTTAAAGTTATGCCTGTGTTGGTCAAAATTTCAACCTACATGGTATTGGTCAAAATTTTGACCAACACAGGCATGGATTTAAAAAAGGAAGTTTTCCTTCTATAATTCGACCAACTTAAACCTTTTTAATTGATGGTAAAAAAATTTGGTAGAAAAATGAGGTCAAATGTAGTAGTGTCACTATTGTAAGAAGAGATAGAGATAATTAGTCAGAAAATGTAGTAACTTGATCACAAGCTCAGGTACATCTACAAGGAAAAAACTCAAGTTCCTCAAATAGCCCTAAGGTTCCTTTCAATCTTTCATCTACTTCTAAATAGAGGGCTGCCTCAAAATCTTCAAATCCCAAAGAGACCCAGCCAACATCATATAGTATTGTCCAAAAACTCCAGCATACCAATACAAAAATATCCATGTTTGAGTTGCTTCGGATATCTCCTGCTCATAGGGCTATTTTGGATAAAGCTCTGCTTGGTTCCAATGTTCTTGTCAATCTTGATTTAGATAGATTCCAGACTATGGTTGGTCATCTAATGTCACCCTAGTATATCTCCTTTTTAGAGGAAGATGACAATTCATTGAGTCATCTGCATAACCATCCCTTGCATATTGAAGTCTTGATCCAAAATTGTCGTGTCGATCATGTGTTGATAGATGGAGGTGCTCGTCTAAAATTTTTTTCCTACAAATTTATCACACAACTAGGATTATCAAAATATACTATTAATCCTAAAAAGAAGATAACTATAAAATAATATGATAAGCAAGAAAGATCTTCCAAAGGAAGAATTGTCCTACCTATCAGAATGGGACCAGTTATCAAAGACATCACCTGTCAAGTTCTAGATCTTCCATTGGCTTACAACATTCTTCTAGGGAGACCTTGGATACATGAAATGTAAGTTATTCCATCAGCATACCATTAGTGTGTGAAGTTTCCTTATGATGGATTAGAGGTAACAATTCCAGCTGACATATCTACATCTTGCAATGCCTTGAAGGAGAGTGCTAACAAACTTGTTCCACATAATAGGGAGTCTTCTTCCAAGCAAACAGACATAGCATCTACATCCAAGATGGACGACATTGCCAAAGAGGTCAAAATCAACGACACAAGCATGGGAGAGTATACTATGGAACCAGTCCTATCTCTAACATATCTCCTAGTCTCACCTAAATCTTATGGGCAACCTTTAAAATAGACAAAACAAGCATCTAAGGAACCTCAAGCAATCTACAATGGAATTTTTGTCACAAAGAAAGTGTCCAAGAAAGAATTTGAAGAGGAAGAAGTTGTGCTTTCATGGCTATACAAAGATGAGCCTCAATCCTAGATAGTTTAGGAATGTGACTCTAAAATACCTAAAATCCCTGTCAAATCTTATGGTCAAGGTCACATACTCATGTCTAAAATGGGATATGTTGGAAAATGACCTCTAGGAACAAGAGGCAAAGGAATTATAAAACCAGTTGAACACTATGGAAGGATGACCAAAGATACTACATGCCTAGGATATCAAAAGAAGCCTTTTCATCTCAGCAAAAACTCTACTCATGTCTTAGAATAGATTGAACCAACAATAGAAACTCAGCTAAAGGAAGAAATGCCATAGTCAAAGGGTGATGATTCAAACAACACTAATATTATTCCTTATGAGTGTTTACCTAAAGAAATACTAGATCTTCTCAAAGATGAAGAAACCTAAGGAGAACATCAATGTAGTAGATACACAAGAACCTACTGATGGAATATGGATGAAGTGACTAAGAGGGGGGGGGGTGAATCAGACAACCATAAATCTTGATTATTAATTCTTTGTAGATCCCTTAGGATATCTTAACACTGTTATTTGTTTTAGCACTCGGTAAATAGATTGCAGTAACTTTGAAGATGCAGAAAGTATTATCAATATTATCTTTAGATATTCATCAAAACATGTATATGATTGTGAAAGCAATTAAGAACACAAGAGACACAAGATTTAACGTGGAAACCCAATATGGGAAAAACCACCAATGTATCTAGATACTGATTTTCACTTTTCTGAAGTGATGCCCGGTTAGAAGCCAACCTGGTGAAAGGTTACAAAACACACTGTTAGGTGTGACCTTGTTAGAGGATTTAAAACACCTTGCTAGGAGTGGCCTGGTAAGAGGTCTTGAAAACAATTCAATGGAATTGTCACCTTGTTAGAGGATTTATATTATGGCTGTTAAACCAACTCGGTTAAGAGATTTAGAATTCACTGTTACAATGATAAGAAGGTAACAATGAAAAAGTGACCTGTATAATAATGTAACTGTCTTGCTGATTACAGATCTCTGTTCTGCATAATTCTGATCCTTTCTGATCAAATAAATCTCTGCTGCTCCTCAAGGATATCTGAACATCCTTCACAAGTTCGCATATACCTTTCCTTCTTTTCTTCTGTAAATCTTCTGCTATATTGTTATTTACTTTTCACTTTTGACCTTTTATTTATATGATTTTGGATTAGTCAAATCGACATTATTTAGTATAACAGTCGGCTGAATTAAGTAAACTCTATTTGCAAAAATCCTTCAAGGGCCGACAGTGCTCGGTGATCATATCTTTCTATAATCTTTCGGTGACCGAGGGAACTCGGTAAACACTATCTTTTCTTCGGCAACCGAGTGAACTCAGTAAACACTATCTTTTCTTCGGCAACCGAGTGAACTCGGTAAACACTATCTTTTCTTCGGCAACCGAGTGAACTCGGTAAACACTATCTTTTCTTCGGCAACTGAGTGAACTCGGTAAACACTAAATATTCCTGACTGGTAGACCGATTGAGCTCGGTAGAGGCTGATTGCTGCGGACTATGACATAGTGTGACATCAAAGACAATACATAATTGAGTAGCAATTTCCTTCAGACAATTGTTTCCAACAATCTCCCTCTTTGGCATTGATGGCAACACAATATGTCATATCATAAGAAATTTGAAAGAGTTAGCTCGGTTTAGATTCAAATCTCCCTCTGTCAGCAAACTTCCTGTATCCTGAAAATTTCTCCTTCTGACTATTTGAAAATTTCTTGAAGTAATAGTAAAGACATAGCAAACACTCCCTCTTTGACAACATATGCCAAAGATAATTCACATATTACCGGTGAAAATTAATGTACCTCAAGTACTGATTCATATGCAATGATTCCTTTAATATGCTGCATCAACAAGTTGATTTTCAATCATGTTCTGGTTGATGCATCACTAAAACTGTATTTAGTGAGCCTCGGATAGGGGAATGACCCCTAACTTACCTCTTAGATACATAAATGCATCCTTAGGTAATGGTTTGGTAAAAATGTCTGCAATCTGTTCTTTTGTATGAATATATTCTAATCTGATTTCCTTGTCCTGCACCAATTCTCTGACAAAGTGATATTTAATAGCAATGTGCTTGGTTTTGGAATGCATCACTGGATTCTTAGAAATGTTTATTGCACTGGTATTGTCACAAAATATAACAACTGGTTCTTTGATTTCAACCTTCATACCTTCTAATAGCTGTTTAAACCAAACAATATTTGAACAGTTTACTGCAGCAGCAACATATTCTGCTTCAGCTGTGGATTGAGATGTGTAATTCTGCTTTTTACTAGTCCAGGATACCAGTCTTTTTCCAAGAAAAAATGCTCCACCACTTGTGCTTTTTCTGTCATCAATGTTTCCTGCCCAATCAACATCAGTAAACACTTTCAAGTCTAGATTGCCTCCAAATTTATACCACAAACCATACTCTTCAGTTCCTTTTAAGTATCTTAAGATTCTTTTGATTGCCATCATGTGATTTTCCTTAGGTTTTGCTGAGAATCTAGCTACTATACCGACTGCTAAGGCAATATCAGGTCTTGTATGTACCACATACTGTAATTTTCCAATCATAGATCGGTATAGGGTCTGATCAACTTCTTTTGAATCATCATTTTTGGTAAGTTTCAGTCCAGTACACATGGGTGTACCAACTGGTTTTGAATCTTCCATTCCAAACTTCTTAAGTATCTCCTTAATGTATTTGGATTGAGTAATGTATATACCATTTTTGCTTTGCTGAATTTGAAGACCAACAAAGAATTTTATTAAACCAAACATAGACATTTCAAATTCTCTGTTCATTTGTTCTGAAAATTCTTTGCACTGATCCTCATTCCCTGTAAATATAGTATCATCCACAAATATTTCTGCCAATACAATTTTGTCATCCGGTCCTTCTTTAATATACAGATTGCTGTTATCATTAGCTCTTTTGAAATTAATCTGAATCAAATAGTTATGGAGTCTTTCATACCATGCTCTAGGAGCTTGTTTCAAACCATACAATGCTTTGTGTAACCTGCAGACCATGTCCCTTTTGTCTGGATCAACAAAACCTTCAGGTTGTTCAATGTAGACTTCTTCATCAAGAATTCCATTGAGAAATGCAGATTTTATATCCATCTGATATACCTTAAATCCTTTGTGTGCTGCATAAGCAAGTAGAGTTCTTACACCTTCTAATCTTGCAACAGGAGCAAAAGTTTCTCCATAATCTATACCTTCTTCTTGAGAGTAACCTTTACATACCAGTCTAGCTTTGTTTCTAGATACTTGACCATCTTCATTCAGTTTATTTCTGAATACCCATTTTGTTCCAATTACATTCTTATCTTTAGGTCTAGGTACAAGAGTCCAAGTTTTGTTCTTTTGTATTTGTTCTAATTCTTCATTCATTGCTTCAATCCAACTTTCATTCTCTAATGCATCTTTGATATTTCTAGGTTCAAAATCAGTAAGTAGACATGTACCTTTTAGCTTGCTTCTTGTCATAGTACCATTTGATTTGTTTCCAATGATTTGATCTGGTGTATGATGTCTTCTGACATATTTGGCTAGTATAGGTTCCTTGCCTTTTGAATGAATCATGCTGTTGTCTTCTAGGATCTCTTCTTCAGGTTGCTCGGACTCGGTAGATATTTGCTCGGTAACTTCAGGTTGAGACTCGGTCTGAATTTCTTCCTGTGACTCGGTTTGAACTTCTTCCTGCGACTCGGTCTGTGACTCGGTAACTGTGCTCGGCTCGGTAGATATAGCTTCCTTATTGATAGTTGTGTCTGTCAATGTTTCAGGTTCAATGTAAACGAATCTTCTGTAGTTCTCAGGTTCCTTTTTGCTTTCTTCCTCAGTCTTTTCTGCAAACTCATCAAATTTTACATGTATACTTTCTATGACTTTGTGAGTAGATAAGTTCAGACATTTGTATGCCTTGCTTTTGCTAGAATATCCTAGGAATATTCCTTCATCACTTTTCACATCAAATTTATTTCTTCTGGATTCTTTTAAGATATAACACTTGCTGCCAAATATTTTCATATAACTTACATTAGGTTTATAGCCATACCATAATTCATAAGGAGTTTTGAATGTGTCTTTCTTCAGTTGTACTCGGTTCAAGGTATGAACTGCAGTGCTGATAGCTTCCTTCCAGTACTTTATAGCGATGTTCTTTTCTATCATTAGAGTCCTTGCACAATCCATAATAGATCTGTTTCTTCTTTCTGCTATTCCATTCTGCTCAGGAGTTCTAGGAGCTGATACCTGTCTTTTGATTCCTCTTTCAATGCAGAAGTTGTTAAAATCATGGGAGATGAATTCACCACCTCTGTCTGATCTTAAGCATTTCAATCTTTTCCCTGTTTCTTTTTCTACTCTTGCTAAGTACCATTTGAACTTTTCAAATGCCTCTGATTTTTCTCTTAAATACATAACAGTCATCATTCTAGAATAGTCATCAACGAAAAGAATAAAGAATTTATCTCCAGTATAGCTTTGTATTCCAATAGGTCCACATAAATCAGTATGCACAATTTCCAAAATTTCTTTAGACTGATAGTTCTTACTTTTGAAACTAGTTTTACTCATTTTGCCAATCTGACAATTCTTACATAGACCAGTGTCAGGTTTCTTCAAAGTAGGAATGCCTCTAACCTTCTTGAATTTGCTTATTTTTATCATGTTATCAAAATTCACATGACACAACCTTTTGTGCCATAGCCAACTTTCTTCTATTTGAACAATAAGGCATGAATATTCATTGAGATCAAGATAAAATAGGTTACCTTTTGTTTGTTTGCCTGATCCAATGAGTTTTCCTTTTTCATCCAGCAGTCTTGCTTGACCATTCATGAATTCAACCTTGAAACCAGTGTTGATTAGCTGTGCTACACTTAGAAGATTATGTTTTAGTCCTTCAACCCAGTAAGCATTATCACATATGAGTTCTTTGGTTAATGAGATTCTTCCTTTTCCTTTTATACAACAAGGTTCATTGTTTCCAAATCTTACATTACCATTGTCACAGTCTTCTAGATATTCAAATTTTGTCTTATCACCAGTCATGTGGTGTGAACGTCCGCTGTCTATTATCCATATATCATCCTTGCTTATATGAGAAATAAGTGCTATCTTATCTTCATCATCATCAGATTCATCTTTTATAGCAATAAAGACAATTTCTTCTTCACTATCATCAGAATCTTTAGCCATAAAACATGATTTCTTACCTTTATCCTTGTATGATTTGAAATTCTTTTTGCCATAGTACTTGTGACTTCTCTTTTCTTCCTTGACTTGCTTGTTTGGGCACCTAGCTGCAATATGTCCAATTTCTTCACATGAAAAATAGATTAAAGGAGTTTTACCTTTATATTTACCTTTCCCTCTGGAGTACTTCTTTGCAAGTAATGCTTCTACAATTTCAAGATCACTATCAGAACTTTCTTCTGATTCCTCTTCACTGTCTGTCTGAACTTCTTTAATTTTCTTGTTTTTCTTTAGTGAAACCTTGGCCTCAAATGCTGATTCAATATTTTTGGAACTAGGAACATAGTTGTCATAATTGTCTAATTCAAAAGCTGTCAATCTTCCAACTAAAGCATCCAAGGTTATACTGTGGTTTGCTTCACATCTTCTTTCTTGAATAGCTGATACTCTTATTGCATAGATAGGGAGTAGTGTTCTGAGTACCTTACTTATAACAGTCTCATCTGAGATTGTTCCTCCAGAAGCTCTGATTGCACTTACACTTGCTTTGATTCTTTCAACATATTTTGCGATGTTTTCATCTTCCTTCATATTCATCTTGTCAAACTGTCCTCTTAGGCTTTCTGCTTTGGCTCTCTTCACATTTGCATCACCACCATATATTTTCTTCAGTGCCACCCACATTTCATATGCAGTAGTGCAGTCTTTAATATCATCAAATTCTTCATAGCTGAGAGCAGATGCAATGTCTATCATCATGGTGTTGTGAGTCTTTTTATCTACAATGTCTTCTACAGTTAATGCGCCATTAGGAATTGTGTATTCTTCATCAATGTATTTGCATCCTGAATCACCAATGGAAGCCAGATGAAGTCGCATGAGACCTTGCCATGCTGAAAAGTTATCTCTGTTAAGCTTTGGAATTTCCCTCTTGTAAGACATCCTGATCTTTAGCTTAGGTCTTTGAAACCTTTCTTGCAAGCACCAAAAGCTCTGATACCAATTGATGGAATATGGATGAAGTGACTGAGAGGGGGGGGGGGGTGAATCAGACAACCATAAATCTTGATTATTAATTCTTTGCAGATCCCTTAGGATATCTTAACACTGTTATTTGTTTTAGCACTCGGTAAATAGATTGCAGTAACTTTGAAGATGCAGAAAGTATTATCAATATTATCTTTAGATATTCATCAAAACATGTATATGATTGTGAAAGCAATTAAGAACACAAGAGACACAAGATTTAACGTGGAAACCCAATATGGGAAAAACCACCAATGTATCTAGATACTGATTTTCACTTTTCTGAAGTGATGCCCGGTTAGAAGCCAACCCGGTGAAAGGTTACAAAACACACTGTTAGGTGTGACCTTGTTAGAGGATTTAAAACACCCTGCTAGGAGTGGCCTGGTAAGAGGTCTTGAAAACAATTCAATGGAATTGTCACCTTGTTAGAGGATTTATATTATGGCTGTTAAACCAACTCGGTTAAGAGATTTAGAATTCACTGTTACAATGATAAGAAGGTAACAATGAAAAAGTGACCTGTATAATAATGCAACTGTCTTGCTGATTACAGATCTCTGTTCTGCATAATTCTGATCCTTTCTGATCAAATAAATCTCTGCTGCTCCTCAAGGATATCTGAACATCCTTCACAAGTTCGCATATACCTTTCCTTCTTTTCTTCTGTAAATCTTCTGCTATATTGTTATTTACTTTTCACTTTTGACCTTTTATTTATATGATTTTGGATTAGTCAAATCGACATTATTTAGTATAACAGTCGGCTGAATTAAGTAAACTCTATTTGCAAAAATCCTTCAAGGGCCGACAGTGCTCGGTGATCATATCTTTCTATAATCTTTCGGTGACCGAGGGAACTCGGTAAACACTATCTTTTCTTCAGCAACCGAGTGAACTCAGTAAACACTATCTTTTCTTCGGCAACCGAGTGAACTCGGTAAACACTATCTTTTCTTCGGCAACCGAGTGAACTTGGTAAACACTATCTTTTCTTCGGCAACCGAGTGAACTCGGTAAACACTAAATATTCCTGACTGGTAGACCGACTGAGCTCGGTAGAGGCTGATTGCTGCGGACTATGACATAGTGTGACATCAAAGACAATACATAATTGAGTAGCAATTTCCTTCAGACAATTGTTTCCAACACCTACTACTAAATAAGAGGAAGGTAAAGCTTTCACAATAGCTAAACATCTAGGCTACAATAGTGATTCTGAAATAGATTCCCATGAATATGAGTTTCACTCAGATTCTAAAGGTAATCCTACTTGGGGGATTCATCCTGACTTTACACATGCTCTCAGATTTCCAAAAGGTCTAGATGAAGAATCAGAAGATGAATCAAATGGCTATGAATGGGGAGTTATTCCAGAAGAAGATGAGCTTATCACTAAAACATACGTTGATTTAATTCACCAATATTCACCTAAATCCAACGTAAGTCTAGAGTGAGATGATGAACTTAACAAATTTGATCTACCTATTGCTGAAGTGGAAGCCACTAATGAAATTGAGACTATTCATGAAATGAACATTCTGGGTAGTCATATCATCTTTGAATTTGAGAGTCGAGTTAGGACCAATGATGAAAACACCATATGCATGAACACCATTTCCCAATCCTCCCCTACCTTGTTTATCCAACATCTAGAGCTTATTAACAAAACATCTACCGATCTAAGCCAAAAAATCCATACTTTCATGACTAACTATACCCTTGCTTGCTACCTCAATGCAGTGGAACCTATGATGACTTCCATCAATGAACCTAGTGTCAACATGATGGAGTTGGATATCAAGTATCTTAGTCAAAAGATTAAGAGAAAAAAGAAAAATATTTCTGAGGGTGAAAACCACTTTGTGGCAGTCTTAGAACCTAAAATAGTAAAAACAAAAGATGTATCTGAAGGTGAAAACCTCTATGAGGTGCCTAAGGATGAGATATTTGATGTCCTTCTGAGTCATTTATAGGACAGATCTCTAGTGCTGATAGATCCCACTCAATCTATCAACTTGGGTACACCAGAGGAACCACAATTGATTCATGTAGCACAATCCCTATAAGAGGATGAAAAACAAGCATTCACCACTTTCTTGATAGAGAAGAAAATCAATTTTGCATGGAAGTATGTAGATATCCTAGGGTTAGATCCAAATCTGGTAATGCATCATCTTTCTATAGCTCCAGGAGTCAAACCTATAAAACAAAAGTTGTGAAAGATGCATCCACATGTTGCACTCCTTGTCAAAGTTGAGCTAGAGAAGTTACTAAAAGCCAGATTTATCTAAGTCATCGATTATGTAGAGTGGATCTCAAACATAGTTCTTGTTTCAAAACCAAACAAATCTATCAGAGTATGCACATATTTTAGAGATGTAAACAAAGCATGCCTTAAGGATGATTTTACACTTCCAAACATTGATATGATAGTGGATATGACTGTGGGCTTTGAGATGTATTCTTTAATGGACAGTTTCTCTAGATATAGCCAAATCAAGATTTCTCCTAAAGATCAAGAGAAAATAGCTTTTACATGTGCCTGGGGTACCTTTTATTGGAATGTCATGCCATTCCATCTTAAGAATGCTGGTGCTACATATCAACGGACTATGACATCTATCTTTCATGACATGATGCATCGAACAATGGAAGACTATGTTGATGACACCTTAGCTAAATCAATGATAAGATCAAAACATTTGCATGACTTGAGAAAAATACTGGATAGAATGGAGAAGTTTAGTCTTAGACTGAACCTTAAAAAGTGTGCTTTTGGTGTCACTTCTAGAAAGCTCCTAGGCTACATTGTTTCAAAGAAAGGCATTGAAGATGATCCTGCTAAAGTCAAAGCTATCAAGGAGATGAAACCTCCCAAAACTATCAGTCAAATGAGGAATTTACAAGGAAGAGTGCAATCAATCAAATGTTTCATATCTCAGCTAGCAGACATATCACAACCTTTCACAAAGATACCACATAAAGGTGTGACTTTTGCATGGAATGAGGAATGTGAAAAGAACTTCAATCATATCAAGAAATATCTATCAAATCCTCCTATTTTGATGCCTCCTATTCAAGGGAATCCATTGATTCTATATGTCTCCACCATAGATACATCACTGGGGGCATTGCTAGCACAACATGATGAAAACAAGAAGGAAAGAGCTATCTACTACATTAGCATAACATTGGTAGGATATGAGAAGAACTATTCAATGAATGAGAAAGCTTGTCTAGCTATGATCTTTGCATCACAAAAACTGAGACATTACATGTTAGCTCATACAACACAATTGATAGCTAAGATAGATCAATTGAAATACTTATTGAGAAAATCTTCTCTCACAGGTAGATTAGCTAAATGGGTGATGCTATTGAGCTAATTTGACATAGAATATGTTGAAAGGAAAGCTATAAAAGGCCAAGTCATTGTAGATCAGTTGGTTGAAGCACCAATGTTTGATGATACACCATTACAAATGGAATTTCCTGATTCATCCATCATGCACATATCTTCTAGGACTTGGCATCTTTTCTTTGATGGATCTTACACAGAGAATGGATCTAGAGAAGGCATATTATTCATAACACCTCAAGGTTACTCAATACCTAAAGTATTCAGAATCAAATTTCCTTGCACAAACAATATTACTAAATATTAAGCTCTACTTAATGGCATGAAGATAGCAATTGAATGGTGAGTGATAGAGTTACACATTAATGGAGACTCACAGTTAGTTATACACCAAGTCAATGATGTGTACTAGATGAAAGATGAGAAGCTTGTTCCATACAAATGCATGGTAGATGACTTAAAGAAATATTTCATATCTATCACTTTTGAGAAAATACCTAGAATGGAGAACAAGGATGTTGATGCTATGGTGACACTATCATCTCTATTACAACAACCTGAACATGATCTATGTTATGAGTTCTCGGTGGAAGAACTGTCATTCCCTGCATATGATTCCCTCAAAACCCACATGATATGCACTATTGTTGGTCATGATTCCTCCAGATACAAACACCTTTTCTCCTACCTTCAAGACCAAATCATCCATGATACCTTCAACCACAATGAGAAATGATACCTTATCTGAAACACATTGCAGTATGTCATCATATAAATGATCTATACAAATAGAGTCTAGATGGTACACTTCTTAGGTGTTTAGAACATGAAGAGTCTCAACATGCATTAGAGGAAGTCCATGATCATATATGTGGATCACATTCCAATGGTTTGACACTAGCTTGAAAACTTATTAGGGCTGGGTATTATTGGCCTGCTATGGAAAAAGATGCTATCAAATTTGCTAAGAACTGTCAAAAGTGCCAAGTACATGGTAACTTAATTCATGCACCAGGGAGAGATCTAATTCCCCTTACTACAGAGTGGCCTTTTCAACAATGGGAAATCAATCTCATAGGGGCTATACATCCACATTCTTCCAATGGACATACCCATATTATTAAAGCTATAGATTATTTCAAAAAATGGGTAGAAGTAGTTCCTTTGATTCAAGCAACCGACAAACAAATTTCAATGTTCATCCTAAACTACATCATATGTCGGTATGGAATTCCATAATGAATAGTCACAAATAATGGAGGCCAATGCAAGAATAAAGAATTAGATTCCTTGTGTGCTAAACTCAAAATCAAACAACACTGGTCATCCATATAATATCCTCAAGGTAATGGACAAGCAAAGACATCTAACTAAAATCTATTGAAAATATTGCTTCGCACAATTAATAAAATAGGAAGAGACTAGCATCTCATGTTCAATCTAGCTCTCTAGGCCTATAGAACAAGTATCAGAACACCCACTAGGGCTACACCATTCTCTTTACTTTGTGGGTTTGAAGCGGTACTACCTATTGAGGTTGAAAACCCATCACTAAGAATCAAAATGCATGGTCTAGTGAGTGATGATGACTACAGAGTGTCTAGTTTGCAAGAACTTGAACTACTAGATGAGCGCAGATAAGCAACATATGATCATCTCAGAGTATATCAGAAATTAATGTCTAGAGGCTACAACAAGAAAGTCAGACACATAGAATTTCAGGTTGGTGATCTAGTCTTGAGAGAGAATCCTAAAAATCAATCACATCGAGAGCGTAAGGGGAAATTTGAACCCAATTGACTGGGTCCCTTTTTTATCACTACTACTTTTGGCTCCAAATCTTATCAACTCTCAAGAACTGAAGGAGAACAACTCTGAGAACCAATCAACATTCTACATCTAAAGAAATTATATGCCTAAGGTATTTAGTCTATGGTAAAAATTCATGAAAAAAATTATAAAAATTGTAAAAAGTCCTAAAAAATGATCATCCTGGTGAAAACCTAGCAATAGGTGCCTTGATGTATCACAAAAAAATAAAAAATCCAAAAAAATTTGAAAAGATAAAAATATAAAAAAAGAAGAAAAAGAAAAAGTGCCTTGGTGAAAACTTGGAAACAGGTGCCTTGGTATCAAAAATAGGATCTCTACCAAGATGGTGAAAAATTGACAAATGGGTGCCACTTGTTCAAAACACTCCATCTATAACACAATCTTTGTCTTTCCCATCTTTCTATCTTGCTTTAGCTTGTATATATCTTGTTTTCAATAAAGTCAGTTTGTACACCAATCTACAAAAGCATCTATATCCTATCAAAGTTCCAAACTTGGGGGCAATCAAGGTCATATCCTATGGTCTCCAGTACCTTAAACAAGTTGTATCTAGTCCGAATCCTTTTGAAGCTTCATCCGAGTCAGTCAGTCAGTCTCCTTACCAGAAAGGATTTTGCAATCAAACACAAACAAACATCAACAACACACTGAAAACTATTTTTGCTTCACATTCTTTTGTCTCCTTGTATGCTTACTGATTCACATTGAGATTTCTACATATTTTATTCCCTTGAGCTTTTTGATGATGTCCTTTACATGATTTAGAGAGTGATGACTGGGGGCATAATCTTTTCTTTATTTTCTGCTTTGAGTGAAAATCTAAATAACTTCTAAAATTATGGATTGAAATTGTGTCCATCTGTAAGAGCCTCCATCACGTATTGGATGGCCATGTGTACCTCAACCATTGATACCCAAAAAACTCAAGGAAGTTTGATCTAACTTTATCTTTTTGAGCGATTTCTTGTTCCTAATATGAAACGCAACATTATCTAAGGATGTGAATGATAACGGGTCACTATGGGTAATTCTCATTGGAATAAGAATGATCTCCAAATTTCTTGGTGTGTTTGTTCACAAGGCATATTTAGGTCATCACAACATTTATGTTCTAATGCTTATACAAATTGCTATATCAAAATGGACATGATATTCAACTCATCCTAGCTTTTTGTGCTTTGGTGCTTATATCTAATCTGATATTCTGAAAACAAAATCAATATTCATATGTCTGTGGTTGTCTCACTAGTGGGCATTGTATTGATTTATCCACTATTACCTAAAAGAGAAAATAACACCAAAATATTCAATGATGAAAATGAATGACACATGAGCAGTGACTAAGTCCTAGGTCCTAGGTTTTCATGTCATTTTGCACTTTGCATGATTGCATTGATCTCATGATTTCCAAAGCAACTTGAACACTTAAATGATTCTTCAAACAATGCTAAACATGACATGAGGATTGAGTCTCACATGAAGGTCTCTTCATAGCTCCACAAACAGTCACCCTCTTGGGTTAAACATCTATTTTGACAAATGACCGAGTACTTATCTTCATCAATACCTACAATATATATCATGTGTATGTGCCTACTATTGGAAATATAAGTGGGAAAGTAATACTAAGAGGGGGGGGGGGGGGGGGGGTGAATCAGATATTGACTACTTTCTCCTTTTAATCTGATAAAAATTTATGCATGACATAAACAAAACTTGATCATTGTAAGCAACTAAACATATAAAGCAACATAAATGAAATCACTCATAACACCATGATTTTGGTAACCCAGAAACCCTTGAAAGGTAAAACTGGGGTGGGGATGACACCCAAAAATCTTCACTACTACAGTAATAAGTTTTACCTGTTAAGGCTTACAAAATGTGATCAATTCATGATCTACCCTGTGAAAGGTCTACTCTGTCAAAAGCTAAAAGACTTATATAGTCTACCTTGTTAAAGGATTTATAAACTTACAACAAAGTAAGCACTCAGTAGGGTAAAAGCACAATCAGGTGTCACCTTTTAGGCTAACTTATCAGCACAACTAAATTTTAGTATTTCTAACTAAGAAATAATTTTGGTCAAACATATAGTCTAGCTAGATTCATTCTAGCTAAGTTAGATAAGTGATTTAACTTTTCCAATTGAAAATATCTATTAAATGCATGTTTTATACCACTTTGGGTCCAATTACCATAAAAATAAAATTATTTCAGAAAAGTGGCATTTCAATAACTCCTAATAATTTTAATGAAATTAAAAAAAAATTAAAAAATACCCTTTTGTAGAGATCAGAATCAAGAATATCCTCATATAGATTTTGTAGTGTTTTAGTTAGATATAGTTTATTGTAATTAAAAATATTACAAGTAGGTATTTTAACAATCAAGGAGATGTTGATTTGGAGAAAGAAAAAAATAGTAAATCATATTAATTTTTTCTAAAAATATATGGTGCACTAGAGGAGAGAGTCCTCTTCAAGAATATATATTTCTTTTTTTGATTGTGATAGATTTGTTATGAAAAATATGTTGCGAGATGAAAACTATTGATTTCAGTGAGTTGGAATTTGAATTGTTATAAAAGAGAAAATATAGGTCACAAACCAATTTTTATTACTTCATGCACTAGATATATATGTCATCTATGACATATTTTGAAATTAGGGGAAAAAATGTTTATTTACATATAATTTTTTGGTGGGAACCAGACCTCTAATTTTCAACATTTTTCAGCGGCTGAAAAATCATCTTTAAAAATTAAAAAACATATCAATTTTTATTCAAAAAAATTATTAAAAATATTGATCATAAACTTCATCCATTTTATCACATTTAATTAGTTTACATCATCTTCAAATTCTAAACATAAATGTCATTTTTATACTATTGAAGTTGAATAACTTTGATTTTGTTAGCCTCTTCCTTTGTAAAAGGGTGACAACTTATTATGCTTTTACCCGGTAAAGATATTTACATAAAGTCTGTTAAGACTACTCAGTTAAGAGATTTACCCTGATACACTAGTCAAAATGTCTCAGTACTTGATCTTTCAATTTGCACTTGTATGCAGATTACAGATCTCCTCTTTACTGTATATTTATGATCTCTTCCATTTGATCTTTCTTAATTATATCCTTTCATTGCTTAGCTCGGTCACTAGACTCTGTCTGAATACTTAACTATTCTGAATATACCTCTTTGATCATTTCCTCATACTCATTTGATCTCAATATCTCTTATCTCTCTGATTCACACACTTCTCTTTGTTTAGATCTTGACCTTATATAATAACAAAAACATTTTACCAATTCAAGATCTACGGCTCAGATTTATTTCTATTGCCACCTAAGCTATACAATTTTCTGATTGGCTCTAGGTATTACATAGGGATAAATGATAATATAATGGATGCATAATTACCTCAATAAACAAAATACAAAACACAACTATCACCAAAAATGGTTTACCTTGATCATTGTGCCATTCCAAACTTGTATGTCATTCCTAGCTAACTCGGCAAAAGCTATTCCTGGCACTTGGCATTAACTGTACTTGGCATTGGTTAAACTTCTCTATCACTCGGTAATCATTGATATATGTAACTTGGCAAAAACTATACTCGGCATAATACAAACACATAGTGACCATGACTTTACTCGGTAGTACTACTACTCGGTAAGTATACAATACATAACTCGGCCTTTACAAAATGAATCGGTTGCAGTGATGACCGACCATCATTGCCTAGATATATGACTAAGTGTGAAGCACTAATGGTCAACAAAACTATAGAGATCTACAATCTCCCCCTTTGACATTAGTGGAAAAAACACTTTGTCATGACATTTGTACTTACAATTACTAAAATATGTTTGTACTAGCCTAATACTCCCCCTGAGATATATATACATTCAAAATTTTTGTTACCTATCCTTGTTTAGTCCTTGTCCATACTTGTGTCATGATGATTCCCCCTTGTTTTTGACATGATAACTTTCTTCATTAGTAGGTAGCTCACAAAATTTCTCCAGAAAAGGTTTATGGAGCACCATGATCAAGTAGAGTGCATTTGTCCAAGCTGTTGAAGCAATGTTTAAAACTTTTGTCTACACTTCTAAATCGGTAGCTAAACTGATGAGACTCTCGACTGTGGACAAATGTGGATCACTCTAGATTAATTCCTTAGCCTTTGCTAACTTTCTCTATATAGCCTCCAAATGAGGTGTCAAAATAGTTTGTATAGAGAGTAGGTGAGAATGAATCTTGCCATCATTAGCCATCAGCTCGGCTAACTTACCTTGGGTCTGCATGATTTTGACATAATGTGCAGCACTGGTGTCTGCATCCAAGCTCAAGGACTGACTTGTAGCTTTAATCTCTTGCTTGAGAGTATCAAGCAATCATTGATTATCATCAGTGAACAATTCAACATTACATATTTTGGCCAATAAAGACTATCCATTCACAACTAATCCCTTGGTCTCCTTTACCAAAGTGGACAGCTCAACCCATTTCACTGCTATCTTGATAGATATGTTCTCTAGCATTTTGGTCTCAAACCTCTATTCTGACCATTCAAATAACTTATCACTTGCACAACTAACTTCATTATTTACTTTCTAGACAATGTGTACAAGTTGTTCCAATATGGGAATGAAACTATTTACATCTGATAAGTCATATACTTCATTAAATATATCTTTTATTTCATGAAGAACCTATTTTTGTTGATGCTCTCTTCAGAGTTCTACTTGCCTACTTTTCCTTGTCAACAAATCCTTCATTATCTTCAGTTTCTCATAAGAGAGGTTATTGGTATCCCATTTAGGAATAACAATGACTTCATCAATTGTTACCTCATCTTTCTCCTTCTGTAGTCTCAGTGGGGTGCTTCCACTTGGCATCTATACAAGAGCTTTTATTTCCTCTTGCTCCTTTGGCTTTTGCTCTTCAATGAATTTTCCTTTGATATTTTCTTCTCCTTTCCCCTTATCCTTGACATGAGGGCTAACAGCTTGTTCATCTAACTTAATTCCTTGTTCTTCTTTATTGTTTTCTTCCATAGGAGGACTTTGGATTTTTCCTTATGCTTTGTCCTCTTCCTTAGTAGGTGTAGATTGAGTTAGTGGTACCGACTTGATGGGTTCCTCGGTAAGGCTTGTACCAACTAACTTGTCAATAGTAGAAACTTTAGGTAGAGTAGGATTCTCATCAATAGATTGTGTGCTAGTAATTGTTGGATAATCCATGACTTGTAATAGTACAGTGTTACTACCTGGTAAGGGTGCATCCATTTCTTTTGTATTCTTTAAATCATCCTCAGTTAAAAATGAATTCTTAATGGGACTCTCCTCAGGTATGTCAACAATGTGAACCTCAGATTTATCCTGCGTTTTCACTTCCTTAGGAGTACCAGTCTCCATTTTATTTTGGTTGTTATCAAGTTCAACAACTTTCAAACTGGTAGCATCCTTTCCTTCATCCTTGGCGGGCAAAAATCCAAACAGTATCTTCCAAATTTTAATACTTTCTTGTACAACATCTTCAACCTTGTGTTGAAGAATTAGATAGGCTCTAAGTTTAGGATCAAACTTGCCTCTATATTGCTCAATTATCTATTTGATGTTTGCAGGGGTGAGAGTGGATTCAACTTGTGCTAATGTACTCTCCCTTATTTCCTTCTCTATTTGCAGAGCATACTCCCATTTCTGTGCAACCCTGTTGCATAATTCCTTAGGAATTTTGTTTTGAATCTGAATTGGTAGCATCTTGAAAATGCATAACATTTCAAGAATAGCATCTTCAACTTTCTCTTTATCTCTAATGCTTGTATTTCCAAACTTTAATTTTTTCAACTCATCAACTGCTATAGTGCTAGTAATCTTAAGACACAATTCATTAACAGTGAGTTGTTGTGCACCATATTGTGTAACCTTCCCCTTTACTCCTTCATCACTTTTGGTTTGTTCATCATCATCTTGTGTTAGAACAAGTTTCCTTCTCGGCCTCTTCATAGCCTTAGTCAGCACTAACTTGGGTTGTGCGGATTTTCACTTAGCAGATGCAGGATGCATCTTAGAAGTCTCAGCAACAATTTTTCTAGTTCTAGGCCTAAGTGATGGTGTCTTTGACACTATACATTTCAACACTCTTTTCTTTGGTGGGGACTCAACAATTACTGGTTTCTTCTCTTCTTCTTCTTTTTCACTACCACTAGTTTCACTCTGTTCATCTTCTCCCAATCCTTGTGTCAACTCTAGTGGTGCATCCTTCTTAGATTGTTTGACATAGTTTTCTATATTTTTCACTATCTTCTTTCTTTTCCTCTCTGTGGTGGCAGCCAATAATCCTAAAGAGATCTTGGATTTGGCTTCTTCAAATGTTCCAAAGTAAGGTTCCTTATTATCAATTTCTTTAGCTAAGAGGGTTGTGATTGCAGCAGTAGCTTCATCTATGTTGAGTTCATTGGGTAAAGGCATTAACCATGAAACCCTAGGTAGGAATGCCTATGCATAAGTAAAATATATGTCTATCAGAAAACATATATCCTTGTTGTATTTCTCAATCAAAGACATAGGGACTCTAGTCCTATTTCTCATCTTCTTCTTAAACTCAATGAAATAGTTATCCATTATTCCTTCAAAATCATCTCCAATTTGATTTATAAAATCATTTATTTGAATAGTGATGGGTTTCTTCTTGTCCCATGTAACATCTCCATGTGTACAAAAACACTTCTTGACATAAGAGAATAGTCAGATCAGTAAGGAACCAAATTTGCACATTGAATTCTTTTCCATCTAGATGGAGTTCAAGTTCTTGGCAAGTTGAGTCAGCTAGAGCTCGGTAAGGTCATACATGTGTCATTTCTTGATTATCTTCCATGCCTGGTCCACTGCCATATAGGGGACACTGTCCAACTGACTGGATTGATAGAACTTGTGTGAGATGACTCTAAGAGCAAAGTCAATTTCTGGATTATTTATGGTGGAAATTGTCATTCTAGATTTGTTCCAAACTGCCTAGGTGTTAGCTTGAATATCCTCCTTTCTTTCACATTTCATTGTTCTTTTTCCTTCAATTGTAGGATAACCAATGACTTTATGTATCATTTCCTTTGTGATCTTCACCGGTCCATCTTCCAGCCATAAATGCATGTCATGTACTCGACTCAAAATGATCTTTATCCATTCCACTTTGAAATTTTGTGGGAAATTTAGGGCATGCACTAACCCTTGATCAGCAACAACCTTATGTACCAGCTTCAGCACTCCATTGACACATAGTTTATCGTATGCTTCCTTGATCTTGTAATCACTGATTTCTCCAATTTTACACATGTAGCAAGACCTAATGTTGTTCATCAATAACACATTCTCTAGAATGGAAGATAGGGCTCTGTTTAAATCTCCTTTAATAGAACTTTCTGATATTGCTTGGAATACCTTCGGTTTGCAAACTTCATTCCTTACAAGTTGCACATTGAAAAATTCCATCCCTTGTTTCTTGACTAATGTAGATGAAGATGATGCCATTTTTAACTATAATTTTTCGAAAAGAAAATATTTTCTTGGCAAAGTACCTTTTTCATCAATAACCCTGTAGATTAATTTTGCTGACAGCATGCTGAGAAAATTTGGAATCGCTTTGCTTAATCTATTTTCACAAACACTGAATCACTCTCTAAAATCTCAAATAGCCTAATGAAATGAAATTAATGACAACTTTCCACTTTATAGAATCCAAAAAATAGAATTAGGGCCTCATAAATGCTTCGTATAGGTTTTGGTGGATTATAGTTGTCTCAGCAAACTCAAAAGCTCAGTCAATATAACCGTTGTGATATAGCTCAGCGTACATAGTGTTTCAGCCATAGCAGGTGCTCAACATACATTGATAGCTCGGTCAAGACACTGATGCTCGACATCAAAAATGAAATTCTCTATTTTTCTCAGATATGTCCTAATGCATCTTTATCTATGCAGATGTGGACTTTTTCTCAATTCTATGTTAGGAACTGATGAAAAATAAGACTTTGCAAGACTCAGTTCCGAACATACCTTCCAAGCTTAATTAGAAGAGGTGTGATCACCTGATCCATTAGATTGGGTGATCACAAATGTGCTAGCTTTGCTTGATTTTTCTTCTTCTTTCTTCCTCCATGTCTTTTCCATCTGATTCTTTAGTTCCTCACAGATACCTTCATTTTGATTATTATCATTGCTTGGCATAGGTGATCTACAATCTTTCTTTAAGTGATTGACCTTGTTACATTTGTAATAGACCATGCTTCCATTTATCCAGCTTTTAGATTTACCTCTAAAATGAGTCTTCATGCAATTTTCTCTGATGTGTCCATATTTACCATAATAATGGCAATTATACCAAGTGTTGTATTCCCAATTGTAACAATTGTGCTTTTTGACTGGCTTGGTTTGTTCATTTGATGACCACGTTGGTCTAGATCTGCATTCAAATACTTTGTGCCCATATTTCTGACAATTGAAACAACTTCCTTGAAACTTGGGTGAGGTGGATGAATTGCTAGCCTTAGATCTACATTCATGTGCTTTATGTCCATGCTTCTTGTAGTTAAAACAATGTCCATTAAACTTAGGCTTAGAATTAGACTTACCATGTTTGCTTCTGCATATGTTGGTTGTATGTCCTGGCTTTCCATAGTGATGACATGTGGGCTTGGTGTTCTTTGGTTTAGCCATCTCCTATTCTCCATTCTTTGATGATTCTCCTTCTTTAGTAGATGAATGTTCATTTAGTCCAAGTCTAGATCTATCACCGAATCTTCTAGGTGATCTTAACAGCTCTTCAAAATATTTTGCAGCTTCATTGGGTTTGTTCACCCTTTCATTGATTTCCTTTTCAGTTCTCAAATCATGTTTCAACTGATCATTTTTAGACCTTAGTTGATTGATTTCCATATCTTTCCTGCCCAATTCCTGATTAACCATCAATAGCTGATTTACCATGTCTAGTTGATTATTAGTCAACCTTTGTATGTCACTTGTTCTTTCATCTAGCCTAATTGCAATTTATCTTTTGTCTTCTTTAGCCATTGCCTTATCATCTTCAGCTTTCTTTTTCTATTCCACTAATTCACAAAGTCTAACAGATTGAATTTCTTGTTCTCTCCTTAGAGTTTTAATGTCATCATTTAGTATGGTATTTTTCTCCAGTAGTTCATTTATAGCTTTATCACTCTTGGCAGAGTTACCATTGTCAAATAGTCCAAAGATGTCTTCTTCTTTGTATTGTGGCTCATTTTATTGAATTGTAATCTCTCTTCTCTTGTTTAAGGATTTCTTCAATTCTCCTTTGGCTACTTCCAGTTGTACTTCAATATTTTGATTCTCTATGATCTTCCCCAGTTTATAAGCTTCCATTTTAAGATCTCTTTCCTCAAGTGGTTACACTTCCTTAAGAGAAACCTTGCTTCTCTGATACCAATTCTTGGAAATATAAGTGGGAAAGTAATACTGAGAGGGGGGGGCGGTGAATCAGATATTGTCTACTTTCTCCTTTTAATCTGATAAAAATTTATGCATGACATAAACAAAACTTGATCATTGTAAGAAACTAAACATATAAAGCAGCATAAATGAAATCACTCATAACACCATGATTTTGGTAAACTAGAAACCCTTAAAAGGTAAAACTAGGGTGGGGATGACACCCACAAATCTTCACTACTACAGTAATAAGTTTTTTTTGTTAAGGCTTACAAAATGTGATCAATTCATGATCTACCCTATGAAGGTTTACTCTGTCAAAAGCTAAAAGACTTATATAGTCTACCTTGTTAAAGGATTTATAAACTTACAACAAGGTAAGCACTTGGTAAAGAGATTTACATAAAGTTTGTTAAGACTACTTGGTTAAGAGATTTACCTTGATACACTAGTCAAAATGTCTCACTACCTAATCTTTCAGTTTGCACTTGTATGCAGATTACAAATCTCCTCTTTACAATATATTTATGATCTCTTCTATCTGATCTTTCTTGATTCTATCCTTTCACTGCTTAGCTCAGTCACTGGACTCTGTCTGAATACTTAACTATTCTGAATATACCTCTCTGATCATTTTATCATAATCATTTGATCTCAATATCTCTTATCTCTCTGATTAACACACTTCTTTTTGTTTAGATCTTGACCTTATATAATAACAAAAATGTTTTACTGATTCAAGATCTACGGTTCAGATTTATTTCTATTACCGCCTAAGCTATACAATTTTTTGATTGGCTCTAGGTATTGCATAGGGATCAATGATAATATAATGGATGCATAATTACCTCTATAATTACCTCAATAAACAAAATAAAAAACACCACTATCACCAAAAATGGTTTACCTCAATCATTGTGCCATTCCAAACTTGTATGTCATCCCTGGCTAACTCGGCAAAAACTATTCCTAGCACTTGGCATTAACTGTACTCAGCATTGGTTAAACTTCTCTCACTTGGTAATCATTGATATATGTAACTCGGCAAAAAATATACTTGGCATAATATAAACACATAGTGACCATGATTTTACCTGATAGTACTACTACTCGGTAAGTATACAATACATAACTTAGCCTTTACAAAATGACTTGGTCGCAGTGATGACCGACCATCATTGCCTAGATAAATGACTAAGTGTGAAGCACTAATGGTCAACAAAACTATAGAGATCTACACCTACTTGGGGGCCGGGGCCCGGAGTGGCTAGTACCAGGACAATGCAAGGGGTGAGGGCTATGTGATGACACTCACTTAGGTTTTTGCTTAGAGTTTTTAGCAAACCTTATAACCTTTGGGGAAAATATTTATACTTTGATCTTCTTTTCATTTGTTATTTGGGAAAGGCTACCCAACCTTAGGTATGGCCTAGCTATTCCTTCTTTGTGGACCTTGATGTTTATCTCCTAGCACGGGGGAGTGGGCCTTTTGGTATCCATGTGGTTGGGTGGTAAATCTTTTTATTGAGGTATCTTTTGTGGATGCAGTGCTTAAAGATTTGTGCTTGCTTATGTTCCAGTTTTCAAGGATAAATACTTATATTTATCTTTCATGATGTAAATTTATTGTTACCTCCCAAGAGGAGATGAATGTAATGTAATCATTAATGTACTTCAAAATGATGTATTTGGAATGGGTAGACATAGGAAAAAGGGAAAAGGGAAAGCACAAACTTTATGTATAAGATGTATGTTGGAAAGGAAAAGGATTTTGTAACATTTCAAGAAAAATAGTACGTTTCTCATTATTGATTAAGTGAAAAGCTATTGAAAAAAAAATGTATCATTTGCAATGTATCAAATGTTTAGATGATTCTATTATATGGGATTAATGCTTTAAATGCTATATTGCTCATAAAAGATACTTAGGAATATAGATGGATTTAAATGGAAAATTAAAATTGAACTACTTTATATTTCTTTATAAAGAATCTACAAATGTTATGATGTAGTCGTTTAAGAAATAAATCAATTTGTTAGTGCACTATATGGACTTAATGTTTTGTGCATTAAATGAAAAGGGAACCTTGGAGGAATCTAAGTTAATCTATGTTTTGTTTATTTGATTCTTTTAAAAGTTCAAAAATTTTCATAAATCATTACTTAGGTTTTCTTTTACTAAGAGAATCTTGTTCTCTTCCTCAGTTCCCTTATGGGGCATGACATCTTTGGTATCAAAGCACTAAGTTGCTACACTGGGGCCCAGGGAATTTGGCCCATGCTTCTTAAACTTTTCATTCATGTTAGGAAAACTTAAAACTAAAATCTAACTAAGACCATTAAAACTTATTCTTCTTATTACCTATGGTAGGATGCCTCGTATAACCTATGGTAGAAAAGTAGGCACCCAAAACACCCCTCCTAGATCTCAACATGAAAGTTCTCAAGAAGAAGAAAAATATGAGGGAAGAGGGGATCAATCTAATAACCAATTTGGAGGTTCTCAAGGGGCTCAAGTACAAAAACTCCTACAATGGATACTAGAGAGGTTAGATGTAGGGCAAGATAGAGGTCACCATGGGGAGACTAACACTCACCATGGGGAAAGGGAAAGGAATCCTAGGAGAAGAGATTAGGAAATGGAAGAAGATGCTTTGTGAGCTTCCTACATGCAAGAGCTCCTTAGGACTAACACTGGCCCCTTTAAGGGAACACAAGGTGGGTCTACTACTAAAACTTGGTTACTAGATTTAGAAAGGCTTTTCTCCATGCATCCTTATAGCAACAACACCAAAGCTTGATTTGTAGTTATTCACCTTAGAGACTTTGCATCCACTTGGTGGGAAATAGAGAGAGAGAAACTTCACATTGATATTACCACTCTTTCATGGGAACTATTCCTAGAACTCTTTCGAGCCAAATTTCTTTCTGACCACTGGAGACGGGAAAGATCTAAAGAGTTTCACAACCTAAGGCAGCTAACTATGTCATTTGATGACTATGAGAGGAAGTTCTTGGAACTGAAACCATACTTAGGATATAAGGATGATGAACCCATGCTGACTCAACACTTCCTTAGAGGGCTCAATGGTCACTTGGTCAGTAGTGTATGAATGTTTGAGCCTCAAACAGTTAATGATGCAGTCATCAAAGCTCATCTTGAGGAACAAAATATAGCCTTGGGGTTAGGAGGTCGGATAGGTGGCCAAGGGGGTAATGCCTTCTAGGTTGGGTTAGGTTTCAAAGGAAATCAATCTCAAGGTGCTCATGGACCTAAAAACTATCATCTTAAAGGAAGTTAGAACCACTAGAAAAGGAAGTTTTACAACAACAACAACAACAATTACAATGGAAACAACAATAAAAATGGGGATTCTCAATCCAACAATTCTCACAACTGGAAGTGTACAAAGAGATACCCGAACCCTCAGCCAGCTCAAAGTATGCCTTAGAATTCTAGTCGAGGTAGCTGTCAGTAGTCTAACACACCTTCTATAGGAAGGAATTTTGTTTAAAACACCGGATGTTACTCTTGTGGTCAACATGGGCACATTGTAGTTAATTTCCCTCAGAAATCTACTTTAGTAGCTAGCTATAGATAGGACTATTTAGAACCAATGGTAGGTAATGTAGGTAGAACTCACTGAGTATTTGCTATCATAGACCACAGACAAGCCAATCATTAGGGATTAGTCATCAAAAATCCAAGTTTTTTAAGGGGTATCTCTACCACTATACTATTTGATTCAGGAGCAATGGATTCTTTTATTTCACCTTCTTTAGTAGAGCAATGTGGGCTAAAGGTAGTAAGGAAAGAAGATAGGTGGTAGGTTGAGCTAGCCTCTAAGGAAAGAATAACCTCTGACTCTTGTTTCCAAAGTTGCAAGTTAGAGCTTGGATCTTTTTCCACTTTACTAGATCTCTGAGTAATCCCTCTAGGCTTGTATGGAGTAGTTTTGGGTATGGATTGGTTGGATGCTTGCAAAGCCACTTTGGATTGTAGAAACAAAAGCATTCAGTGTTCAAATGACTTAGGAGAACCTAAGAATATTTTTGGGGTGCACCTACCCATCTCTCTCTGTATGATTTTTGCAATGCAGCTCAAGAAGTGCATGCGCAAAGGATGCCAACTATTTGCAGTCTCGGTAGAGGACTTGGACCAAGGGGAAAGTAGGGATGTATCATTAGATCATCCCCTAATATAGGAGCACTTAGATGTTTTTCCCAAGGAAATTCTAGGAATGCCTCCCAAGAGGGACATTGATTTCCAAATTGAGTTAATTCCAAGAGAAGAACCAATCTCCAAAGCTCCATATCGTATGACCACACAAGAACTTGGTGAACTCAAGCTTCACTTGGAAGGCCTTTTGGAAAAAGGATTTATCAAACCTAGTGTGTTACCATGGGGTGCACCAGTAATATTTGTGAAGAAGAAATATGGCTCTCTTCGATTGTGCATCGACTATCGTCAACTCAATAAAGTCACAATCAAGAATCGGTATCCCTTACCCCACATTGATGATCTATTTGTTCATATGAAAGGGGAAAAAATATTTTCTGTTAGCACCTTGAAAAAATTTCATGGCTCTAGCCCTTTTCTTCTGGTCTCTACAGTTGATTTTAGGTCTCTGCCTCAAGCCCTTAGTTCAAATTTTTTAAAAACTAGCCGTTGCATGAGAAAAAACTTGAAATGCCCTGGCCTTATTCTATTTTCATGTTACTTTTTTGAGTGACTTAAAATCCTGATCTGCATGTTCTAATTAAAGTCCTTTAAGCTATTTGACGATTAGGTTTTCGTGTTCGATGGGGTCCCTTTAATTTTTCCTAAGTTCCTACCCCCACGGCCTTTAATTTTCCTATAGTCCTCTATGCCTAAATTTTTCCCAAAAGCCTAAGTCCTGTGTTTTAATTCTTTCTAATGTTCTAGCTTAATATTTTCCTAGGCTTGACTCTGACACCAACTTGATCCAATGATTGTCGCTAAAGCACAATGGTTTTGTCAGAGGCTTGCGTGTTTGTGACGACCATTGATTCTCTTTCATGACATTGCCTTTCTCTACAAATGGGTCCATTGCCAAGTAAGCACACATGGTGTCTCCCTAGTGGCTGAAGGAAATAGTGAAGTGGTAAGGTTGTCAGAATGAATGAAGAAATTGTATGTCTATCTGCCAGATTTTGTGATGTGGTGGTCCCTGATTTGTTGGAGTATCCTATGCAGCATAGTGGGGTCATGCTCTATGGTATCGGCAAAGATTCCAAATCAATGACTGGTGTGTAGGCACATAGAATCTTTTGGGGCCTTTAGATCTTGTGCCATTTGTTTGATCCTCCAAGTTTTAGTGTCAGAGATAAAGGTGGGTCCAAAATAACACGTAGGCATACTTGGCAGTTTTTGATTGGTCCATGATTTAGTGTGTTGGCAGTTGTCAATGGGACCTAGTTTCTGACTTATTAGAGGGTCTTGACATCTACAGATGATCAATGATGGGCGTAAGTTCTCATGAGATATTTCAGAGGTATGAGATCTTACACTGGCTTTCGATCTTGCTTTTCTCAGATGGCTGATAGGGATGGGTCCTCTAGTAGGTGGTGTTGACTTGGGCATGTCTCATTGGTCCAGGTGTGCTGAGTTGGACTTGTTAGTGGGTCTACTAGTCTTAGAGGAGTTAATACACTATAGGATCTGATGGTTGTCATGATACCATTGATCAGAGTTGCATGATGGATAAGTCAGTGGTGTGGCAATAGCTGTCAATCTTCACTAAAGGGGAAAGCTTTGTGGTGGGTCCTTTGTTAGTGATGACTAAGCGATTGCAGTGAATGAAGTGGTGACATGTGGTAGGTTTTCAGGCAGGCCCAGGGTTATCAAAATTCTAGCGGTCCTGATAAAAGGGTTAGCAACCTAACAAATTCTAAAAGGTTTCGCTTGTTCATGAAGAAAAATGGTAGTTCTCTAAATGTTTTAGCAGTTCAATGAACAAGCGTTCACATAATCGCTAAACTATCTGGCAGAGACATAAAGTATTATGTGACTTGGAGGTATCCTTCAGTTGCCAATTCACTAAGTTTGGCTGGGGTTATATTAAAAAGTAAATCATAAAGCCCATGAAATAATGAGATCTAATGGTTGCGATATAAAGTTGACTTAGTTTTAAATTATGACTGCTGATTTGCTGCAAGCACCATAAAGTAGCCATTGTTTTTCAAATTTGAAATTTTGAAGGGTTTCCAACGACAAAAAAGGACCAGAATTGAATGCTTTCACGACCAAATTTGATTTGTTTGGTGGCACTTGCTATTGCAGTGTGGTGCAGGGTGTGCCATGATCATTTGTAGGGGTCTGTACTATGTGGTTTTGTGCTCGAGGCATGCTGTAGGTGGCCAAATAGGTTGAAAAATTCAAATTTTCATGATTTGAAGTACTTTCCCAGAGATCTATCATAAGTGCAAATCTTTCTCAAGCATGGCCAACTGGTTTTCATCCCCTGCATTTAAATTTGTGACCATTTCTAGTTGGTTGGGTGGTTGAAACCCTAACCCTAGTTACCTGAAGCTTGATGTATCCTCTTTGAGGATTCCAAGGTGAGTAGTGAAGATATATATTGCAGCATTTTTTATTTTGTAAGGGTTGTATTTGATGGTATTATACTGAGCAAGGAGAGCCTAGATTTTGGGCCTATTTCTTTGGCATTTTTTTGTCTTGGTGATGTATTGATTCTAAAAATTAATGAGAATACACTTGAAGTCCTGTCTCAAATCTTTGATTGTCTTCTTTTTCTAATTGTGGATCCATATATGTTAAGGTCACAAAGTGGATTAGCATATGGTAAACAAAGAGTATTGTGAGATTAGCTTGGAGTTCCTAACAAAGTTAGGATTAATGCCTTTAGGGTGATTTCAGTGAGTTCATTGTTAGATTGGAATTTGATGATCATGTTTGGGAGTGAGGGGAGTAATAGGCAAAGCATTTACTCTGAGTTCATGTATGTTTGAGTTAAGGTTTAGTTGATATATGTTATCAAGTGACTCTTTTCTCTGGTTAAGGCACTGATCCCTTCTCTAGAGGCTGTCCATCATCATCAATCACACACACATTCAAATGATAAAATCTTCAACCAATTAGTAAGGGGTATAGTTTTATACTATTTTGTGATTCCTTTGAAGAAGTGAATCAAGGGTACACCCGCTTGAGCATTAAGGCTCAAAGTGTAGGAGGATCTCTTTTGATCCTTGTTAATTGGCCCTCTTCCTTGTAGACTTTGGAGTGGGGATAGAGTCAAAGTTATATTAAAGTTATCCATCAAAGTATAAATCTACAAGTTGAAGATCAAAGAGAACTCCCAACAAAATGGTGACTCCGCTGGGGAGAGTCTAGAGATAAAGAGCTATAAAATGCACTCTTGTTTTCCTGTTATATTCAGTTGAAAGTTTTCCCATCTAGGTGGGTGATGACTCAAGAGGTTAGAACCAATGTCATATTGTAAAAGATGGATAAAAGGAGGAATACTAGGTCCTTTGTCAGAAAGAATCCATAGGTCACTCTAGAGCAATTGCCTAGATAGGAGAAGAAGAGTTGGATCAGAAGGAATGGTGATTCTACTAGTGCTCCCATGAGAGAACAAAGAAATACCAAAGGTAGAGCACCACATGTTTCCTCAAGTGAGGAAGGTTCACAAGACAAAGTTTGTAAATCAGATGGTGGTCACTCTAAAGATAGATTTTATGATACCCTAGAGGCTGTATTTCAAGACAAGGGTCCATTGCCTACAAGTAAGGATGAACAAGCCAAAGAGATGGGTTTGGAGATTGATTTAGATATTGATGAAGATAATTTCAGAAGGGAACCCATGAGACCACGGCAAGTCCACTTCCCATATCAAAATCTCATTGATATAGATGTGTCATTAGGTTCTGATGACATTATGGTAGACCCGGATAATTTAAATGCACTAAGGTTATAGTTGGTAGAGCATGATGCCATACATAAGAGGTTACAAGAGGAGAGAGAGGTTAAAAAGGTGAATGCTCTAATAAAGAGACAGTCTCTTCTTAGAAAGATTAATGAAATGAAGGAGAGAAACAAGATGCTTGCTTCTGCTCCTAAAAATTTGCAACATGATGTCTTTGGTGATCTTGAGGCTTTGAGGAGTGAGCAAGAGCGCTTACTGCAAGATCATGAATTTTATCAGGAGGGCCCTGTGGTTAGACAGGTTCAAAGTTATACTTCCCTCCCTAAAGATAAAGATGTGCATGAGATCACTAGGCCTATTGTTGCCACTAGTGAGAAAGGAAATAAAAAGATGGTGGGACATGAATCAAATAGATCATTGAAAATACCAAGGGTCCCACCACCTAATTCAAATAAGGACTCATAGATAGAAAGGAGAAGAAAAGAAGATGAGGACCTTGCAAGAGAATTAGAAAAGGTTGAAATTGAAGCTTCTATTGTAGAAAAGAGAAGAAAGATCCAGTTCTTGAAGGCTTCATTAGCTAATGCTCTTGGTCCATCTGCTACTGAACTAGGTATGCCATCTATGACTACTACTATTCCACTTAGTAATGCTACTAGTTCAATTCCTTCTTCATTTGTTGGGATTGGTGCTGATCCTAGGCAGTAGTCAAATGCACAAGTAGATGGAAATGTAAATGCAAATGTTGATCCTAGGGTTAACACTAGTTTAAGTTTTCAAAGAAGACCTATGCAATTAGAAGGCTATAGGAAAATTAGTTTTGATGGAATTCCTGGTTACCCGAATGCTTTTCCAAATGATATAAGAGATAAGGTACCTAAGTTTTCTGGTAATAATGCTATTAGTTGTGAGGAGCATCCTAGGTTATTTGTTGATATGCTTAATGATTATGAGGTAGAGCATGAGGATGTAGTCATGCAATTGTTTGTTCAATCTCTAATGGAGGATGCTAGAGATTGGTTTAAGAGACTTCCTGATAAATGTATTGATACTTGGGATTCCTTTGAGAGATGTTTTAAAGAATAGTATGGTGATAGGCCTAATGCTAGTTTCATGTTGAATGAATTCAATACCATAAGGAAAAATCAGAATGAGTCTACAGCTGAGTTCAACATGAGATTTCAGAAGGGTATGCATAAGTTGTTCCAAGTTATGTAGTTAGATGACAATGTTTGTCTAACTACATACTTTAATGCATTTGATGGAAAGATGGGATACTTGTTGAGGGACAAAGAACCAAGAACTCTCAGAGATTCTTTTAGGATTGATATCAATATTGAGAACAATATAAAGATATCTGGGAAGTTGGGTGGGAAGAGAGATGATCCAAAGTTGTTTGGGGACAAGAAATACAAAAAAGAAAATGATAGGAGTGTTGGAACTAAGAGGCAGGAAGAAGAAAAATTGGATAAGGTGCTCAATGCATTGAAGGATTTGAAGGCACCTACAAATAGGAACATCACTGCTCCTACCAATGAAAGGCCTCAGTTCAACAACAATTTCAATAAGCAGAATAGATTGTAGAACTACCCCTACAACACCCAATGGAAGGATGGAAAGCCTAATGTCCCTACTGCAAGAGGAGAAAATGACAGAGGTTTCCTTGACCCTCTACAAAAATCTTCAATAAATGTCATGGAGGACATACCGTGGTGTGTTGCATGCCAATCCCCTCATTCTACAGAGCATTGCATGGTTGCACATTCTATGGCTACAAATCAAGATTGTGGCAATGCGGAGATAGTTCAAGAAGAAGATCAAGATGATGTTGGATGCAACATGGTTACTTCATATCTAGGATATGAAGATGATTCTAATTTTGATGAAGAAGCAGATGTAAATGTGAAGAGACACAATCAGCTCTTTTTCATCAAGAGGTTTTTTCTGATGGTGAAGACATTGATAAGAAGACATGTAACATGAACTCTTCTTCTGAGCTAGTAAATTTAAGAAGACCTTCTAGAGAAGAGATGGATAGGATTACTGTAGAAATGATTGCCAAAGTGCAAACTAGAGGCATGGTGTCAAGGAATATGTTGGAGCTCTAAATTTTGGGCAAAATTTAGAGTCCTATATAGTGATAAAACCCTAAAAAATGTCCTCTTAAACTCTATGCCCAATAATTAATGATGGATTACATGAAATGGGATAAAATATTACATTAATATTCAATTAAAAAGTTGAGATATTATGGAAGGAAGCTCTGTGACAAGAACAATCAAAATTCTATGATCAAAGCCTTCAGAAAATGCTGGAATTTCAACCTTTTGTAAAGATGATGTCGACAGAGGTAGAAGATTGTCTAATTTTAAAAATCTAAAAAAGACCCAGTTCGGGAACTGAAATTTCCTAACTTCCTTAAAAATTTTAGCTTTCTAAGAGGTGTTTTGGTTCTTCACCCAAGCCCAAATCCGAAAGTTAGGTAGTTATTTTTTAGTTAGTTTATCATTTTTTCAAAACAATTTGTAATAAGGGTGTTTCTTTTCACCCTAAAGAGGTGTGAAATCCACTCAAACATGTATATATACATAATTTAAAATGTAAGGAGAGAATACAATACAAGATATATTTTCGTAGGATATAATTTGATCAAAACTACAATATGAACTCTAATGTACTATTTTTTTCAACATTAATAAAGATAAGTCCTCTTCTTTTTTATTTGTGGTTATAAGTTATATGTTTTCAATTAGTCTTTCAAATTACTCTATGAACTAGGGTATCCTACTATGTTTTTCTATTTGATGCATTCATTTATGACTAATTTGTACAATTTGAATAATGGTAGCATGGTCTGGGAACCTGTTACTATTTCCTTCGGGCTCTTAAGTTGAGTTAAAAATTTTAGGACCTATTGTATAAATTGTTATAAATTTTGTTTCAATAGAAGCTTGTAGGGTGATGGTCTCTCTTTACAGGAGTGAGTTACCTTAAAACCATCTCTGATTGAACGTAAGATTGAAATTTTTATGACTGTATAGCCCAAGTATTTAGAAGCACTGATCTAACTATAATTTGGAAATTGTCATTTGATTCATACTTTGTGGTTTGTAGATTATATGATCATTATTTCAAAATATTACTTTTGAGTCCTTAGTTTAATCCACTTTAGTCAAGATTTATAGAATATAGATTATTAAATGATTTTATTCTTTCCTCAAAGGATCATTCATCACCTTGGGAGGAACTTTGTTTGTTTATGTACGCAATTGTGCAACATAGAGAATTTGATAGTTTAAAGTGAATTTAGGCCTACCAGCATTGGTTTGATTAAGCCAAAATTGTAGAGGTATTAGTGTGTACCTATCAGTTGGCCAAAAGTGATCCATCATTTTTGGGCACCAATAGAATACAAATGAGAAAGCTGTAGGAATGTTCATCAAGAGTACCAACTTCGGAGAGCCTAATGAGAGAAAATCAAAGGGTGATCACATGGTGAAATTCAAGATTGTAAAAGGTAAGAATTGTGAACCTAAGGGAGTTGGAGTTGAAAAATTTTCTAGTGAGATTGACAAGCCAGTTAACACAATGGCTAAGATTGAAAAGATGAGGGTGGCCAATACACCTAATGTATCAGATAAGAAAAAGGATAATAAGGTAGTGCAGATTGAGATTCCTTCTTCTACTCCTATTGATATGTTATCTATATTGTCCCAAATTATAGTTAAGGTTCCATTGTCAGAATTGTTGAGGATCCCTAAACACAAAGACAGAGCTATTGCATGGGTAGATAATTTTCATAACAATGATGTTGCATGCAATGGATCTTAGGATAAAGCTTTGAAAGGTGTTGCTGCTTAGGGAATTGTATCTCAAATTCCTCCAACATATTTGGACAGTTCTGTCAATGCCAGCATTGAAAACATTGATGCATTCTTTTTGAGTGTTCTTGTGAATGGAATGAAACTAAGAAATTGTATGATTGATAGTCATGCCTCTAATATTTTTATTCCTTTCAAAATCATAGAGAAGTTGGGCCTTAAAGTTGATACAGTTCAAGGCAGATGTTGTGCAATGGATTAGAGGGAGGTACCAGTCATTGGGACTATCAATGCAATGCCATATAGGTTGGTAGAATATCCAGAGAAAGACTTAACAATGAGTGTTTTGGTGGTGGACATCCCTCCTCATTATGGGACTATCTAGAAGATGGAGTGCTGCCATGGGTGGAAGTTTACATTGTGATCTATCCTATGCCACTTTCAAGATTGATGACCAGTTTGTCAAGATTGATCGAGAGCCAAGAGTATGCCACATGATTGAGAGAAATATTGATAATGAAACTACATGTTTTGTGGATACTAATATTAATGCTTTTAGGGAAGAGATCCTTGTACTTGAGAGGGAAACTATTTTTTCACCTATCTCTCTTGAGGTAAGTTTTAATTCTATGAAGGACGATTTGTGGGTAATGTACTTTGATGGTGTGAATTGCAAAGATGGAGTAGGAGCAGGTATTTTACTTATTTCTCCTGATGGAAACAACTACAAATTTTCTTTCACATTGAATTTCTTTTGTACCAACAATATAGCAAAATATGAGGCTTTATTGTTAGGACTGAGGTTGGCACAAAATCATGGTATTAAGTGCATAAGTGTTGTTGGTGGTGTCCCAAGTCAGGTTAGTATATGCTTCCAAGAACAAGAGGTTGAAATAATATAGGAATGCAGTTTGGGATTTGATTGAACATTTTGATGCCTTCAATATTGAGTGGAAGGATAGGAGTAACAATAAGATGGCTGATTTGTTAGCCAATATTGCAATCAATCCCACTGATATTACATTTGATGGTATTTCTAAAGTTGAAATTCAGGCTAGGCCTAGTATACCAGATAATATTAAGAATTGGCAAGTTTTTGTTGATGATAATGATATCTTGAAGTTTATGAATTGTGAAGATCAGTATCATGGTTGGGAATTTGATTGTTCAGCCTTGGTTGAGTCAGTGGAAGGAAAAGAGGTTGTCTTTGGCAATGAGGTCATTCAACTTAGAACTAACAAGGTGCCCAAGGGGCTTGTTGTTTTGGAGACTATCTTTGATAATCAGGGTAGAGTTCAAAAGAATATCAAAGGAGAAGATCATGCTGATCTAGAGGAGATAAATCTTGGAACACATGAGACACCTAAGAAGGTATACATTGGTAGAGATATATCTCAAGAGGTAAAGAAATCTTTGATTGAATTTTTAAGAAAATTCAGGCATGTTTTTGCATGGTGATATGATGACCTAAAGGTTTATAGAGAAGATTTGTTTCAGTATGTTATTCCATTGAGAGAAGATGCCAAACCTTTCTGGCAAAAACAAAGGCCTATCAATCCGACTTTGGCACCCAAGATACAAGAAGAATTAATGAAGCTGAGAGATGTTGGAATTATCAAGCCTATAAGGCACTCTTCTTGGTTGTCAAACCTTGTTCCTATGAGAAAAAAGAATGGTGACATCAAGTTTTGTGTGGACTTCAGGAATTTGAAAATCAACTCATTAAAGGATAACTATTATCTGCCCAATATGGAAGCTATGTTGCAAAGAGTGACTAGATCAGAATTGATGTCTATGATGGATGGTTTCTCTGGTTACAATTAGGTGATTGTAAAAGAATCAGAATAATTCAAGATGGCTTTCACAACTCCTTGGGGGACATATGTTTATGTGAGAATGCCTTTTGGTCTCACAAATGCTGGTGCTACTTTTCAGAGGGCAATGGATGTTGGTTTTTTAGATTTCATCAATGATTTCCTTGTTGTATAACAAGATGATTTAATTGCCTATTCCAAGAAGGAAGAGGACCATTGTACTCATTTAGAGAAAATATTTGTAAGGGCTTTGGAATTTGGCATTTAATTAAATCCAAGGAAATGTTCTTTTGGTGTCATTGAAGGTAAGTTGCTCGACCACTTAGTTGGGAAGCAAGGAGTGAGAATTGACCCTGAAAGGGTAGCAGCCATTGATAAAATTCAGAGGCCAAAGAATGTTAAAGGGATTCAGTCCTTCTTTGGTCAGGTCAATTTCTTAAGGAGGTTTGTGACAAATTTTGTAGAAGTTACTAGACCTATTTCTAAGATGTTGAAGAAGGGATCTGCAATCAATTGGGAGGGTGAGCCTGATGAGGATTTCAAAAACATCAAGCAGGCTATCAAAGATGCACCAGTGCTTAAGGCACCTGATTATAATGTCCCAATGCACATTTTTTCCTTTGCATCTTTTCACACTATTGCTACAGTTTTGTTACAAAAGAATAAGGATTGTTTTGAGCAGCCTATTGCATTTTTCAGTAAATCTTTGCAGGCTGCTGAATTAAAGTATGACATAAATGAAAAACAAGCATATGCACCTGTGAAGGCAATCAAGGCTTTTAGGTGTTACTTGATGTGAGCAGTTGTGATTGCTTTTGTGACAAGTGAAATTCTGAAGGATATTTTCTCACAACAAGAGATGTCTGGAAGAAGATGTAGATGGATCAATAGGATCCAAGAATTCAATGTTGAGGTCCAGATTACTAAGTTGGTTAGAGGGCAGGAATTGGAAAAACTGATGGCTCAATCCAATCTTGATGCAAATCAGGTAAATCATTCTGAAATTGATTATACATGTGATATGGATGATTGTATCTGGTATCAAGATATTATCTATTACTTGAGAAATATGAGTTGTCCACTAGGAATGAATGATAATCAGAAGAGGACATTGAAATTATAGGCCATCAAGTATGTAATTGTGAAGTGGAAATTATATAGAAAGAATTTTGATTGCATACTGTTGAAATATGTAGAGGAAGATCAGGCTAACAATTTGTTGAAAGAAATGCATGAGGGGGTTTGTGGTGGACATTATATGGGTAAAAAAACTACTCATAAAATCTTGAGAGCAAGATTTTGGTGGCCCACAATCTTCAAGGATGGAGAACAGTTGGTGAGGAGGTGTGATGCTTGTCAAAGGTTCTTTGGTAAGCTCAAATTTTTAGGTAACATGCCATTAAAACTAGTAGAACTATAGGCTCCTTTCCAACAATGGGGAATTGATTTCATAGGGGAGATACCAAACAAGTCAAGTGGAGGAAACTCATGGATCTTAGTTGCCACTGATTACTTTAGAAAGTGGGTAGAGGCTATGCATACAAGAAATGCAACTAGTAAGGTGGTAATTGATTTTTTGTTGAGTAATATTGTTACAAGGTTTGGTTTCCCTGAGAGGATAGTTAGTGATAATGCAATGTGCTTTAGGTCTACTAAATACAAGGAATTCTACAAAGGTTTGGGAATTCAGATTTCTAATTCCTCACCTTATCATCCACAAGGAAATGGACAGGCAGAATCATCTAATAAGAGCCTGATTAAGATGCTCAAGAGGATTATTGAAAAGAATAAGAGAGCATGGAATTCAAAACTGTCATTAGCTCTATGGGCTGATAGGGTGACTATGAAGAGGGAAATTGGTTGTACACCATTTGACTTAGTATATGAAATACATGCAAGGATCCCTCAAAATAATTTGTTGGAGATGTATAAATTTGTTCAGTTATATGATGATGACATAGATGATGATATTCAATTGAGGATTAAGGACCTCATTAGGTTGGATGAAACTAGAAGAGAGTCAGTTGCAAGAAATGCCAGATTGCAGTTGCAGGTTAAGAATTTGTATGACAAGAAGACTATTGATAGGAAGTTTGTGCCTAGTGATTTGGTGTTAGTTTGGAATGCCAGATTGGAGGATAATGGAAAACATGGTAAATTTGATCCCATCTAGCTAGGGCCATATCTAATTCATGAGAAATGGGGCCAAGATTCATATATGGTCAAAGAGTTAAATGGTGAAGTTCAGGAATTGCCAATTCATGGACAATTCTTGAAGAAATACTTTAATTGAAGGTATCCTATTTTCCATGAACAATAGTTAGGTCTGTACATTCTATAAATTTTTGTAGAGTTGCTTGCCCCTGTCCTATTTTGTCTTGGTCTATGAGTATTTGGGTCATGTTGCTCTTTGTTGTCAAGTTTTCTAGTGGGATGGTTTGCTTAAACCAGTGATTCTAAGTCCTTTCCATGCCTGCAGGAGACATACATCCCCAAATAGAGCCACTGTTAGCACCTTGAAATATTTTCATGGCTCTAGCCCTTTTCTTCTAGTCTCTGTAGTTGATTTTAGGTCTCTGCCTCAAGCCCTTAGTTCAAATTTTTTAAAAACTAGTCGTTGCATGAAAAAATCTTGAAATAACTTGGCCTTATTCTATTTTCATGTTACTTTTTTGGTGACTTAAAATCCTAATTTGCATGTGCTAATTAAAGTCCTTTAAGCTGTTCAGTGGTTAGGTTTTCGTGTCCAATGGGGTCCCTTTTAATTTTTCCTAAGTTCCTACCCCGGTGGCCTTTAATTTTCCTATAGTCCTCTGCGCCTAAATTTTTCCCAAAAGCCTAAGTCCTATGTTTTAATTCTTTCTCATGTTCTATCTTAATATTTTCCTGGGCCTAGCTATGACACGATCTTGATCCAATGGTTGTCGCTAAAGTGCAATGGTTTTGTCAGAGGCTTGCACTTTTGCGACAACCGTTGATTCTCTTTCATGATGTTGCCTTTCTTTGTAGATGGGTCCACTACCAGGTAAGCACACATGGCATCTCCCTATTGGCCAAAGTAAATAGTGAAGTGGTAGGGTTGTCAAAATGGATGAAGAAATTATATGTCCATCTATCAGATTTTGTGATGTGGCGGTCCCTGATTCATTGGAATTTCCTATGCAGCATGGTGGGGTCATGCTCTGTGGTATTGGCTAAGATTCTAGATCGACAGCTAGTGTGTAAGTGCATAGAATCTTTTTGGGCCTTCAAATCTTATGCCATTCATCTAATCCTTCAAGTGTTAGTGTCAGAGATAAAGGTGGGTCCAAAATAACATGTAGACATAGTTGGTAGTTTTTGACTAGTCCATGATTTAGTGTGTTGGCAGTTGTCAGTGGGACCTGGTTTCCAGCTTGTCAGAGGGTCCTAACATCTATAGAGGATCAATAGCGGGCATAAGTTCTCATGAGATATGTCAAAGGTTTGAGATCTTACGTTGGTCGTCGATCTTTCTTTTCTTAGATGGCTGATGAGGGTGGGTCCTCTAGCAGGTGGTGATGACTTGGGCATGTCTCATTGGTCCAGGTGTGTTGAGTTGGACTTGTCAGTGGGTCTACCAGTCTTAGAGGAGTTAATACACTATAGGATCTGATGGTTGTCATGTTACCATTGATCAGACTTGCACGATGGATAAGTCAGTGGTGTGGCGACAACCATCGATCTTCACTAAAGGGGAAAGATTTGTGGTGGGCCCTTTGTCAGTGATGACCGAGTGATTGCAGTGAATGATATGGTGACATGTGGTAGGTTTTCAAGTGGGCTCAGAGTTATCAAAAGTCTAGCGATCCTGATAAAAGGGTTAGCAACCCAACAAATTCTAAAAGGTTTCACTTGTTCACGAAGAAAAATGGTAGTTCTCTAAATGTTCTAGTGATTCAGCAAACAAGTGTCCACGTAATTGCTAAACTATTTGGCAGAGATGTAAAGTATTCTGCAACTTGGAGGTATCCTTTAGTTGTCAATTCACTAAGTTTGGCTGGGGTTATATTAAAAAGTAAATCATAAAGCCCACGAAATAATGAGATCTAATGGTTGTAATATAAAGTTGACTTAGTTTTAAATTATGACCACCAATTTGCTGCAAGCGCCATAAAGTGGTCGTTGTTTTTCAAATTTGAAATTCTCAAGGGTTTCCAGCAACAGAAAGGACTAGAATTGAATGCTTTCATAGCTAGATTTGATTTGTTTGGTGGCGCTTGCTATTGTAGTGTGGTCCAGGGTGTGCCATGATCATTTGTAGGGGTCTATACTATGTGGTTTTGTGCTCGAGGCATGCTGTAGGAGGCCAAACAGGTTGAAAAATTTAAATTTTCATGATTTGCAGTACTTTCCCAGAGATCTATCATAAGTGCATATTTTTCTCAGGCATGGCAGACTGGTTTTCATCCCCTGCATTTAAATTTGTGACCGTTTCTAGTTGGTTGGGTGGTTGAAACCCTAACCTAGTTACCTGAAGCTTGATGCATCCTCTTTGAGGATTCCAAGGTGACTAGTGGTGGTATATATTGCAGCATTTTTTATTTTGTAAGGGTTGTTGTTGATGGTATTATACTGAGCAAGGAGAGCCTAGATTTTGGGTCTATTTCTTTGGCATTTTGTTGTCTTGGTGATGTATTGATTCTAAAAATTAATGAGAATACACTTGAAGTCCTATCTCAAATCTTTGATTGTCTTCTTTTTTTGATTTTGAATCCCTATATGTTAAGGTCACAAAGTGGATTAGCATATCGTAAACAAAGAGTATTGTGAGATCAGCTTGGAGTTCCTAACAAAGTTAGGATTAATGACTTTAGGGTGATTTCAGTGAGTTCATTATTAGATTGGAATTTGATGATCATGTTTGGGAGTGAGGGGAGTAATAGGCAAAGCACTTAATCTAAGTTCATGTATGTTTGAGTTAAGGTTTAGTTGATATATGTTATCAAGTGACTCTTTGCCCTGGTTAAGGCACTGATCCCTTCTCTAAGGGCAGTCCATCATCATCAATCACACACACATTCAAATGATAAAATCTTCAACCAATTAGTAAGGGGTATAGTTGTATACTATTTTGTGATTCCTTTGAAGAAGTGAATCAAGGGTACACCCACCTGAGCATTAAGGCTCAAAGTGTAGGAGGATCTCTTTTGATCCTTGTTAATTGGCCCTCTCCCTTGTAGACTTTGGAGTGGGGATAGAGTCAAAGTTATATTAAAGTTATCCATCAAAGTATAAATCTACAAGTTGAAGATCAAAGGGAACTCCCAAGATTTTCAAAAATTGATCTCAAGTCAGGATACCATCAACTTAGAATTCAAGAAGCCAATATTCATCAAACAACTTTCCATACTAGGTATGGTCACTATGAGTTCAATGTGGTGCCATTTGGGTTAACGAATGCTCCTTCTGTATTCATGAGCTTAATGAATCGAGTTTTCAGAACCTACTTTGATAAATTTTTTGTAGTATTCTTAGATGATATCTTAGTGTTCTCCAAAACCCTTGAAGAACATGAGGTTCATCTTCGCCAAGTATTGTAGTGTCTTAGGGAAAATCAACTTGATGCAAATGCAGAAAAGTGTGAATTCTTTCAGATAGAGGTTAAGTATCTTGGACATGTCATATCAAGGAATGGAATCACTATTGATCCAACCAAAATTCAAGCCATAGTGGAGTGGCCAACTCTGACCAACATCCCTAAAGTACGTAGACTATGGGACTAGCTGGATATTATAGACAGTTTGTAAGAGAATTCTCTCGGATATCGCATCTCATTACTTCCTTGAGAATGAAAGGTAAGAAGTTTGTTTGGTCAAAAAAATCTGAGCCTGCTTTCCAATGTTTGAAGGAAAGATTAACCAATGCTCCAATTTTGGTGGTTCCCGAACCATCAGGAAACTTTGTAGTTTGCACAAATGCCTCACTAGAAGGGATTGGGGTGGTTCTTATGCAAGAAGGAAAAGTTGTGGCTTATGATTCTAGGAAGCTTAAATATCATGAGCTCAACTACCCCACCCATGATCTAGAACTTGTAGAAGTAGTTGATGCCTTAGTAAAGTGGAGACACTTTCTGTTGGGTCACAAATTTGAACTCCAAATAGATCATCAAAGCCTTCAGTACATCTTCTCTCAACCTAACCTCAATGCTAAGCAACGCAGATGGATGGAATTTCTATGTGAATATGATTTTGAGGTTAAGTACATCTAGGGGAAGACAAATGTGGTAGTAGATGCTTTGAACAGGCGCAGACAGGTTTTATCAGCACTATCCCTAGCATAGATTTGGAGGAAAGAATTAGGGAGGATCTCACTACCAAATCTTGGTTTCAGGAGGTTAAGGCAAAAATATAGTCAGAAAGACCCTTGGAAGGTCACTTCTTAGGATATTCCATAGATACCCATGGGTTTTTGCAACAACAAAATAGAATCTATGTGCCCATGGCAGGAGATCTTCATGTGCTTATCCTCTTAGAAAGCCATAAGGCTCCCTATTTAGCACATTCAGGGGTGAAGAAGATGTAGGCTGACCTACACTAGTTGTACTATTGGACAAGAATGAAGAGGGATATTGTAGACTATGTGGCTAGATGTTTGGAATGTCAGAGAGTGAAAGCAGAGCATCAACACCCTGCTAGTCTATTGCAACCTCACCTAGTGCGAGAATTGAAATGAGACATTATTTCCATGGATTTTATTATGGGACTTCTAGTTACTCCCAAGAGACATGATGCTATCATGTTAATAGTTGATAGACTCGCCAAGGTAGCCCATTTTTCTCCCATGCAGTCCTCCTACTCAGTAGCTTTTGTAGCCGGAGTATTCATGAAGGACATTATGAGACTCCATGGTATTCCCAGGAAAATCATATTTGATTGTGATCCAGCATTCACATCGACTCTTTGGACTTCACTTCATCACACTTTAGGGACTCAGATCAACTTTAGTTCATCCTATCACCCCGAGATAGATGGGCAAATAGAGTGAGTCAATTAGGTTCTTGAGGACATTCTCAAAATGTATGTTATGGATAGATAGACCCACTGGGAAGATTATCTACATTTGGTGGAGTTTTCTTATAATAATGGTTATCATAGCTCCATAGGTATGTCCCCTTTTCAGACTTTTTATGTCCATGCCTTCCACACTCCCTTAAGTTGGGATCAATTGGAGGACAGGATACTTCTAGGCCCTGAAATGTTATAGGATATAGAGCAGCAGGTCAAGCACATCAGAGAGCATATTTTGATATCTTAGGATAGGAAGAAGTATGCTAATGCTCATAGGACTAATGTACACTTCTCTCTTGGTGATAGAGTCTTTTTGAGGGTGCATCCATGAAAGAGTCCAATCCGTTACGGAAAAGGCTCCAAGTTGGCACCCTGATTTGTTGGCCATTTTGAGATCCTAGAGAGGATAGGACCGGTAGCTTATCGGCTTGCCTTTCTACCCAACCTTGCTTGTATTCATGATGTATTTCATGTATGAGTACTTAGAAAATATATTCCTGATATGACTCACATTTTGGATTGGAATGCATTATAGGTAGCAGATGGGCAGCTAGCTTTAGAGCCAGTACACATTTTATAGCAGTGGACACTGACCCTTAGGGGTCACACCATAAACCAAGAAAGGGTCCAATGGGACCCTAATGATGATTCCTCTACTACATGGGAGGATGCTACTAGACTTAGAGATGTGTATCCATATTTATTTGTAGGCTTCCAAGAGTAAGCCTAACTCTAGGGGGGTAGGATGTAATACCCTCTCCTATGGTGATACTTGTACTTTCTGATTTGGACATTCTATTATGATGGTTAGATCTATACATTTACATCTATGTTTTGTGTAAGATGATATGTTTATCAGATGATTAATATGCTCATTCATGGTTATAATTTATATGGTTATGAAATTAGAAAACCATCTATATTTATATGTTTTATGGAGCTAACCCAAGGATTTTTATCTAACCATTATTATGATGTTTTATGTTTTATGGATAAGTGTTTGATGTGTCTTCATGACTCAGGATGAAGTTGTAGTTACTCACTTAGTTGAGGTCCACATGATGTATCGATCCTGGTAATCTATTTGCGTATATTTGATTTGTATGTATATCCATATGTATATATGTATCTCTTCTTGGTGATGTAGGATTGTAAGTACCGGGTATCATCTCCACCTGGCTTCATAAGTCTGAGAGATCCCTCAAAATCCTTGATCGTTGTTGTTGTTATGGAGATATCACTAGGTTCCACAGAAAGGAGCTCTACCTCTGATCCTTTTATCCTTAGGTGGGGAGTTCCTGAGTCAGTTTCTTATATGGATGATGTATTGTTGTGTTCTCTCAATTTGTTGGTTTTGTGGACCCTGAAGATGGTTTCTTGTCTTTTGCATTCGTTGAGAATGAGATTTTGAGTATGGTGGCTCTAATTGTCTTTATAGTATGTTCAATTTTATTAGTAGATTATTGATGTGGCTTTAATATCAATAATAGTGAATAATTTATGGGATTAATATGTTTTATAATATCCATAATAATAAGATGTCTATGGTAATAATAATAATAAATGTTGGAATAATAGTGGCATATTTCACCTTATATATCACTATTGTATTTTGTAAAACAATATGGATAAGTGTATGAATAAATGATATGTTTTATAATAATGATATTTATAATATTTAAATAATGTGTCTTACTTATGGTATATGTACCATAAGCATATGGGTGCACACATATGCCTATGAATACATATATAAATATATAGTATTATATAATAAATTAATTAAATTGTGTTACTTTCATTTAAATAGAAATATGTTTGGTAAAATTCTTTTACCATGGTTATTAGTAAATTATTCCTAGAAATAATACTAACTATTTTTGCCACCCTTAAATTTAGGAGGCATAGATTTATAGTTCTATTAAATAAAATTTATTTATCCCTTCATGGGAATGGTTTTACAAACTATATTAATTAATTAATAACTATTATAGTTGGGATGGTTGCATCAGTTGGATTACCCATTCAACCACCTTGTCCAATCTATATACAAGAAAGATTTCTTGTGTGAAGGGATGTTGGATAGGAGTGGATTCAGAAAGAAAAGATAACAAGATTAGTATTAGGAATATTGTATTTGTGAGGAGAGAAATTCATTATTCTCTGAGATCGGCATTTGGTTGTTTTTGGAAGAGGCTGGAGATTGCACCTAGGAGGATTTGAAGGAGTGTTGAAAGGGTTGAGAGGATTGGACTAGTCTTCATCAATCGAATCTCCACAGGACTCCAAGTTGGAATTCATCCTAAGAGTTATCCCTCCTTTGTGATATGAAATGATGAAAGTCTGGTTAAATGTTTCTCTGTATATTTGTTATTGATATAAATTAGCAAATGTTGTGTTATATATATCATTATGCCTGTATTAGTGATTTGAAGAGTAGGAACATGTTGAATGGATTTATTTCTTGTATTGAGTGTATATGAATATTTATGCATTTTTAAGAGTATGTAGAATCCTTAGTATTCTCCTTTTTATCTCCTTTCTTTTCAGAATATCCATGAGTACTTCCAGTATTTAGAACTAGTAATTTAGCCCTACAATTTCATATCTATTTTTGTACCACCTTCCTTCGTCCAGATCTAGACCAGATTTATTGGATAGATGGGATGGATTGATAGCCATTTTTTAAAGCAAACTAGGAAATATGAAATGGGTCATGCCCAAATTAGGCAACCATAGTCACCATAATGACCAGTTTTACCCGCAAGTCAGAGTTGACAGTCATTTCTCTAATTTATGGCAGTCGGCTTAGTGGTGATCAAGCAAGTTAGTATTGACCAAGAAAGTTAGTGGTGACTGAGAAAGTTAGTGTTGACTGAGAAAGTTAGTGGTGACCGAGCAAGTTAGTGATGACTGAGGAAGTTAGTGTGAACCGACCAGATTAGTGTTAACCGAAGAAAATAGGATTTATACAAGTATAACATTACAATACTTTAATTTCTTATACTTTAAGTTATACCTATATAAAGGGATTAGGTACCTTCTGGGATGATTGAGATACGTTTCAACTTCATAGGAGTTAAGATGCAACTTCTAATTTTAAGATTTCTTGAAAATTCAGACTTAGTAAAATTTCAAGCACATGGAATTTTGTATAAACTATATGGAAATTTGTGTAAACTTTATATATAATCATTTGTTGTTGATAAAAGATATATGGTGTATTTAGATGCCTTAATAGGGTTAGGATGTGTGTAGGAAGTAGGATCAGGGTTTAGGATTGTCTGGAGGATCAGGACTATCCTAGGTCTCCCTAAACCACTACTAATTTTCCTAAACATCCCTAAACTATCCTATTCTTTGATGTAAGTTATTAAAAGTGTTTATGATGTGTTTTATTTCATGTATGATGTATTTATGATGTGTGGGTTAAGGGTAGAAAACCTAAGAATGCTAAGTGAGTGGCTCTCAGTGCGGGGCCTGTAATACCTCTCCTATGGTGATACTTGGACTTTCTGACTTGGACATTCTATTATGATGGTTAGAACTATACATTTAAATTTATGTTTTTTGGATGATGATATGATGGATATGCTCATTTATGGTTATCATTTATATGTTTATGAGATTAGAAAACCATCTATTTTTATATGTTTTATGGATCTAACTCAAGGATTTGAATCTAACCATTATCATGATGTTTTATGTTCATGGATATGTGTCTGATGTGTTTTTATGACTCAAGATGAAGTCATTGTTACTCACTTATTTGAGGTCAACATGATGTATCAATCCTGGTCATCTGATTGTATATATCTGATTTGTATATCCATATGTATATATATGTATCTCTTCTTGGTGATGCAAGATAGCAAGTACCGAATATCATCTCCACCTGGCTTCATAGGTCTGAGTGATCCCTCAAAATCCTCGATCGTTGTTGTTGTTACAAAGATATCACCATGTTCCATAGGAAGAAACTTTCTTTTTAATCCTTTTATCCTTAGGTGGTAAGTGTTGAGTCAGTCCCTTGTGTGGATGTATTATGTGATCTCTCAATTTTTTGGTTTTGTGGACCTTGTAGTTAGTTTCTTGTCTTTTGTATTCACTGAGAACGAGGTTTTGAGTATGGTAGTTTTTACTTCATGGTATGCTCAAACTTTTTAGTAGATTATTGATGTGACTCCTTGTTTATTTGAAGGTGTGATTTAGTAATTTATCTTTAGTAGTAGCTACTATTATACTAGCATATCCCGTTAGGAATGAGTTGGCATGTGATTAAATCATGTGATTCTAATATCAATAAATAATGAATAATTTTATTGTATTATTTTATAATACTCATAATAACAAAGTGTCTATGACAATAGTAATAATAAAATGTTTTAAATAAATAGTGGTAAAATCTAACTTATGTTAGTAGCTACCTAATATATATTTTAGAATGTGGATTAGTGTATGAATAAATAATATATTTTATAATAATGTTATTCTTAATATTTAATATTTGTAATAATGTGTCTTATTTATGGTATATGTACCATAAGCATATGGGTGCACACATATGCCTATGAATACATATATATATTAATATTATTAAATTAATAGTGTGAAGAAAAAATTATTTTAGATAAAATCTATGTTATCCTTATAAATGGTAAATAGGATTAGTAAATTCTATTACCATAGTTAAATAAATTAATAAATTATTTTTAAGATTATATTTTGACATCCTTAAATTTAGGAATCATAGATTATAGTCTTATTTAAAATTTATTTCTCCCTTTACGGGAATGGTTTTGAAAAACATCTCTTTAACTATTAACAGATGGATAGTTGACATGGTTGCATCAATTTGATTACCTATGCAACCACCTCCTCCATTCTATTTACAGGAAATACTTTCCTGTGTGTGGGAGTTGGAGAGGAAATCTTGTTTTGAGAATAGGCTTTAATTTTAATAGGATATTTCTATAGTTTTAGAGAAGAGGGAGAATTGAATTTTCTCTGAGAGGAAGTGAAGGAGATTGTTTCCTGAAGAGGTTGGAGGCTGCTTGTAGGAGGATTTCGAAGGAGTGCTAGAAGAGATTTAGAAGCTTGATTCATTCTTCATCAACCAGTCTTTGTAGGACTCCAGGTTGGAATCCATCCTGAGAGATAGATTTATTTATAATATGAATGTTGTTTTTAGATTTGTTGAAAGTTTCTGTATGTTGTATTATTATGGAAAAACATATGTGCACTATTGTATTATTATTGTATTGTGCTTTATTATTGTAGAAGGTTAATATATTAATGTATTCTGTAATAATATATTATTGCACAAGGTTGATACATTAATGTATTCTGCAATAATGTATTATTACAGAATGTTGAAACTTTATTGTATTATTGTAGAATGTGAAACATTAGTATATTATTTTGTCAGCCATCTATACATTATAGAAATGCTATATTATTGTTAGCCCTTTATATAATACAAATATTATTAGGCCAGTCATTGTTGTTTCATTTGTATTATTCTAGTTGTTTATAACATTATGTCATTGCTTTTATTCTATCATTCATTTATTATGTCAGCCGGTTATGCAATAGAAATATTGCGGCATTATAGTATTATGCTAGCCATTTGTGTAATAGAAAATATTCTATCATTTGGTCATGTTTTGGTTCTATGTCATTTGGCAGAGTTATTTGTATTACCTATGTTGTTTCCACGTGTTTAGATATTGTGTTTATATCAGGCTTGAAGTTGAACAAGTATAATATTTAAGCCAAGCAGTATAATAATTAGGTTTTCGCTTTATACAACTATAACATTTAAGTTATACTTGTATAAAGGGATTAGGTACCTTTCAGATTGATTGGGATAGGTTTCAACTTCCTAGGAGTTAAGTTGCAACTTCTAGATTTTAGATTTCTAATAAAATCAAACTTAGTCAAATTTCAGGCTTAGTCAAATTTCAGGTTTAGAATAAAATTTAGGGAGCATTATCTTTTGGTATATGAAATTTTCTGTAAACCTTAATTTTGTCCATTACTTGGTTGGTGGAGGTTATGTTCAATGCATTTAGATGCCTTAATAGGGTTAGGATGTATGTAGGAAATAGTGTAGGGTTTAGAGTTGTCTAAGAGGATCAGGACATTCTAAACATCCTTAAACGTTCCTAATTTTTGTAAACATCCATAAGCTATCTTATTATTTTCTATTCTTTGTAGCATTTCTCAATGTGTTTATAATGTGTTTTTACTACATGTATGATGTAATTGTGATATGTGGGTTAAGGGTAGAAAACCTAACGACACCTAGTGAGTGGCTCTCAGTGCAGGGCTGGGGCCCTAAGTGGCTAGAACCAGGATAATCGACTGAAGAGTTATTTAACAAGTGAAAACTTAATTAAACTTATGGGAATGGGTTCAAACATTAAAAAAGATTAAATGTACCTTGCCCATGCCATTAGTGCTAGTAAAGGCTATGGATGGGAGTGGGAGAAGGTACCTACGAGTAGGTATGATCAAATGGTGCTTGTCTATACAAAGGGCATTCGATCCCGCATGTGCCTACTTGAGGGCCAGGGCACAGAGTGGCTAGTACCAAGACAACCCAAGGGGTGAGGCCTATGCGATGACACTCACTTAGGTTGTTTCTTAGAGTTTCTACCAAGCCTTAGAACCTTTTGGGGAAAGGATTATACTTTGATCTTCTTTTATTTTCTATTTGGGAAAGGTTACCCAACCCTAGGTATGGCCTAGCTATTCCTTCTTTGTGGACCTTGGTGTTTATCTCCTAGCACAGGGTAGTGGGCCTTTTAGGTATCCACGTGGTTGGGTGGTAAATCTTTTATCGAGGTATCTTTTGTGGATGCAGTGTTTGAAGATTCATGCTTGCTTATGTACCAGTTTTTGAAGAATGAAGGCTTTGTGATTATCTTTCATGATGTAAAATTATTGTTACCTCCCAAGAGGAGATGAATGTAATGTAATCATTGATATAATTTAAAATTATGTATTTGGAATGGGTAGATTTAGGAAAAGGGAAAAGGGAGATGTGAAATTTATGTATAAGGTGTATGGTGGAAAAGAAAAGGATTTTGTAAGATTTTAAGTTAAGTAGTATGATTTTCATTATGGATGATTAAAGGAAAAGCTAGTGAAACAAATGTAGTATATTTTCAATTTATCAAATGATTTAGATGATTCTATTTAATTTAAAAGTTATATTGTTCATTAAGGATACTTAGGAATATAGATAATTTTAAATGGAAAATTGAAATGAAAGTACTTTATAGTTCTTAATAAAGAATCTTATAACGATATGATGAAGTTTTCTTTGTGAAGTAAATCTTGTTGTTAGCTTACTTAATGGACTTAAAGGAATCATGCATTTAGTAAGAAGGGAACCTAGGAGGAATCTAAGTTAATCTATGTTTTGTTTATTTTATTCTTTTTAAAATTCAAAATTTTTCATAAATCTCTACTTAGGTTTTCTTTTACAAAGAGAATCTTTTTTCTCTTCCTTGGTTCCCTTGTGAGGCATGATAGGGTCGGGGCCCTAAGTGGCTAGTATCAAGATAATAGACTAAAGAGTTATTTTAACAAGTGATAATTTAATTTAAACTTATGGGAATGGGTTCAAATATTTAAAAATATTAAATGTGCCTTGCCCATGCCATTAGTGCTAGTAAAGGCTATGGATGGGAGTGGGAGAAGGTGCCTATACATAGGTATGATCAAATGGAACTTGTCTGTATGAAAGGCATTTGGTTCTGCATGTGCCTACTTGGGGGTTAGGGCTTGGAGTGGCTATTACCAGGACAACCCAAGGGGTGAGGGCTATGTGATGACACTCACCTAGGTTGTTGCTTAGAGTTTCTACCAAACCTTAGAACCTTTGGGGAAAATATTTATACTTTGATCTTCTTTTCATTTGTTATTTGGGAAAGGTTACCCAACCCTAGGAATGGCCTAGATATTCCTTCTTTGTGGAACTTGGTGTTTATCTCCTAGCATGGGGGAGTGGGCCTTTTGGTATCCACATGGTTGGGTGGTAAATCTTTTTATTGAGGTATCTTTTGCGGATGCAGTGCTTAAGGATTCGTGCTTGCTTATGTTTCAGTTCTCAAGGATAAAGACTTGTATTTATCTTTCATGATGTAAATTTATTGTTACCTCCCAAGAGGAGATGAATGTAATGTAATCATTAATGTACTTCAAAATGATGTATTTGGAATGGGTAGACTTAGGAAAAAGGGAAAAGGGAAAGCACAAACTTTATGTATATGATGTATGTTGGAAAGGAAAAGGATTTTGTAACATTTCAAGAAAAATAGTACGTTTCCCATTATTGATTAAGTGAAAAGCTATTGAAAAAAAAATGTATCATTTGCAATGTATCAAATGTTTAGATGATTCTATTATATGGGATTGATGCTTTAAATGCTATATTGTTCATAAAAGATACCTAGGAATATAGATGGATTTAAATGGAAAATTGAAATGGAACTACATTATATTTCTTTATAAAGAATCTAAAAATGTTGTGATGTAGTTGCTTAAGAAATAAATCAATTTGTTAGTGCACTATATGGACTTAATGTTTTGTACATTAAATAAAAAGGGAACTTTGGTGGAATCTAAGTTAATCTATGTTTTGTTTATTTGATTCTTTTAAAAGTTCAAAATTTTTCATAAATCATTAATAAGGTTTTCTTTTACTAAGAGAATCTTGTTCTCTTCCCCAGTTCCCTTGTGGGGCATGACATAGTCACCCTCTTGGGTTAAACATCTATTTTGACAAATGACCGAGTACTTGTCTTCATCAATACCTGTAATATATATCATGTGTATCGCTGCATTTACATTACATATCATAATCATTCCATTACATTCATTGCATTACATACATGTACATCCATATAGCATAAACAAATCATACATTTCCATAATCAATAATCAACTGCATTGCATAAATCCATACATTTGAAAGAAAACATTGCATCACATAATCCATACATTCTACACTACTCAAAGAATTTTGCACATTTACATCACATGATATCATCATAAACCAAAATCACAAGTACACATGAATTCACAACCAAAAAAATTAATCTCATATATATCATAAACTTTGAATAGTCAAGGTGCACTACTGGCACAAGATACAAAAGAATGAGATCCTTAGAGCTATCAAATCAAATCAATGTATAGACAAAATGACAAAACTCAGAGAAAATCAGAAAAGATCAACTGTCAGCTTGATCCTCCACATCAGGTAGTTGTGGGGCAGGTGCCTCTAGTGATGTATTAGTCTGTGGTGCTCTGGATCCCTCTAAGGCAATCATATACTAAGACTAAGTAGGCACTCTCTATGTAGAAGGTACAATAGCATAGTATGCAGAAACATAATAAGAAGCCTATGTAGTTTGATTTATAATCTCTACCTGTAGTCATCTATTCTCTGCCTCTTAGTGGTGTCTGTGGGGTCAAAATAGCTCTAGGCCTAGGTGGTGTAGGCTGCATCATAGGAATCTATACATCTCACCGCCTTTGGCCTCTACCCATCGGTGGACCTGTAACATCCTCGGTGTCCTAGGTATCATATTAGTAGGATCAGAGAAGAACCTCATCGGATGCACTACTAACCAAGCTATAAAAGTGTGTCACTCCAATGTTAGCAACCTATGGTCTATAGTCCCAATCCCTCGGCACATATCTAGTATACTACTGACTACAAAGAGCATAAGATAATTGAGTTGCCCATCCTAATCCTGTTAGAAAGTAAAGTCCACCAAGATAATTGAGAGAGGGGGGGTGAATCATTTATCTGATAATTATAACTTTTATCAATTTCAATAGCATTTAACCATGTACGTAATATAATTACCAACCATAGAAATATATTCATACACAATAACACAATGACACAAGATATGTTGACTAGGGAACCTCTTGATCAAAGAGTAAACCCCAGTGGGAATGATGCCCATAAAAGATGCACTAATATGAATATTCCTTGTGAAAGGATGGAATCTATTAGTAGTCTTATGAAATACATTCAGTACATATGAATCCCTATTAGGAGATTTTGAATCCCTGTTAAAAGATTATAACCCTATTAAGAGTTATGGAAGACAAAAGGACCCACTGCCCAAACAACTTCAATGGCAAGATCACTAAACACACTATCAAACTGATCTCTAGACTATTAAATAGAATAATATCAAATATGTTACCTCCTTCCTTACTATGCCAAACCAGACTCTCTGCTTCACCAGATCTCAATCTCAGATCTTCGCATGTCTTCCTTAACAAATTAACTTTCAGAGCTGCATTAGCTCTTTTCTTCACTTCATGCATACATCATCACATCTAAAAATTACAACCAAATACAATAAGGAAAAACATTCCTTCCTTTATACCACACTCAAGTAATTACAAATGAGTCGGCATACAATTACAAAATAAAAGTTTCCACACGTTACATCAAAATTACACAAGACTGTCAGCTTCCAACTACAATAATTCTCCACTCATGTGACCTCAAAGTTTGTGCTATCATCCAAATCACTATAAATGTGCCTTCAACTTCCCTTTAACTATGAAAACTAGATTCCATCCAAATTAGTAGATATCATCTGATTTCCACAAACCGCTACTCAGGAACACTACCTAAATACTGCTTCCACCAAAATGTTCATAACTTCCATGAATAAATGAATTACTATCTATGCTCTTAACCATAAACATATAACATATCAAAGAGTATATCCTCAATGTTGCATAGCTCCAACTACAATATCCCACGTGCGCTAATTCAAACTCTGTCTGCTTCTCTACAAGTCTCTGGTAAATCACTATGTTGACATCAATGACAATCATAGTCATGAATGCAACAAAAACTACTATAGAATGGCTGCCAAACATTTATCATTCATTCCTAACAATCTCCCCCATTAGCATTGATGGAAACATAGATAAAAAAACATCCAATGTTCCAAAAAACCAATACTACAATACTGCTGCTCTAGAAAAATATTTCAAATCTTCTTCATCAATCAAATCTTGCTTCATTTTCCTGTTTAGATAGTAAAAATAGTTTTTTCATCTACACTTCTCCCCTATTGACATCAATGAAAAAAATCTCATCATTATGTCAATAACAATTCCAATGTCAAAAGACACTATTTAGAAAATACATTCACTAGATTCCTCATGACTCAGCTCATATACACATACTCCCACATAGAGGAAGTACCAACATCCAATCCAAAAGAAAGATAAGGCTCATATACCATTGGACGGATGCAACCAACTGCATCACTTCTCAAAATTAGGCTGGGGCATAACCCCAAGCATACCTCTCAGATACTCAAATGTATCCTTAGGCAAAGGCTTTGTAAATATATCTGTTATCTACTCCTTTGAACTTATGTACTCAACTCTGACTTCTTTCTCAGCAACTTTCTCTCTTACAACATGATACTTAATCTCTATATGTTTTGTCTTAGAATGTAATATAGGGTTCTTAGACATACTAACTGTTCTGGTGTTGTCACAATGTATGACAACAAGTTCAACAAACTTTATTCCAATATCCTTCAACATTTGCTTCATCAAAATTATTTGGTTACAATTATTTGCTGCTACATATTCTGCTTCTGTTGTGATCTATGAGATACAATTTTGCTTTTTGCTTAGCTAGGAAACCAATCTTCCTCTAAGGAAAAATGCTCCACCACTGGTGCTTTTCTTATCATCAACACTGCCTCCCCAATCAACATCTGTATATGTACATAGGGTTAAATCATCAGATTTTTCATACCACAATCCATAGTCCATTGTGCCTCTTAAATATCTCAGTATCCTCTTTACTGCTACATAATGTGACTCTCTAGGTTTAGCTTGAAATCTTGCTACAATTCCAACTGAATGTGTTATATCAGGTCTTGTATGAGTCAAGTACTACAATCCTCCAATCATAGATCTGTATTTCTTTTGTTCCACTATAGGAGTCTCATTTGTGCTAGATAACTTATGTCTAGTTACCATAGGTGTTCCAATTGGTTTACAATTCTCCATTCCAAATCTTTTCAACAAGTGATTCAAATACTTTGTCTAACTTACAAATATACCATCATTGTTCTGTGTTATTTGTAATCCCAAAAAGTATTTCATTTCACCAATCATACTCATTTCAAATTCAGTCTTCATTTCATCAGCAAATTTATCACTAGCTTCATCTTCTGCTCCAAAAATAATATCATCAACAAAAATAACTATAACCAACAAACCATTTTCAATTTCTTTTGTGTACAAATTGCTATCAGCTGTTCCTTTTGAAAATCCCAACTTTAAAAAATATTTGTCCAATCTTGCATACCAAGTTCTAGGTGCTTGTTTTAGTCCATATAAAACTTTCTTCAGTTTAAATACCATGTCTCTTTCTTGAGTCAAAGGAAAACCTTCAGGCTGCTCAATGTAGACTTCTTCCAATTCTCCATTCAAAAATGCTAACTTCACATCCATGTGATATACTTTGAACTTCTTGTAAGCTGCATAAGCCAAAAACATTCTTACTAATTTAATTCTTGCAATAGGTGCAAAGGTTTCTTCATAGTCAATTCCTTCTTATTGTGAGTATCCCTTACATACCAATCTTTCTTTGTTTCTTACTACTTCTCCTTGTTCATTCATCTTATTTCTGAATACCCATTTACTTCCAATAACATTCTTGTGTTTAGTTCTAGGGACCAATTCCCATGTCTTGTTCTTTTCAATCTGATCAAGTTCTTCTTTCATAGCATTAATCCAACTTTCATCTTCACAAGCTTCACTAGTAGTTTTAGGTTCAATTTCAGTAATCAAACATAACTGTTCTTGTACCTTATTCTAAGTTAGAACTCCTCTTTTGATGCTTCCAATAATTTTCCCAATAGGATGATTTCTTGACAAACTCTTGTTAGGTGTCACTGTCTTAGATCTCACTTCAAGTGTAGGTTCTTCAATGACTTCACTATGGCTTTCATTCAACAAATCACTATCAGTCTCATAAAATAATTCAGTAGATCCAATGTTAGGTTTAGGATGAGCTTCTTCATCTGATTCATAATCAAGCATTCTTTCCTGAATTTTGAATTTTTCATCAACTTTAACATTTGCGCTCTCAATAATAGTCTTAGTTCTTTTATTGTAACATCTATAGGCTTTTCTTTTCAAATAATATCCAAGAAATATACCTTCATCACTTCTAGGATCAAACTTTTCAATATCATCATCTCTTTCTATATAACATTTGCTTCAAAAAATTCTAAAATACTTAACTGAGGGTGCATGTCCAAACTATAATTCATAGGGTGTCTTGTCTATGTATGCTCTGATTTGTAGTCTATTTATTGTATACACTATTGTGTTCACTACTTCTCTCCAGAATATCTTTGCCAAATCATTCTCAAATAACATAGCTCTTGTTGCTTCAATCACTGATGTATTTCTTCTTTCTGCAATACCATTTTGTTTAGGTGTTCTAGGGGTTGAAAACTGTCTCTTAATGCCATTTTCTTCACAAAAGGTGTTAAAATCTCTAGAAGTAAATTATCCACCTCTATCAGATCTCAAACATTTAATCTTCATTCCAGATTCATTCTCAACTATATTCTTAACAATCTTAAACTTATGAAATGCTTCAAATTTTTCTTTAAGAAATGCAATCCACATCATTCTTGTAAAATCATTGTTAGAATTTAATCTTTCCTTGGTAAATTATGTATTTAAGGATAAACCAAGGTATCCTAATATATTCGTCCTCTAGTCCAAGTGGGAGGACATTTAATATTTGTAATTTCCTTTAGTAAGGAAAATAGATATTCCTCCTTATGAGGAATCCTACACTTGTCTCACACACTAGTGAAATGTGGCATACATAGAAATAGGAGTTACAATGTAACTTTTTTCTCACATCTCTATTAAGAGATGGCTCTCATTCTCTCATCTCAAGAGATACTTCTTCTTCTTGATTATTATTATATGAGCTTGGCTCTCTCTCTCTCTCTCTCTCTCTCTCTCTCTCATTCTTAGGCTTTTTGCCACTTTCATTATATCACGGGGGTTTTTTTAATGCTTTTCCCCATTCAAAATCTTATCTCCTTTGTTGCTTGAATCTTTGGTGAATGCTCCTAGTTTTTTGCATTAATTCATGGTAAATCTTCTTACTCATATCTCATTGAATTAAACAATTTTTTGTCTCTCTTTATTTTGTTATTATTTTAACATGGTATCAGAGCTTGGTCACAGGTTTGAATCCCCTTGGGTAACGTTGAGGGGGAGATTGTTGGAAAAATGGTCAGCACTCCCCTCAAGATTTGTGACATGGATTAACTACCTCCTATTTCTTCTATAAGTCTAGTGGTTGTATCGGGCATTAATAGGTCAATCTAGGAGAAATCCTAAATGGTTTAAGGATTTGCTTAATGAAGGTGATGATTACATTGCTAGAATGGGTGGACTTAAACTTAGAAGGATAAACCATTGCAATTATTCTCTTATGACTTCTCTCTCTAATTCTAATGATCCTCAAACTTTTTCTCAAGCTAAAAATCAACCTCATTGGCAAACTGCTATGCAAGAAGAATATGACTCTTTAGTTTCTAATAATACTTGGGACCTTGTTCCCTTACCTCATGGTAAAAATTTGGTTTCCTGCAAATGGTTATATAAAGCTAAGTTAAATTCCAATAATGAAATTAGTAAATTTAAGGCTAGATTAGTTGCACGTGGTTTTTCTTAAATTGAAGGAATAGTCTATAATGAAAATTTTGCTCCTATTGCTAAAATGCCTACCATTAAAGTTGTTCTTGCTTTAGCTGCTAAAATGAATTGGCCTATTCACCAAATGGATGTTAAAAGTGCTTTCTTAAATGGTGATTTACATGAAGAAATATATATGTCTTAACCTCTTGATTTTATTCAACAAGGTAATGAACATTTAGTCTGCAAACTAAAGAAGTCTATTTATGGTTTAAAACAATCTCCTAGAGAATGGTATTCCAAAATTAATTCTTTCTTTATTTCTCAAGGTTTTGAAAGAAGTAAAAATGATCCTAACTTGTATATCAAGCATAGTGAAGATGACATTATTATTATCATTTTGCATGTTGATGATTTGATTCTTACTTCTAGTTCTAACCATTTAATTTCTAATATTAATTTCCAACTCAACCAAAAATTTCAAATGACAGATTTAGGTTTCTTACATTATTTCTTAGGAATGCAAATTTGGCAAACCCCTAAGGGTATTTTTATCTCTCAAAGTAAATATGCTAAAGATCTCCTAGATAGATTTCATATGAATGATGATAATCCTGTTTCAATTCCATGTGATTTAGGAACTAAGTTAATGATAGATATGGAATCTCCTTCCATATATGATACTCCTTATAGAGAACTTGTAGGTAGTTTAATTTATCTAACCCTCACTAGACCTGATTTATCTTTTGTGTTGGTTTAGTTTCAAGATTCATGTCAAAACCTCAACAAACTCACTTCAAAATTGCTAAAAGAATATTACGTTACATTAAAGGTACTATTAACTTAGTATTATTTTATGATGCAAATTCTGATTTTTCTTTAAAAGGCTTTCCTGATTCAGATATAGGTGGAGACCCCAATGATGGGAAGTCTACTTTTTGGTATTATTTTTCTCTTGGTTCAGGTTCTATATCTTGGAAAAGTAAAAAAGAACAATCTATGTCTCTATGTTCTACTAAAGCTGAATATAAAAGTTGTACTCATGCCTCTAAAGAAGCTCTATGGCTTAGAAGAATTCTTGAAGATTTGTGTCTACCTCAACAAGAACCTACACCATTGTATTGTGACAATCAAAGTGCAATAGCCTTGGCAAAGAATCCAGTTTACCATGCAAAGTCAAAGCACATTTCTCTCCACCACCACTTCATTAGAGAGCACATTGCAAAAAAGAAAGTTTCCCTCTTCCATTGCAAAGGTGAAGATCAAGTTGTAGATATTTTGACAAAACTTCTTTCTAGAGATAAATTTGAATTTCATTGTAACAATTTGGGTTTGATACCCATTGATGTAATTACCCCAAGTAAAGATTAAAGGGGGGTGTTAGAATTTAATTTTTTCTTGGTAAATTATGTATTTAAGGATAAGCCAAGGTATCCTAATGTATTTTTCCTCTAGTCCAAGTGGGAGGACATGTAATATTTGTAATTTTCTTCAATAAGGAAAATAGATATTCCTCCTTATGAGGAATCCTACACTTGTCTCACACACTAGTGAAATGTGGCATACACAGAAATGGGAGTTACAATGTAACTCCTTTCTCACATCTCTATTAAGAGATGGCTCTCCTTCTCTCATCTCAAGAGATACTTCTTCTTCTTGATTATTATTGTATGAGCTTGGCTCTCACTCTCTCACTCTCACTCACTCTCTCTCTCATTCTTAGGATTTTTTCCACTTTCATCATATCACGGGGTTTTTTTTATGCTTTTCCCCCTTCAAAATCTTGTCTCCTTTGTTGCTTGAATCTTTGGTGAATGCTCCTAGTTTTTTGCATTAATTCAAGGTAAATCTTCTTACTCCTATCTCATTGAATTTAACAATTTCCTATCTCTCTTTATTTTGTTATTATTTTAACAATCATCAACAAGAATCATAAAATACCTTTCTCCATAGAATCCTCTAGTCCTAGTAGGACCACTCAAATCTATATGAACAATCTCTAGCTTTTCTGCAGATTTAAACTTCTTACTAAGAAAAGAACTTCTCTTTTGTTTAGCCATCACACATTCTTTGCAAATCATGTTAGTAGGCTTCATACTTTTAGGCAAATCCCTTACTGCAAGTGTAGTACTTACATTCACAATGTTGTCAAAGTTTATATGACAAAACCTTCTATGCCATAACCAACTGTCATCAATTTTAGTAATCAAACATGTCATCTCAGTGGGATTTAACTGAAATACATTACCTCTAGTTCTAGATCCAGTTCCAATCAAATTTCCATCTTTATCCTTAATCACACAAGTTTTCTCAATAAACCAAACTTGATATCCCTTATCAACTAACTATCCAACACTCAAAAGATTATGTTTCAATCGATCCACAAAATAAACATCATCAATATTAGTCTTTCCATCAAGAGTAATAGATCCTATACCTTTAATCAAGCAAGGTGCATTATTTCCAACTGTAACAACTCCTCCATCATAATCATTAAACTTTATTAACTTTTTCATGTCTCCAATCATATGATGTGAACAACCACTATCTATAATCCAATCATATTTCTTTTCAACTTGAGAAGCTAAGGCTTTTTCTTCCTTAACATCAGTTTTAGGATTCTCTTCTTTAATTGCTACAAATCCTATGTCATCATTATTCTCAGTATCACTTTCACTTAGAGTTCTCTCTATACTAGCTTCAAGATCTTCATCATTAGCATAATAACATTCCTTAGATCTTCTAGGTTTGAAATTGTTTCTGTACTTTTTAACTCTCTTAGGACATTTAGATGCAAAATGACCATATTCTTGACAAGTCCAAAATTTAAAATTTTTCTTACTGTCTAGTTCTCTCTTCACAAGAAAGGCAATACATTCTTTAATCTTCTTGTCTTCTTTATTTCTAGATCTCTTGCTGCCAGCATAATCTCTACTCAAAAAGAAGGGTGAACACTAAGAGAATTGAATGTTGTCTCCATTCTAGGTAAGTCTTTTGATAACCTTAGGTTCATCTCTGCTGCTTCCAATCTTCCAAGAAGAGTCTCTCTTGTAAATTTTGTAGTACAAGGTATAACTTGTTCAATAATCTGTGTTGTCTTCTTAAATACAGGAGTCAATGTCCTCAGAATTTTCCATATCACTTCATTCTCTATCTTTGTTCCTCCACAATATTTTATGCCTGTAACAATTTTTGACATTCTACCAATAGAGCTTCTAACCGATTCATCTTCCAACACTCTTATATCTTCAAATTCACATATCCAATTATGTAATCTAACTCTTTTTGCATGTTCATCACCTTCAAAAGTAGAGTGTAAAGCATTCCAAATTTCATGAGATTTTTTCAAACATTTTACTTGATTGTACTCATTCTCTGAAAGGGCTATCAAAAGTGCTTCTCTTGCAATAATGTTACACATGAATATATCTCTCTCATTATGAGTACATGTTTCAATATTATCTTCTTTAATGATAGTATTATTATTCTTTCTAATCAACCAATAACCTAGTCCTAAACACAATAGGTATGTCTTCATATTTTCTTTCCAACTATCAAAATTTACTCCATCAAACTTAGGGCTTTCTTTTCTACAATTCACCATGGATCTCCTTAAACTGTTAAACTTCTTTTTCAAGGACCTGCTACTCTGATACCAATTGTTAGAAAGTAAAGTCCATCAAGATAACTGAGAGAGTGGGGGTGAATCAGTTATCTGATAATTATAAATTTTATCAATTTCAACAACATTTAACCATGTAATAAATCTAATTACCAACCATAGAAATATATTCATACACAATAACACAATGACACAAGATATGTTGACTAGGGAGCCTCTTGATCAAAGAGTAGACCCCGGTGGGAATGATGCCCAAAAAAGATGCACTAATATGAATATTCCTTATGAAAGGATGGACTCTATTAGGAGTCTTATGAAATACATTTAGTACATATGAATCCATGTTAGGAGATTTTGAATCCTTGTTAAAAGATTCTAACCCTGTTAAGAGTTATGGAAGACAGAAGGACCCATTGCCCAAAAAGCTTCAATGGCAAGATCACTGAACACATTGTCCAACTGATCTCTAGATTATCCAATAGAATAATATCAAATATGTTACCTCCTTCCTTACTATGCCAAACCACACTCTCTACTTCACCAGATCTCAATCTCAGATGTTCGCATGTCTTCCTTCACAAATTCACTTTCACAACTGTAGTAGCTCTTTTCTTCACTTCATGCATACATCATCACATCTAAAAATTACAACCAAATACAATAAGTAAAAAAATTCCTTCCTTTATACCACACTCAAGTAATTAAAAATGAGTCGACATACAATTACAAAATAAAAGTTTCCACACGCTACATCACAATTACAAAAAATTGTCGGCTTCCAACTATAATAATTCTCCACTTGTGCAACCTCAAATTTTGTGCTATCATCCATGTCACTATCAATGTGTCTTCAACTTTCCTTTAACTGCACAAAACTAGATTCCATCCTGATTAGGAGATATCATCCGATTTCCACAAACCGCTACTCAGGAACACTACCTGAATACTGCTTCCACCAAAATGCTCATAACTTCCATGAATAAATAAATTACTATATGCACTCTTAACCATAAACATATAACATATCAAAGAGTATATCCTCAACATCGCATACCTCCAACTTCAATATCCCACATACGCTAATTCAAACCCTGTCTACTTCTCTACAAGTCTGTGGTAAATCACTATGTTGACATCAATGACAATCATAGTCATGAATGCAAAAACAAATTCTATAGAATGGCTACCAAACATTTAGCATTCATTCCTAACAAATCCTAGCTCTTGAAACAACCATGCATAAGTGGCATAGTCTTGTGGTGCATCCTATATGATGTTGTACTGTATCCACACCTATGTAATGATAAAATGCTCCAAGATAGTAGTGGAACAACCTATTAGCACCAGACTCTGATAGAAATATGCAAACTCAGCATGAGTAGTAAGCCACGCCTCAACCTGTAAGTATGGTCTCTAAATGACAAAGGTAATGTCATCAAGGATAGGCCTCCAGTACTCAGTAATTTACATATGGACCTGTGTGACATAACCTGAATATCTATATATAAGTTTCTCCTGAGGTTGGCTACCCTCTGTTAGAAAGTAAAGTCCACAAAGATAACTGAGAGGGGGGGTGAATCATTTATTAGATAAATACAACTTTTATCAACTTCAATAGATTTTAACCATGTAAGCAATGTAGCCAACAACCATAGATAGATAAAAATACACAATGACACAAGATATGTTGACTAGGGAACCTCTTGATCAAAGAGTAAACCCCGATGGGAATGATGCCCAAAAAAGATGCACTAATATGAAAGTTCCTTGTGAGCGGATGGAATCTATTAGGAGTCTTATGAAATACATTTAGTACATATGAGTCCCTATTAGGAGACTTTGAATCCCTGCTAAAATATTCTAACTCTGTTAGGAGTTATAGGAGTCAGAAGGACCCACTACCCAAACAACTTTAGGGTAAGATCATTGAATTCACTGGCCAACTGATCTTTGTATTAATAAAAAAAATAATACCAAAAGACTACTGATCTTAAAAAATTCAATACTCCTTCTCTGACTATGCCAAACTACACCAACTGCACAATTGCACAATTCACTTTCAAAATACAATTCACAACTTCCACATTAAAACAAGTAAAACATTCCTTCCTTTATACCACACTCAAGTTATTACAAATGAGTCAGCATACAAATTACAAAATAAAAGTTTCCACATGTTACATGAGAATTACACAAAACTGTCAGTCTCCAATTAAGATAATTCTTCACTCATGCAACCTCAAATCTTGTGCTCTCATCCACGTCACTATCAACATGTCTTCAAATACTATTCAAATAAACATGACCAGATTCAATCTCAATTAGGAGATGTCATCCAATTTCCATAAACTGCTACTCAGGAACACTACCTGAATACTGCTTCCACTAAAATGCTCATAACTTCCATGAATAAATGAATTTCCATTTGCGCTCTTAACCACGATCTTATAGAAAATCATAGAGTAAGTCCTCAAATCTACATAGCTTCATCTCCAATATCCCAAGTGCACTAACTCAAACACGGTCTACTTCTCTGCTAATCTTTAGTAGATCACTATGTTGACATCAATGACAATCATAGTCATGAATGCAACAACAACTATGATAGAATGGTTGCGAATACTCCCCCATAGGATATATTCATCATTCATTCCTAACAATATCCCCCATTGGCATTGATGGAAACATAGATGAAAAAACATCCAAGTTCCATGAATACCAACACTAATGCACACACTGCTAAACTGCTACTTAGAAATAATTTCATAACCTCTTCATCAATCAAATCTTGCTTCATTATCCTATTCAAATCTCTCCAACAGATAGTTTTTCATGTATACTTCTCCCCCATTGACATCAATGACAGATGTTTCATCACTATGTCAATAACAACTTCAATATCAAAAGACACTGTCCAGAAAATACATTCACTAGAGTCCTCATGAATCAGCTTAGATACACATACTCCCCCATAGAGGAACTACCACCATCCAATCCAAAAGAAAGATAAGGCTCATATACCACTGGATAGATGCAACAATCTACATCACTTCTCAAAAGTAGGTTGGGGCATAACCCCAAGCATACCTCTCAGATACTCAAAAGTATCCTTCAGCAAAGGCTTTGTAAATATATCTGCTATCTACTCTTTTTTGCTTATATACTCAAAATTGACTTCTTTCTCTTCCACTTTCTCTCTCACTACATGATACTTTATCTCTATATGCTTTGTCTTAGAATGTAACACAGGGTTCTTAGATATACTTACTGTGCTGGTGTTATCACAATGTATAACAATAGGCTCAACAAATTTTATTCCAATATCCTTCAACATTTTCTTCATCAAAATTATCTGATTACAATTATTCACTGCTACTACATATTCTTCTTTTGTTGTGCTCTATGAAATATAGTTTTGCATCTTTCTTAGCCAAGAGACCAATCTTCCTCTAAGGAAAAATGGTCCTCCATTGGTGCTCTTGTTTTCATCAACACTACCTCCCCAATCAGCATCTGTATATGCACATAGGGTAAAATCATCAGATTTTTCATACCACAATCCATACTCAATTGTGCCTCTTAAGTACCTCAGTATCCTCTTTACTACTGCATAATGTGATTCTTTGGGTTCAACTTGAAATCTTGCTACAATTCCAACTACATGTGATATATCAAGTTTTGTATGAGTCAAATATTGCAATCCTCCAATCATAGATTTGTACTTCTTCTATTCAACTGCAAGAGTCTCATTTGTGCTAGATAACTTATGTTAGGCTACCATAGGTGTTCCAACTGGCTTACAATTCTCCTTTCCAAATCTCTTCAATAGATCAGTCAAGTACTTTTTCTGACTTACAAATATACCACCACTGTTCTGTGTTATCTACAATCCTAAAAAGCATTTCATCTCACCAATCATACTCATTTCAAATTCAGTCTTCATTTCATCTGCAAATTTATCACTGGCTTCATCTTCTACTCCAAAGATAATATCATCAACAAAAATAACTACAACCAACAAACCATTTTCAATTTCTTTTGTGTACAACTGGTTGTCTTTTGTACCTTTAGTAAATCCCAATTTTATCAAATACTTATCCAGTCTTGCATACCAAGTTCTAGGTGCTTGCTTTAGTCCATATAAAGATTTCTTTAATATACATACCATGTCTCCTTCATTAGTCAAAGGAAAACCTTCAGGCTACTCAATGTAGACTTCTTCTAATTCTCCATTTAGAAATGCTAACTTCACATCCATCTAATACACTTTGAAATGCTTATAAGCTGCATAAGCCAAAAACATTCTCACTACTTCAATTCTTGCTACTGGAGAAAAATTTTCTTCATAGTCAATTCCTTCTTTCTGTGAGTATCCTTTACATACCAATCTTTCTTTGTTCCTTACAAGTTCTCCTTGTTCATTCATCTTGTTTTTGAATACCCATTTTGTTCGTATAACATTCTTATCTTGAGATCTAGGGACCAATTCCCATGTCTTGTTCTTTTTAATCTGATCTAATTCTTCTTTCATAGCTTTAATCCAATGTTCATCTTCACAAGCTTCACTAGTAGATTTAGGTTCAATCTGAGAAATCAAACACAATTGTTCTTGTACCTTATTCTATGTTAGAACTCCTCTGTCTATGCTTCCAATAATCTTCTCATAAGGATGATTCCTTGATAGATTCCTATTTGGTTTCACTATCTCACTTCTTATTTCTGCTATAGGGTCTTCAATAATTTATTCACTCTAGCTTTCACTCAACAAATCACTGTCAGTTTCATAGAATAATTCGGTAGTCTCTGGATTAGTTCTAGGATGAGTTCCTTCATCTGATTCATAATCAAGCATTCTTTCCTAAATTTTGAACTTTTCATCAACTTTAACATTTGTGCTCTCAACAATAGTCTTAGTTCTCTTATTGTAACATCTATAAGCTTTTCTCTTCAATGAATATCCAAGAAATATGCCTTCATCACTTCTAGGATCAAAATTTCCAATGTCATCATCTCTCTTAATATAACATTTTCTTCCAAAAATTCTAAAATACTTAACTGATGGTGCATGTCCAAACCATAGTTCATAAGGTGTCTTGTCGATGTCTTCTCTAATTTTTACTGTGATCATTATATACACTATTGTGTTCATTGCTTCTCTCCAGAATATCTTCGCCAAGTCATTCTCAAATAACATAGCCCTTACTGCTTCAATCACTGATATATTTCTTCTCTCTGCAATACCATTTTTTTCAGGTGTCCTAGGGGCTGAAAATTGTCTCTTAATACCATTCACTTCACAAAAAGTGTTAAATTCTTTTGAAGTAAATTATCCATGTCTATCAGATCTCAAACATTTAATCTTCATTCCAAATTCATTCTCAAATTTATTCTTAATGACCTTAAACTTATCAAGTTCTTTAGACTTTTCTTTAAGAAATGTAATCCACATCATTCTTGTAAAATCATCAACAAGAATCATAAAATACCTTTCTCCATAGAATCCTCTACTCCTTGTGGGACCACTTAAATCTATATGAACAATTTCCAACTTCTCTATTATTGTAAACTTCTTGCTAGGAAATGAGCTTCTCTTCTATTTAGCCATCACACGTTCCTTGCAAATCATGTTAGTAGGCTTCATAATTTTAGGCAAATCTCTTACTGCAAGTGTAGTACTTACTTTCACAATGTTATCAAAGTTTATATGACAAAATCTTCTATTCCATAACCAACTATCATCAATCTTAGTAATCAATCATGTCATCTCAGTAGGATTCACCTGAAATACATTACCTCTGGTTCTAGATCCAGTACCAATCAAATTACCATCCTTTTCTTTTATCACACAAGTTTTCTCAGTAAACCAAACTTGATATCCCTTATCAACTAGCATCTGGTTCTCTTTTCACAACCAAGGAAATTCCTTCTTCAATCTTCCTATCTTCTTCATTTCTAGATCTGCTACTGCTGGCATAATCTCTACTCACATTGATGCTTCTTGACAAAGTAGGATGAACACTAAGTGTGTTGAATGTTGTCTCCATTCTAGGTAAATCTCCAGGTAGTCTTAAGTTCATTTCTGCTACTTCTAATCTTCCAAGAAGAGTTTCTCTGGTGAAGTTCTTAGTACAAGGTATAACTTGTTCAATCATCTATGTTGTCTGCTTGACTATAGGAGTCAATGTCCTCAAAATTTTCCATATCACTTCATTCTCTCTCTTGGCTCCTCCATAATATTTTATACCTGCAACAATCTCTGACATTCTACCAATATAGATTCTAACAAATTCATCTTCCATCATTCTTACATCTTCAAATGCACATATCCAATTATGTAATCTGACTTTCTTTGCATGTTCATCACCTTCAAAAGTAGATTGTAAAGCTAACCAAATTTCATGAGATGTTTTTAGATATTTTACCTAACTGTACTCATTTTTTGGAAGGGCTAACAAAAGTGCTTCTTTGGAAAGTATGTTACACATGAACAAATCTCTTTCCTCTTTAGTACATTCTTCAATCTTATCCTCATCAATGATAGTCTTCTGATTCTTTGTGATTAACCAATAACCTGGTCCTAAACAAAGTAAATGTGTCTTCATCTTTTCTTTCCAGCTGTCAAAATTTACTCAATCAAACTTAGGGCTTTCTTTCTTGAAATGATTCACCATGGATCTCCTTAAGCTGTTAAACTTTTCCTTCAAGGACCTACTGCTTTGATACCAATTGTTAGAAAGTAAAGTCCACCAAGATAACTGAGAGGGGGGGTGAATAAGTTATCAGAAAAATACAAATTTTATCAACTTCAATAGATTTTAAACATGTAAGAAATGTAACCAATAGCCATAGAAATATAAATATACACACTAACACAATGACACAAGATATGTTGACTAGGGAACCTCTTGATCAAAGAGTAAACCTCGGTGGGAATGATGCCCATAAAAGATGCACTAATATGAAAGTTCCTTGTGAGAGGATGGACTTTGTTATGAGTATTATGAAATACATTTAGTACATATGAGTCCCTGTTAGGAGACTTTGAATCCCTGCTAAAAGATTCTAACTCTGTTAGGAGTTATAGAAGATAGAAGGACCCACTGCCCAAACAGCTTCAGGGTAAGATCACTGAACACACTATCCAACTAATCTTTTTATTACTCAATAGAATAATAGAAAAATTTTACTAGTCTTAACAAGTTCAATACCCCTTCTCTAACTTTTCCAAGCCACACCAACTTCTTCCTCAAATCTCAATACCAGATCTCTGTACTTTGCATATTCTCCTTCAACATGTATTGCACAATTTTGCAATTCACTTTCAAAATACAATTCAAAACTTCCACATTACAATAAGGAAAACATTCCTTCCTTTATACCACACTCAAGTAATTACAAATGAGTCTGCATACAAATTACAAAATAAAAGTTTCCAAATGTTACATTAAAATTACACAAAACTATAGGCTTCCAATTAAGATAATTATTCACTTGTGCAACCTCAGATCTTGCAATCTCATCCATGTCACTATCAACATGTCTTCAAATTCTATCCAACTATGCATGATCAGATTCAATCCTGATTAGGAGATATCATCCGATTTCCATAAACCACTACTCAAGAACACTTCCTGAATACCGCTTCCACTGAAATGCTCATAACTTCCCTGAATAAATGAATTTCTATCTGTGATCTTAACCAAGATCTTATAGAACATCATAGAGTAAGTCCTAAAGTCCACATAGCTTCATCTCCAATATCCCAAGTGTGCTAACCCAAACACTATCTTCTTCTCTGCTAATCTTCAGTAGATCACTATGTTGACATCAATGATAATCACAGTCATGAATGCAACAACAACTGCTACATTATGGCTATGAATAATCCCCCATAGGATATATTCAACATTCATTCCTAACACCCTCACCACATACAGGCTGACATATTAGGATGTGCTCCCATGCCCAAATCTATAGTACAAGTGCACCAGAAGCAAAATATTTTCCTTCATGATACACTATCTCGTGCATCTCAGATAACATATGAGAAAGCATACACTACCCCCATCCAAGCTTAGAAGGTGTAGCCATCAAGTGTGCTACCATCGGGGCCCAGACCATTAGAAGATCATTCTACTAATGGTTAGACATGATGATCCCATTGATCATCCTTATTATGATACACTCTAATCTATGGGTCTACCCATATCTCTGCACAAGAGTCTCCTAGGAAATGGACTAAGCTAATGTCTCATCATCACCAAACAAGATCCTGAAGGCATGTAAAATATCATTACCCAAACTATGATAATCCAAGTGGGGTCTATGAAAGGATATCCACAAAATCCTATAGACATCCTCTGTCCTCACAGTGATCTCTCTGGTAGGCAAGTAGAATGTCTGTATCTCTAAATGGAATCTCTCAATCAAGGTAGTCAGCAAACCATGGCTCACCCAAATCTCTAGAAAATGTATAAGGTAATCGAATCCACATGAAACTAAATGAACTCTTCGAGGGTCAGGCAGTGACACACAAAGTCTCTGGGTAGCCAGATGTGAAATCTGCACATGTACATCAGGATATATGACCTACAAAACATAGAAACTATTGGCATGTGATGTTTTGGAGTACTAGAAATCACCTAAGGTTTTTTATTCATGGAAACACTGATGATGGAGTGATCGCATGTTGTGGAGATTGCCATTGGATTCATAGTCATGAAAATGACTAATTTCAGAAACAGGAAAACAAGGTACAATGCCATAATTTTGGATAGCGATAAAGATACACAAGGTATTATGGATTCCAAAGCTAACTGGAGGTATTTTTGGATACGTAAATGCTTCAGTTAAGATGGCATGAGTTCTGGACACCTGATGTGTGAGATACAGTGTTTGGAAGGTATGTGAAGTTAGTAAAATAGTATATCCAGATACCTAAACAGTTGTGATGATTAAGGAGAGCATAATGGATATGGTAACATGATAATACAAGTAAATAAAGTATATTGTTGACTCTTTGATAATATAAGAGCACCAAATCCATGTATATCATTTGCACAAGTTTCTATTATGTTTTGTATGACAATTATGAGGCCGACTGCAAGGCTAATTCTGTATAAGTATAGATTAGTTTTGTGAAAGTGAAGTATGGATGTTTTATGATGATGGAGTAAGTTTGTGAATATAAGAGCAGAGATCAGATGCAAGATCAGTAAGAGGTAGAGCTAGAACTGGAACCATCTAAGCAAGATAAGTGCTTGTATTGTTCCCCTTTTGAGAACTATTTTGGGACAATATTGATTGATAGAGCAATGTGCTCACCACCTTTAACCAGCTATTTTGTATACCCCTAATAGGGTTTTTGTAATCCTCTAACAAGGAAATTTACTATGTAATAATCATCTCCTAACAGGGCTAGATCTCCTAACAAGGACATTATATTTTAGTGCATACTTGTGGGTACCATCCCCACCGGGCTTTTCCCTTTGGCCAGGGTTTCCTCGAGAAAAAATCATGGTGTCATGAGTAATGTGTTATGCTTATATGTTCTTTTCATTTTTGCATTGCTTTGGATAGTTTATAATTGTTTGAAGTTGAAATAAAAGTTTTGTAATACTGATTCACCCCCCCTCTCAGTATTACCTAATCCTAACAATTTGTATTAGAGCCAGTGGCCCTTTGAGAGAAAGCTTAATAGCTTAAGGAAGATAAGAATGGATTTAGAAGATTTAAAAGTGAGCTTTGAAGCTACACTTGAAGATCTAGATAAGATGAAAGCTGAAAATGGTGAACTAAAATTCAAATTAAGAAGAGCAGAAGGTTTCATGAGGAAACTTAAAGAATAGCTTGAGATTATAAAAGATCAGAGACAAGACCTTATAGAGAAAATCAAAGAAGGTTTTGACAATGATACATCAGACAAAGTAAAGAAGCTGGAGCAAGAAAAAGAACAAATCAATCTCTTGATGATCAAGGAGATTCAACATGAGAAGGATGAAAGAAACAAAGTTGAAAAGTTACTAAAAGAAGCTAACCTGTAGTTAGGAAATATGAAGACTAAACTTGACTGTTACAAGGATAAATATTAGGAATTGGATAATTATAATCAAATAATCAAAGGTGAACTAACTCAAGCCAGAATACTCATTGAGAAATTACACATGAGAAATGACAAAAATGATTAACAAAGAATAGAACAAAAATCTAAAGAAAACATGAGTGGACCCAATGAAGCCGAAAGTTCAAAAACTCAAGAACAACCAAAAGAAGCCAAGAATGAGGAAAGACCTACAAATGAAGATTCTATAGAATAATTCATATCCTTTAGAGGTAGATGTTTCAGATGCAACAAAGTTGGTCATATGAAAAGAGACTGCAAAAGTAAAGGTAACTCTAAACCCTTTACCAACTACTATTTTAATTGCTATGAGTATAGAAACAAGAAAGTAGATTGTAGAAAACCTGACCAGTCCAAGTATAAGCAAGACTATATCAGAGAAGAAACTGTAGACAAGATTACATGTTAGAAATGTAATAACTTTGGGCACACAGCAAGGTGTTGTAAGCTACAAACTAATCAAGAAAGAAGAAGACCAACTATATGCTACAAATGTAACAATCCAAGTCACATTGTGAAGTTTTGTAGATAAAATGGAGATGACAAAAAAAAGGGAACCAAGGAGATCTAATGAACCAAAAAGACCACTACCTATAGTTATAAGGAAAAATATCAATGACTATGGAAAAAACCTAAATGATTACTTGAATGAAAGAAATAAATCAGAGGAGGAGAAGATATGGCAAGTAAAAGTTATAAATAAGGCAATGGTTCAGGGAGAGACAACTTGTGATGTTATGTCTTCGCATGATGAATTCTTTGAGGCATTAGCCTAGAAGGCCTCATGGCCTCATGGGGAGCAGTGGATGAAGACAACATAAATTATCTAGCCCCTGTATAAGTGGAATAAGCTTGTGCGAGCTTAGATATGATATGTACAAATGTTTTTTAATCTATTGATGAGATCGCAAAACTTGAAGATTCATCTTCTTTGTTCATGAGTTTTGCATTGACTAGATGACATGCAAAGTTGAGCTACCAATTTTTAATGCACACACTCAACTTGTGATGGATAAAAGACTTGAAAGATTTCATTTCTCCACCATTTTTTATCAGCGACTAAGGAGAGCAAAAGTGTGAAGACAAAATAGTAATCTAGTAGAAAGATTCTATGCTCGTGTGAAGCTAAGCATCAGATTTGTGCGCATTTAAGGTATTTAGACCTAATCTCTTTGGAAATTCATGGATGCACTAGTAATTTATGATGTGGTAGAAAAACCTAGGTATAAGTTCAAAAGGCATGCATACAAATCCTATGAGGATGATCTAGAAGGGGTATTTTTACAAACCCCCGTAGGCGTACTTCATGTAGAAGATATTAGGGCATACATTCACTACAAGTATGAAACCATTGGGGAGGTTAAAATCTATAGTGAATTATATAGTATGATAGAAGCTGATAGATCAATGATAGAATAATTCAAACACCTGAAAGATCTATTAATCCTTAAGTTAACCCTACTAGCAGAATTCACAGAAGTCGAATGGTTTAAGATCATTATTAGCATAACTCATGACCAGTTCTTGTGGATTGATGAGAAACCAGTAAAGATCTATGCATAGATGATTCATGAGATCATAGGCCTTGATAATAAATGAGCCCTACCTATGGCTCAGAAAAACTTAAAGAAATAGGTAGAAACCCTAAATCATTCTAAATGGGATAAGAGAGGGATGACACTTAATGATATATATTTACAAGATGTCAAATTGATAACAATTTTTCTAGGTTAAAATTTGTTTCATATTAGTAGACCAAACTCTGTATCTTCTAGAGTTATCATGATGGCTTATAGAATGGTTAAGGAAAACAAATATAATAACCTTTGCGAAGTTTTGGCATAGTAGTTTTTGGATAATATTAAGGTTATTAAGAAATACAAGTCCAAAGTGTTTAGCTTTGGATCATTACTAGTTCACATTTATATTCATGTCATTCATGACTTTCTTGGCATGCATCCTAGAGGATGGAAGGATAATGTACCCACTGGACTGCAAATCACAAAGAGTTATAGAAGAAAAAAGAAGGACTGGGTAGATGGAGAATTATTTTCTATGACAAAAATACTACAAAGGAAGATGAAAGAAAGGTAAAGGATTGGTGCATGAGCACCCACAATAAACTTAACAAATAATGTTCATCAAAGTCCTAAGGACATCTAGTTAGGATAGATTTTCCATCTAGGCATATAGACCAAGCTGTAAGACCTAGTTCCAAGATTGGCATAACTATAAGCCCTTGGTCAACTATGGTCAAAGGTGGTCAAAAGGCCTAGAAACTTAGGATTTTTTCTATTTTCATGTTTTTAAGGCTTTAGATCCTTCTTGGATCAGTAGATTAGGTCTAGACCAAGTCTGGTCTCCTAGTATGCAAAAATTGAAAAAATGTTGTAAAAGTTGCTTAACAACTTTGACAACTTTTGGCAAAAGTTGTAACCAAAGCCCCCAATGGTCAACTGAAATTTGGTTGTAACCAATGGTGGAAACCTTTGTGAGTCCTTTAAGGTGAGTGGAAGGTAAGAAATATGTAATTTGGCAATTTGAATCAATAAAATATAACCATTTCTCTACAATTCTAATTAACAGAAATTCATACGAATGTGTACGGAAGCCTGGGTATGAAAGTCTAACATTTTTTATAGCATCTATGAGTTGGTCCTTCTTTTTTTTTTATCACATGTATTGGTTTTTTAGAAGTTGAAATTTATTCAAGTTTTGTCCTGGGTTTTTCGGATTAAGACCCTGAACCAGGGTTCCAATTGGTCTTGTGTGTTCTAATCAATTCCACCATGGGAATCTGATGCCCCTTGGTGGAATTGAATTTTTATCTATGTATGTTCAAATTATGCAAGTTAGAGGTGGTAATTTGCAGGGAAATGACTTCACCATGATGTCCTAGGTGTACATCTCTATGTGTGCACCTTTAGAATTCAGACACTAGTCCACACAACTCACTATTGGAGAATCACCAGGCCCTATGCCCTGGTATCTAGAAGACTCTTATGTACCCTCACATCATCCAAGTATTGGATTTGGAGTCAGGTGTATGGATGGGGTACCTATAGTGCAAATCCAGCCTAATTGAGCCTAAGCCCAAGGGAAAATCAGCCTTCCATTGCATCTTTCACTCACAATTAGGTCTTTCACCCTTAGCATGTTGTGTTAGGCCCAAAAGGGTACCCAAATATATGATTTATTGAGAATTTTTTGTGGAATTGTGTGATCACAATCAATATTAATTCTCCTGGAAGGCTACAAGCCAAAAACTGGATGAGTAAGGCTAACATGCCCAAATTGTTGTCTCTGTTGAATATGAGTAGTTTTACTCTTGTGTTAGGAACCTAAATAGACCAAGGAAAAGTGTGTGGTCACCCCTAGTTCTGATTATGACATTTGGGGAAGTTTTGTGCAGAACAACTTAAGTGTCTGGTTGTCGACTAGTGATTAGTTGGACTTGGAAGACTTGATAGGTCTCAGTGATTGAGTACCCTATAGATTAGGTTGGGATAACATAGAAACAAGTCATTTCCTACACTTGTGATAAGTGTGAGAGGCACTCATTGTTCAAAAAATTTCTTGCAGTTTCTACCTTGAACCTTTCAAGGTTTTGTTGAAGGACTAGTTTGGTCCTTGTTCGCGCTTTCAGCTGCCCACTTTGCATCAAGTGGTATCAGAGCTATGTCTAATCCTAAGGATGAAGAGATGCATTCAAGGGTCAAAAATAGTGAATTGGCAAAGATGATGAAAGAACAACGGGCTGCAAACATGACCCTAACTAAGAGGCTTCAAGAACTTGAGAAGAAGCTAGATAAGAAGCTAGATAAGGATAAGGAAGATGTAGCTGAAAATGAAGAGGGGAGTGAAGAGGAGGAAGATAATCCTAATTAGTACATCCTTGTAGACCAAAGGCCCCTCATTGATGCCTTAAAGTCCAGGGGGAGAAGAACCATGGAGGAGAAGATAGACTTACTGGTCTTCAATGACAAGATGAATGCAGATTTAGCCTTGGATTAGGTAGAGGCTTTGACAACATTCTTTGAATGTGAGTACATCCCTGAAAAGAAAAGGGTAAAGATAGCAAGATCAAAGTTGAAGTGAGCAGCCCTAACTTGGTGGAACTTCATCCAAATAGAAAGGGTGAAGAATGGAAAGAGCATGATCAATTCATGGAACAAGATGATAACATTGATTAAGGAGACATATGTGCTTGAAGACTATGGGGTACAAATCCATAGGAAAAAAAAAGTTTGAAACAAAAAGACATGGATGTAGGCTCATACACCGAGGAGTTCCTAAAATTATGTATGAAGACAAATGTGGCAAAAGATGAGGAAGAAAAACTAGCAAGATACATGAATCATTTGAAGGTATCCATTCAAGAGGAACTAAGCCTACACTACCCTACCATAGTTAGTAAGTGCTATCAAATGGCACTCAAGGTAGAGGAGAAATGGAAAAGGAAACAAGAGTTTGGAAAAGGAAAGAGAAATGATAATGGAAAGAACTTTAGAGGCAAAGGAAACTCTTGGAACAAGGGACAAAATAGTGGCACCAATAGTAGGACCCTTGACCAAGGAGACAAAGAAAATAGTGACTCAGATTCAAGAGGAAACTATAGAGGAAGGAGGCCCTTCAATAGAGGAAGAACAAACTCTAGAAGAGGTAATGGACCATTGAAATGTTTCTATTGCAATTAGATGGGACATCATGCAGGAAGGTACCCTTAGAAGAGGAATAACAATCAAGGTGAGAGGAGAGCACAACTTATCCAAGAAGATAAACAAGAAGACAATGCTAACACTAGAGACTTGGAAATAGAGGAAGGAGTATGTTTGATGATGAGGTAGGTCTTCCTTCAAGTACCACTAAACCAAGAGCCTCCACAAAGGAAGAACCTCTTCAGGACAAAGATCAAATGTCATGGAAATGTATGTAATCTACTTATAGATTCTAGTTCAACTAAAAATCTTGTATCTTGTGAAATGGTTCAAAAGTTAAACCTCCCTAAGAAGCCACACCCTAGCCCCTATCATGTCTCTTGGATAACAAAAGGCCAACAAACTCTAGTAACAGAACAAGGATGGATAGAGTTCTCAATTATAGACTTTAATGACAAAGTTCTTTGTGATGTGGTTGAAATAGATGCTTCACATATCCTTTTAGGTAGGCCTTGGAAATTTTATGTAGATTCCATACACCACTATAGGAAGAACACCTACTCCATCACCAAGGATGGAAAATTTTTTACCATGAAGCCCTTAACTAATAGCAAGTCTGAAAAAGAACCTACTATCATCATCATGGGAGAGAAAGAAATGCTAAAAAAATTGAAGGAACCTAATACTGAAACCTTTGTCCTAATCTCCAAACCCAAAGACAACATGAAGTCTGATCAAAAAGATCCTATACCAAAAGAAGCTATGAAACTACTATAAAAGTACAGAGATGTCACCACTAGTGACCTACCCACAAGCCTCCCTCCCTTAAGAGATATTAGTCACCAAATTAACTTGATATCTAGTTCCTCTCTACCTAATAAGGCCCCATATAAAATGACACCATTGCAGCATGCAGAGATTACAAAGCAAGTTGGAGAACTATTGGAAAGAGGACACATTAAAAAGAGTCTCAGTCCATGTGCAGTACCATAAGTTCTAGCCTCTAAAAAGGATGGAAAATGGAGGTTATGTATTAATAGCAAGGCCATCAATAAGATCACCATAAGGTATAGATTCCTGATGCCAAGGATTGAAGATTTATTGGCTCAACTAGGAGGTGCTTGCTACTTCACCAAGATAAAATTAAAGTCTGGTTATTATCAAATCAGAATCAAACTAGGAGATGAATGGAAAACAATAGTCAAAACTACTAAAGGTTTGTTTGAATGGTTAGTAATTCCCTTTGGCTTAAGCAATGCCCCTAGCACTTTTATGAGGCTTATGAATGAGATATTCATTGATTTTATTACAAAATTTCTTGTTATTTACCTTGATGACATACTAATATTTAGTCATAGCAAGGAAGACCATCTTGATCATGTGGAATAGGTATTAAGAAGACTACATCAACACAAGTTGGTAGTGAACCTGGAGAAGTGCATGTTTATGAGGAAGGAACTTGTGTTCCTAGGATTTGTGATCTCACAAGGTACCCTCAAGATGGACCCTGAAAAGGTAGAAGCAATCATCAATTGGTCTCCACCAAAGAATCAAGGTGATGTAAGAAGCTTCCATGGACTTGCAACTTTCTATAGAAAGTTCATTAAAAATTTTAGTCATGTGTGTGCACCGATGCTTGAAACCATTAAAGGAGGAAAGAAAACTAAGTTTACTTGGACAAAGGAAGAAAATGATGCATTCCAGTACTTGAAGAATAGGGTTTCCCAATATCCTATCTTGGTCCTCCCTAATTTCAACAAAGTCTTCACTATGGACACAGATGCAAGCAACTTGGCTATAGGCACAGTCCTAAGTTAGGAAGGTAAGGCAATTGCCTTTTCCTCAGAGACACTAAATGAGGCCAAAAGGAAATACTCTACATATGAGATAGAGCTTTATGCCATGGTCCAAGCCCTCAAGAAATGGAAGCACTATTTGATCCCAAAGGAATTTGTGGCATATACTGATAACCATGCATTAAGGTTCCTCAATTCACAAGAAAAACTCTCTGTCAAACATCTAAAATGGGTAGAACAATTGTAGGCCTACACCTTCAACATTAACCATAAGAAGGGTGTAACAAACAAATTTTTTGATGCCCTTAGTAGAAGGGTTTGTCTGATTGAAGAAATAAAACTACAAATTGTGGGAGTTGAGTCTCTCAAGCACCTATACCCTGATGACCCTAATTTTGCAGAGATATATCAAATTTGCACAAAGATGGATGAAAGATACCATATTGACTTTTCTAAATATCTGATTTAGAATGGACTCCCATTCAAAGGAGCTCAACAATGTATACCAAAATGTTCAATGAGGACAACCATAATTAGGGAAAAGCACTGTGGTGGCCTAAGAGGTCACTTTGGCATTGATAAGACAACATACCTGGTAAGGAGAAGTTATTTTTGTCCTAAAATGAACAATGATATTAAGAAGTTCATAGAAACTTGCACAATATGTTAGCAAGCTAAAGGTGTGTCAACCAATCAAGGACTATATCAACCCTTACCAATTCCTTCTTGACCATGGGAGTCCATCTCAATGGATTTTGTAATGGGGTTGCCTAAAACAAAGCAAGGCTTTGACAGTGTTTTTGTAATAGTGGATAGGTTTAGCAAAATAGTCCATTTTGTACCATGTAAAAGCACAAATGATGCTTCCCACATTGCACATCTTTTCTTCAAAGAGGTAGTTAGGATCCATGGTCTACCTTAGTCAATTGTATCTAACAAGGATGTAAAGTTCCAAGGCCATTTATGGAGGACACTCTTCAAGAAATTGGGAACAAATCTCACCTATAGCTCTTCCTATCACCCAAAAATAGATGGGTAGACTGAGGTAGTAAATAGATCCTTATGCAATCTCCTAAGATGCCTAACCAAACAATATGCTTAGATTTGGGATACACTCCTGCCCCAGGTATAGTTTACATTTAATGATTCCATGAATTGGTCAACCGAAAAAACTCCATTCCAAGTAGTATATGGTCTTCATCCCAAAGGACCATTAGACCTGATAGAACTACCATCTGACTTCAAAGTTAGTGCTCAAGGCCAAGAACTAGAAGAACTTATCACAAAGGTGCAACATGAGGTCAAAGAAGCATTGCAAAGATCCAGTTTGAAGTACAAGGAACATGCTGATAAGAGGAGAAGGGAGATCCACTTCAAAGTGTGAGACAAGGTTTGGGCATTTTTGAGGAAAGAGAGACTACCTAAGGGTAGATACTCTAAACTTCATATGAAGAAATGAGGACCCTACAACATACACAATAAAATGGGTGAGAATGCTTATGAGATTTCTCTTCCCCCAACCTTGCAAATCTCTCCAATATTCAATGTTGCATACCTCACCCCCTAAAAAGCTACAACAGGTTCAATGAATGAAAAAAGTGAGGAAAAAAACATCAATGGTGAAGACTATGTCACAAATCTTCCTCAAAGAAAACCAATAGAGTCAGAAAAAATATTGGACACCAAGTTGCTGAAGCAGACCAGAACCAAGAAGTATATGCAGTATTTAGTGTTAGAATTAGGAAATACTGAGAGGGGGGGTGAATCAGTATTTCACAATATTTTTCTTTTTCCCACTTATGGATATAACAGATTACTTTAGTGCATACAAAGATTATCAAGTTGATTAACAAACATAGCAGTAAATAGAAAGAACTCATAACACATCATATGTTCTCGAGGAAACCCTGGCCAAGGGAAAAACCTGGTGGGGATGGTACCCACAAAGATCACTAATCAAAAGTATCTTGTTAGGGATATTAGACCCTATTAGGAGTCAATTTACAATATATAGTAGATCTATCCTGGTTAAAGGACTTTAGGCCTTGTTAGAAGCCTTAACCCTATTAGGAGTTAGATTACAAAACCTGATCACCAACTGAGCTCACTGCCCAAACAGGTAATACAAAATGTTTCTGACTGTAATATGGTACTGCTTACAACTTCACATCAATATCATTTTCTGCTATCACAATAAACAACTATCGCAAGTTATCTTTTCTTTCTTTTTACATATCACTTCTATATCTCATTACATTTCAAGTATGCCTAATATATGAGTTATTAAAGCTAATAAATTTACATGGTCAGCTTCCAAAATATTTATCCAAGAGTAAACATCTAGGATGTCATCCCTTCATAATGTTAAGTCATTATTTTGACAAGCAAAAATAATCCCTTAACTCTTTCACTAAAACTGTCTCCAAAACTGTTTTGTCTGCAAAAAATATCTTCAGTAAACATTGAATAACTTTGTCTGTGCTACTCAAAACTTTATGCACACTGAGATGGGGTATCCTCATACTCTATAGAAGCTTCAGTTAACTGTGAAAACAAAAATATTTCTCCAGTGGATGTCACCAACTAAATCTTCATCGGATGCTCTGTCAGGATCACTGTATCCATACTTAGACAATTTCTTCCTTCAACTTGCCATACTTGCTTTCTAGATTCTATGCTCTCAATAGAGATCATATGTTGCCATAATGAAAACATCTATGCATCCACATTAGCCAAATTTCCAACAATCTCCCCCTTTGTCATTGGTGGAAACATATGGGAAAATTGGCTAAGTGTGCAAACAAAACTTCAAAAACACTTATACAAAATTCTATCCAAAAGTTATACAATATGTATACAATATCATACTCCATAGAATAGCTCCCCCTATGAGTATCCTTCCTCAACATATATTCAATTTTCTACTATCTCTCCCCCTTTGACAACAATCACAAAGATAGGGTGTACAAAAATTTCAAAAACTTTATCCCTTATTATCAGTTATTGCAAATCCGGTAGGCTTGCAACACAATCACCAAACTCTAACTTCCAAGATTCAAAATCTTTCTCCCATATCTTCTTGATGGATTCAGAAACATTGAGTAGAGTACTCAATCCGTATGCTACTATCTGACAAGCTTACAGGGAATTGAAGCTAAACTTCTGAAATGATGTCTTTGCTAAAAGACACTGCTCAATTTGATCTTCAACAATTGATATCTTGATTGAGACATGATCTCTCAAGATGTTAACCCTGATCATCTTTCTGTTCTTCTCCTTTGCTAACATTTTGATTTGATCTTTCAATTTCCTTATGCTCTTCTCTATAAAACTTATCTTGACATTAGGGCTTGTCAAGGTGTTTGTCTCAGCTGTAATAGCATCTAACTTCTCTCTGATCTTCTTATCATCTTCAACTGTTAGTATTTTTGATTTAGTGCATTGTATGTACAAATTCTTTCCTATCTCAAAATGTCTCCTCAAATTCTTTATGCATACATCTAAACTACCAATATCATTTTGAATATTTACACTTAAAGTTTGTTGCATTTCTGCTTCAAAGTCTTCCTAAACTTTTATTTTAGCAAAATCCTTCAAGTTAGAAAATTCAGATTCAAAAGAATTCATTACTGATTGAGCTTTCTCAAGTGGATCTAATTCAAATACCTTAGTGCTGATCACACTCTCAAGTTTCTCTGTCAAAACTCTAACTTTTCCTTCAAGGTCTTTCACCTTCCTATTCTTTCCAATAATTTTATTCAGAGATCTGATGAACTCAAGTTGATCATCATCTTCAACTTCTTTTCCAAGGTCTTCAAACATTGAACCAATATGCCTCTTCTTACTGTCAGGTGCACTAATGTCTTCAACTGGTATAGAAGGTGCACTAGAGGTAGTGGCCTCTATCAAAATTTGTTTACCTTTAACTAACTATTCTGCTGGAACTGATTCTGATACAGTTGGTGCTTCCTCTGCCTTTGTATTCTTCTCTGATTCTGTGACCTTTTCTTGCTCTCCCAAAGCCAAATTGTCAACAATGTTTCCTAGATCATGAAATACTGCATCATCTGATTCTAGAGTCACTTTGGTGCCTTCAATATCCATTGATTCTTTGCCAATATTGATATGTGAAGAAGATGGAACTTCTTCAATACCAACTTCCTCTGTATGCGGTTCCTCTAATTGCTTCTACTGAGGGTCTGATTCAACATGCTTTTCTGCAACTATATCTGCAAGAACTTGCATTACTGCTTGCTCTATCTCTTTCTATACTTCCTCCTTTTTGCCTCCCATTATAAGGATTGTTCTTCTCTTAGTTCTCAATAAAGTTCCAAGAGACTTCAAGAATCTCTTCAAATGATCTTCATCCTCAACTTCACAGAACTGTCTGATTACAAGTTCTCTCATCTTTATGTCCTCTTCTTGTGCTCTTTGTTTTCTATTCACAAGTTTATTATACAAATCTTCTGGGATCTTACCATGAATAGTGCTAAGTTTCTTATCTACTACAATCATGTGTGTAACCATTGCATTTTCAAAGTTCAATCTATCAAATGATCCATATAGATCATAGAATTTATTCAACTTAGTGAAGTCTCCATGCTTCAATATATCTTCATTAACTCTTTCAATTCTTGGTTTCCAAGTTTTCTTCTTGATTGAAACTACATCATCATCTTTAATTATTGCTACATTTATAGGTATAGGTGGTACAACCACTTTCTGTCTCTTGTCAGGTCCTGTTGCACTCACTTTTACTCTTTTGCTAGGAATAGGAGAAAAAGATTTATCTCCTTCATCTTTTTTAGGTACTTCAACTTTTACCTTTACTGCAATAGGATCAACAGGATCTGCACTTGATGTCTCAGGTGAAATTTCAAGATTTTCACTTTTCTTCAAGGCTTCTGCAGTCTTCTTAGCTATGTCAAACTCATGACTTGACATACCAGATTCTTTCAATATTTTCTTCATAGTAGATTCAACTCTCTTACTAGATTGCTTCTTTTCTCTCAAACTTATTGTAGAGTTGAAATTCTCTTCATAGGTTCCAAACCTATTTGCATGACCATCCAACTCACACTTTAACAATCTATTCACATATCCTACTGTTTCTGCTTCAGATATTTCATAGCCAAGAGGGTCTATGAATTCCATTCTAGTCTCAACTACTTCAAGGTAGGTGAAATCAGTGTCAACCATAAAACAAATGTCATCTTTATGGTTTTCAACTAAGGATTGAGGAATCCTTGATTTGTTCTTAACAATATTCTGAAAAGTCTTCAATACAAGCTTCACACTGTCATTAACTTTATCAAAAAGGTGCTTCATGTAGACTGAGTTTATTCATTCCATTGTGTTCACATTATCACTCCAATCAACTATGTAAGGAAATATTCTCAAAATATGGAAAAACATATAGGTTATCAGAGATGAAAACCTAAACTGTGTGTACTTAGCCTTCTTAATCTTTTCTAAGTTCTCAAATAACTGAATTTTCAAAATTTCACATAGGTCTACTGGTTTCTTCTCAATACACATAAGATAAGCTACATGAATCATTCCTGTAGCCATGTCATCTTCCCTTGAACTACCATAAAATTTAGTTGTTAGGATCTTGCAAAGGTACCTAACATCATCTTGCTTAATCTTACTTATCACAATTCCTCTACCATTATAACTAGATCCAGTGTTATCTAAAACAATCTTTCTCATGTTCTTTTCATTCAGTGGAATCTCTCCAACTTTTTATAATCTAGTAACTTCATGGATTAGGTCGGCAGTTATATCAATAAAACTATCCTCCATCCAGAATTTCCCATTGTGGATTCTACTTAAAATGATCTTGGTACATTCCTCATCATTGAATTCATACTTCGTGGAATATTTGATAATTTCATTGTTCTCTAGGTGGCCATAAGATGGTTTAACTGACATTTCTTGATTGTACAATTTCCTATAATCATCACTAAAATTTGCATCTCCCAAAGTTTCAAACTTACAACCTAAATATCCTTTAACATTCTCAATGTGCAATACTCTATCTAGTACAGATGATAATGATAGACTGTCATCAATTTCAGTTGGTTCTACTGGTTCTTTCTTAATCTTTGGTCTATTCTTATCCTTAAAATTATGAACCATAGAAATATCCATCTTATCAACTGATTAAAGATCAAAAAAATACCTCAACTTTGCAAATCTAGGGTTTCGGTATGATCGTCGCTCCAAACTGCTTCCAAACTTCTTCAAATCATTCTTAACTCACTTTTCTTCTTTCAAAACACTTTTCAATCACTTTTTAATCATAATAAATTTTATTTCAACCTTAGAACACTTCATATTAACTTGATCTGACATCGTATTCATTCATTTTGCCGCTAAAACCTCAAAAAGCTGATTCTACAAACCTGCAACCATAAAACTTTCTGTGACCTCGCAAAACACAATATTTTCTTTTGCACACTTAACCATAGCATTAGTACAACATAATAAACCTATATCTAACTATGCAAAACTTAACTCATTCAAATTCCTAATCTACCCTAATCCTAAGTCCTAAACTATAGAAACTTACATAATTTAAGTACTTAAAGAAGGGTCAGGTAAAGATTCATCCTTACCATCGGTTACATTACCTTCCTGACTACTTTTAGTGCTAACTATACCTCCTTAATCTATGCCTTTGTCAAATTTAACTTCATCTTAATTTCTATAGCAACCTTTCTCTTTGTTTCCTGCATTTTCATTCCTTCTTACATTGTTCCTAGGGTCAGGGTTATGATGATAACCTCCATTGTTCATTCTGCAAAATCTTGCTGAGTGTCCAAACTTGTTGCATATCTGACAAATGATTCCATTTTTTCCAAATCTTTTTCCTTGCTAGTTAATCTATGACCTGCAATTTCTAGCAATATGTCCTACTTTGTTGCATCTAAAACATACTACCACTTTTCTTTGATTCATTTCTTCAATAGATTTCTTATCTGCATTGTTAGTATTCCCAATCATTCTATCATAATTATTCAAAATTACTTTAGGTCTTCTACATTCATTAGCTCTATGTCCAAAACTATGACAATTATAACAATGTCCATTAAAAGGATTAAATTGCTTGCCTGTGCAATCTCTCTTCATGTGCCCAATAGTATTACAAGAAAAACATCTACCTTTGAATTCTCTTTGCATACCTTTAGATGATTCTTCCTATTTTGATTCTTCTTTCTCTCTAGGTGGATCTTCCAATGTGTTCTCATCTAGCTTTATTTCCTCTACACTTTCAAATGTCTTCAGATCTGGCTTCTTACTTTCATGGTTTGTTCTAAATATACTATATCCAAATCCAGTCCTATCAAAGAATGGTTCTTCAAAAGAAATGTTTTTTTCAGTCTTATCACTTTTTGAATATAGCCTTTCAAGTTTTTGTTTAGATTGAGTTAATTCACCTTTCACAATTTTATTATACTTCTCAAGTTCCACATAGTGCATTTTTACTTTTTCAGATTTGGATGTTTCCTTTTCAAGTCTTGACCTCAGATCTTCATTCTCAATTTTCAATTTTTCATTATCAAATCTCAAATTTCCATCTTTCATACTAAGCTTTAGATTTGCTATCTTCAACTCATGCTTAAGGATCTCATTTTCTTTTTCTAATTCATCACAATCTTCAACAAGCATATCAGATTTCTTTTCAGATTTTAGATCTTCAATCTTACCTTTTAATTTGTCAATAGCATTCTTTGCATCTTCATATTTTCTTCTTAAGGAGTTTCTTTCATCAGTAAGCATATCAATCTATTCAAGAGCTTCTTCAAGATTCTTCTGAAGTTGATCCTTATCCATAGAGATCTTACTCAAGCTGATAAGCTTTCATTGAATGTTCCTTCTCTGAGTAACTGTGCTCTGATACCAATTGTTAGAAATAGGAAATACTGAGAGGGGGGGTGAATCAGTATTTCACAAAATTTTTCTTTTTCCCACTTATGGATATAACAGATTACTTTAGTGCATACAAAGATTATCAAGCTGATTAACAAACATAGTAGTAAATAGAAAGAACTCATAACACATCATATGTTCTTGAGGAAACCCTGGCCAAGCGAAAACCCCGGTGGGGATGGTACCCACAAAGATCACTAATCAAAAGTATCATGTTAGGGATATTGGACCCTGTTAGGAGTCAGTTTACAATATATAGTAGTTCTATCCTGGTTAAAGGACTTTAGGCCTTATTAGAAGCCTTAACCCTGTTAGGAGTTAGATTACAAAACCTGATCACTAGCTGAGCTCACTGCCCAAATAGGTAATAAAAAATGTTTCTGACTATAATATGGTACTACTTACAACTTTGCATCAATAGCCTTTGCTACTATCACAATAAACAACTATCACAAGTTATCTTTTCTTTCTTTTTACATATCACTTCTATATCTCATTACATTTCAAGTATGCCTAATATATGAGTTATTAAAGCTAATAACTTTACATGGTCATCTTCCAAAATCTTTATCCAAGAGTAAACATCTAGGATGTCATCCCTTCATAATGTTAAGTCATTATTTTGACAAGCAAAAATAATCCCTTAACTCTTTCACTAAAACTATCTCCAAAACTGTTCTATCTGCAAAAACTATCTTCGGTAAACTTTGAATAACTTTGTCTGTACTACTCCAAACTTTATGCACACTAAGATGGGGTATCCTCATACTCTATAGAAGCTTTAGTTAATTGTGCAAACAAAAATATTTCTCCAGTGGACATCGCCAACTAAATCTTCATCGGGTGCTCTGTAAGGATCACTATATCCATACTTAGACAATTTCTTCCTTCAACTTGCCATACTTGCTTTCCAGATTCTATGCTCTCAATAGAGATCATATATTTCCATAATGACAACATCTATGCATCCACATTAGCCAAATTGCCAACATTTAGTCAAATGGAACGGGCTCCCCAACATAGATGCAACTTGGCTGACTGAAGACCAAATCAAACAACATGGGACTTCAGTGGAATAGTTAACCTCAAGTAGGAACTTGAGTTTTAAAACTCAAGGGGAGTATGGTGTAGGAGCACCAACAATAAATTTAACAAATAATTTTCATCAAAGTCCTAAGGACATCTATTTAGGATAGATTTTCCATCTAGGCATATAGACCAAGTTGTAAGACCTAGTTCCAAGATTTGCATAACTATAAGCCCTTGGTCAACTATGGTCAAAGGTGGTCAAAAGGCCTAGAAACTTAGGTTTTTTTTTATTTTCATGTTTTTAATGCTTTAGATCCTTGTTGGATCAGTAGATTAGGTCTAGACCAAGTCTGGTCTCCTAGTATGCAAAAATTGCAAAAATGTTGTAAAAGTTGCTTAACAACTTTGACAACTTTTGGAAAAAGTTGTAACCAAAGCCCCCAATAGTCAAATGGTTTGAAATTCAATTGTAACTGATGGGGTACACCTTCATAAGCCCTTTTAGGTGGGTGGAAGGTAATGAATATGTAATTTGGAAATTTGAATCAATAAAATATAACCATTTCTCTACAATTCTGACTATCAGAAATTTGTACGGACTTGTACGGAGGCCTGGGTATGAAAGTTTGACATTTTTTATATCATTTGTGAGTTGGTCCCTCTTGTGTTTGATCTCATGTATTGATCTTTTAGAAGTTCAAAGTTATTCAAGTTTTCTCTTGGGTTTTTTAGATTAAGACCCTGAACTAGGGTTCCAATTGGTCTTATGTGTTGTAATCAATTCCACCATGGGAATCTGATGCCCCTTGGTGGAATTCAATTTTTATCTATGCATGTTCAAATTATGCAAGTTAGAGGTGGTAATTTGCAGGGAAATGACTTTGCCATGATGCCCTAAGTGTACATCTCTATGTGTGCACCTTTAGAATCCAAACACCAGTCCACAGAACTCGCTATTGGAGAATCACCAAGCCCTACACCCTGGTATCTAGAAGACTCTTATGTACCCTCACATCATCCAAGTATTGGATTTGAAATCGGGTGTACAGACGGGGCACCTGTAGTGTAAATCTAGCCTAATTAGGCCTAAGCCCAAGGGAAAATCAGCATTCCATTGTGTCTTTCACTCACAATTAGGTCTTTCACCTTTAGCATGTTGTGTTAGGCCCAAAAGGGTACCCAAATATATGATTTATTGACAAGTTTTTGTGGAACTATGTGATCGTAATCAATATTAATGCTCCTGGAAGGCTACAAGCAAAAAACTAGATTAGTGAGGGTAACATGCCCAAATTGTTGTCTTTGTTGAATATGAGCAGTTGCACTCTTGTGTCAGGAACCTAAATAGACCAAGGAAAAGTGTGTGGTCACCCTTGGTTTTGATTATGACATTTGGGAAAGTTTTGTGCAGAACAACATAAGTGTTTGGTTGTTGACTAGTAATTAGTTGGACTTGGAAGACTTGATAGGTCTCAATGATTGAGTACCCTATAGATTAGGTTGGGATAACCTATAAACAATTCATTTCCTACACTTGTGATAAGTGTGAGAGGCACTCATTGTTGAAAAACTTTCTTGCAGTTTCTACCTTGAACCTTTTGAGGTTTTGTTGAAGGACTAGTTTGGTCCTTGTTCATGCTTCTGGTTGCCCTCTTTGCATCAAGGATACCAAAAGAGATAGTGGAAAAATATGAAAACACCATATGTTTCATGGTTGAAATAGATTGTGTTTTCTTTGAGGTATTTGAGCCTAGAACCAAGTGGTGCTATCCTGTGGGATATGAGGTAGTGCTAAAGTACTAAGCATGCAATTAGAAAATGTACTAGCAGTAGAAAAGGACACTACCCAAGAAAGATGGGGTACTTATAGAGAGAAGTATGAAAAAGTGAGAGAAGAACAAGAAAAGGTAACAAGGAAAAGAAAGGTCAGAAAAAATGTTGAAGACATTACTGCGAAGGTGGGAATCACTAAGGAGTAGTTGAAGAACGTAAGAGCTAAAATGGAGGCATCTTATAGCATAGCTATTGATTCACCTAATCCTTCTGAGGAAGAGAAATCAATAGTTCCTGTTGTTACTATTTTTGATGCACAAGAAGAAGAAACTCAAGAAGTTATGCCTACAGTAGTCCCTAGGAGATCTACAAGGACACTGGTAAGCAAATCAGTCCATGTGAAAAAGAGACAAAGGAAAAGAGGAAGAAAAAGGAAGAAAAGACAACAAAAAAAGAGGAATAGAAAATGGTTCAAAAGAGTCCACAATCCTTGTGGAAACTAGATATGAAAGTACTACAGAAAAGGGTTATGAAAGATGGAAATGTGATATCAATAAACATATATTATGAAAGATATAGCCCTGAGGAGAAAGAAATCATTGAAGATACTATCATTGAGCATCTGTTAGTCTTCAAAAAGAATTTGTTGGAAATTGAACCAAATATTCCCAAAGATCTGTATAGAAAACTGGAAATCCAAAAATAGTTAGCACATTCTGAGGATGAAAACATAAGAAATAGAACTATTGATGATATGTTTCCAATTGTGTCTATTCATAAAAGAGAAAGAATCATAAAGGCACTAAAACCTCTACTAGGAACAAAAACCAGACTAGTCAAGATTATGGCTAGAAAATATGATGAGGTAATTGAAAATACCCAAAAGGCATTAGATCAAATTTTAATGTGCGACATGCCCAAAAAGGTGTCACCTCCTAAGTCTACTAAACCTATATCCTTGGGTTTAGGAGAGAGCATAAAGGAAGTAGATGAGAGTGATCAAGTTAACTCGCAACCAGACTTCTTTGTGACCGGTGTACTTGTTAGCCTTGACACTTTGTAGGACATAAATGATCCATTTATGGACAATATGGATAGTGTGATGGAGGTAGAAGATCAAGAACAAATAGAAGAAAGTGAATTAGAAGAGAAACTAGAAGAGGAATTACAACAAGAAGAAAAGAAACCTAAAATAAAGGAGGTTGCTGAGGTCAGATTGGATTCATCTCTATTGTTGGAAAGTGTGGCCAAACCAGTAAGTTATGATGTGGACAACATGGATGAAGAGGAACTTATGAGACTCTCATTCATGGCCTTTGCCAAAGATAAGGAGAGATTAGTCTAGAGAGGAGATAAAAGAGCTAAGATAATGGGAAGGGTTGTAGAGACAGTAAACAAACTACTCCCCTCACTAATTATCCTAAAAGACAAGGATGAAACTAAGAATCTTGATATAGTATTGGATAGCTTTCATAGTCACTTTGACTCATTGCTAAAAACAATAGAGGAGAAAGCTGAAAGGAACTTCTTGGAGAATAAATTGAGTGAAGTTCACAAGTCCATTTCATGGGACTTAGGAATTTTAAAGGCTACCACTCTTAAAGAAAAGAGTTGTGTACCACAAGGTAGGAAACTATAAAACTATTGCATTAACCCCTATAGACACTTGAAGAATGTTGAAGTAGCCATAGCCAAAGATAGGGCCAATCTTAACAGTATAATGGAAAATTGTCAATCATCTTCACAAATTGTAAAAGAGATGGACAAGGAAACATCGAGGATACTAGAGAAAATAGGAGCATTGGAAATGGAGAAAGGGAGAGTTGTAGATAGGTTTGGCTCACTAAGAACCCTATTGACTCCCAAGCTCTCAAATTTGGAGACTCATCTGTCTAAGATAATAAAGGTTGAAAGTTCAATGATAGTATCTACTCTCATTGAGATTAAGGTAGTAGAGACAACATCATATGCATTGAATGGACTAATCCATGTCAGTGAACTACTGATAAGTTCATGGATTGAGGAAATTAAGACCTTGGAAAGATCTTTCCAAGATGTCTTAAATCTGGTAAGTAAGCACTAGATCTCCTATGCTTCAGTTTTGAAATTTTGAGAACACCTTTAGCATTGATGTCAAAGGGAGAGGAAGAAAAAGGAAAATGAGGAAGAGAAAGAAACATGTAGAGTTATATATATAGAGAGAGAAGAAAATATAATTAAAAAAAAAGAAATTCTTTGTGACACTTAGTGATTTTTCTAATTGTTTCCATCAATGCCAAAGAGAGAGATTGTTGGCATGTGATGTTTTGGAGTACTGGAAATCACCTAAGGGTTTTCATTTATGGAAACACTTATGATGGAGTGATCGTATGTTGTGGAGATTTCCATTGGATTCATAGTCATGAAAATGACTAAGTCTAGAATCAAGAAAATAGGGTACAATGCCATAGTTTTGGATAGCGATGAAGATACACAAGGTATTATGGCTTGTGAAGTTAACTGGAGGTATTTTTGGATATTTACATGCTTTAGTTAAGATCACATGAGTTTTGGACACCTGATGTGTGAGATATAGTGTTCAGAAGGTATGCAAAGTCAGTAAAATAGTATATAAGGATACTTGAATAGTTGCAATAATTAACAATAGAATAATGGATATGGCAATGTGGTAAGACAAGTAAATAAAGTATATTTCCAACTCTTTGATAATATAAGAGTGTCAACTCCATGTATATCATTTTCATAAGCTTCTATTATGTTTTGTATGACAATTATGAGGCTGACTAGAAGGTTAATTCTATATAAGTATAGATTAGTTTTGTGAAAGTGAAGTATGGATGTTTTATGATGATGGAGTAATTTTGTGAATATAAGAGTAGAGATCAAATGTGAGATCAGTAAGAGGCAGAGCTACAACTGGAACCATCTAAGAAAAATAAGTTCTTGTATTGTTCCCCTTTTGAGAACTATTTTGGGATAGTATTGATTGTAAGAGCAGTGTGCTCACTATTAGAAATAGGGAATACTAAGAGGGGGGGGGGGTGAATCAGTAATCTAAAAACTTTATCTTTTTCCCAATTATGGATATAATAGATTATCTTTATACATGCATAACATAAGAAGCTAAACAAGATGCATAACAATAAAGAACTCATAACACATAATTTGTTCTCGAGGAAACCCTGGCCAAGGGAAATCCCTAGTGGGGATGGTACCCACAAAGGTCCACTAATCAAAAGTATCTTTTTAAGGATGTTGACCCTATTAGGAGTTTATTACAAGCATATAGTGGATCAATCCTGATTAAGGGACTATAGGCCTTGTTAGAAGCCTCAACCCTGTTAGGAGTTGTAGTACAAAATGTGATTACTAGATGAGCCCATTTCCCAAACAAGTAATGTACAATATACATTGATTAAAAAATAGGTTAAGGTACATAACCTTATACTACTTGCATCAATATCACTTTGCTGCTCTTTCACTATCACTATTACATATGCTTCATATACTTCGCATCATACTTCTACAATTACTTGCTGCTTGTTACAATTACTTCACTTTACAATTACAATTACATTTACATTTATACCAATAGTTTTATCAAAGAGTTAACATTTAGGATGTTGTCACTTTATATTGTTAAGTCATTATTTTGATAAAAAAAATAATCCCTTAACTCTTTACTAGTTCTATCTTCATATTCTATCTTGTCGGCTTTACACTGTCTTCGATAAAACTGTCATAACTTCTTTCATACATTCCATATTAACTTGTACTCTAATATGGGTGATCAATAGACATCATAGAGTCTATGTTCAAGTGTGCAAGCACTGAACTTACTCCAGTCGATGTCGCAAACAAAAACTGTAACCAGGTTCACTGGTAAAACACTATCTCACACTTAGACAAATTTGCAATGCATTCTGTCATACTTGCTCTCTAACTTGTGTGATCTTCATGAGGATCATATGTTTCCATAATGACAACAACTATGCAATCAACTCAGCCAAATTGCCAACAATCTCCCCATTTGTCATTGGTGGCAACATATGAGAAAATTGGCCAAGTGTACAACTAAAAATCTCAAAAATGTTCAAAACTATGGCCATAGTATAAAATGCATACTATCCTTATAACTCCTCAAAAATTATTGCCTCTAATATAGTACTCCCCCTAAGAGTAAGAACCCTTATCATATATTATCAATTTTCTTCTATATATCTCTCCCCCTTTGACAACAATGACAAAATAATGTAGGGAGGGTCACAAAATTGTATCAAAAAAGGTTATACCTCAATTTATTTATTGCAAAGCCAGTAGGCTTGCAACACAATCTGCAAAATCTATCTTCATGGATTCTATCTCCTTCTCCCATGATTTCTTAATGGAATCTACCACATTGAGTAGTGCACTCAGTCCATAAGAAGCAATTTCACATGCTTGGATATTTTCAAAGTTAAATTTCTAAAAAGATGTCTTTGCTGAAAGACAATCTTCCAACTATTCTTCAATTATGCTCAACTTCATAGAAACATGCTCTCTTAAAAGAGTATATCTTCTTAGTTTCCTATCTTTCTCATCTTGTACAATTCTGATTTCATCATACAGTTTTCTAACTTTCTTCTCAACATTATAGACCTTCACATTGGGGTTAGATAGAAGTTTTGTTTCATTTAGAATCTCTACTTCCTTCAAATTTATCTTATGATCTTCCTCAGCTGTCAAAGTCTCTGATTTTGTACACTATATGTACAAAGATTTTCATGTCTCCAAATGTTTCCTCAAATCTTTGATACAGATATCAAGGGTATTGATATCATTTCTGATGTACTGACTAATGTTCAAAAGCATTCTAGCCTCATAGTTTTCTTGTGCTTTCACTTTTGCAATATCAGCTAGGTGTGTGAATTCATTGTCAAAAGTACTCATTACCTTCTTTGCCTTCTCCATAGGGTCTGCTTCTAAAATTTGTGTGGTCACAATGCTCTGTAACTTCTCACTTAGTTCCTTCAAACATCCTTCAAGACTCTTCACCTTCTTATTCTTACCAATTATTTTGTTTAAGGATGAAATCAATTCCAACTGATCATCATCATCTACTTCTTTTCCCAAATTCTCAATCATAGAGCCAATTTGAGTCTTCTTTCCAATCTCAGGAGTAAGATTGATATCTTCTTTGGTGGGAAGGGGAACTTGTTCTTCTACAAATGGTGGTTCCACAATAGTGGTCTCTATCATTTATTCTTCTTTTGTAGCTTCCTGTTCCTCAAAGGCCAAATTGTCAACAATGTTCTCCAAATTCTTGAATACATTTTCATCAGTATCCAAGGTGATTTGTGTACCTTCTACATTCATTGTTTCATCTTCAATATTAATAGCTGGAGAAGAGGGAATGTCCTCTTGTACTTTCTCACCTGCTTGCTCTGGTGCAACTGATGATTCTCCAACATACTCTACCATAACCTTGATAATTGTCTATTTAGTCTCAGAATTTACTTCTTCGTACCTACCTCCCATAATCTGAATTGTTCTCCTTTTGCTTCTCAGATGGGTGCTTAGGCCCTTCATAATCTGATTAAAATGAGCTTCATCTCTTATCTCACAAAGCTTCCTCACAAGATTTTCTTTGATAGTTGTCTCTTCATTTGATGCTCTCTTCTTTATATTTAGAAGTTTGTTATAAAGATCATCAGGAATTTGTCCTTGAATAATATCAAACTTCTTGCCAGTCAAGATCATATGCTTCACAACTACATTCTCTAGATTAAGTCTATCAGTATAATCATAAATATCATAATATTTTTTCATTCTTGCAAAGTCACCATTCTCAATAATCTTCTCATTAAGCTTTTCAACTTTAGGTTTCCAAGCTTTCTTCTTTGTAGTGACATCATCTTTAACCTCTACAATCTTTCTTGGAATAGGTTGCACTAGAGTTTTATGCCTTTTTCCTAGTCTAGTGGCACTCTCCTTAACTCTTTTACTAGGTGTGGAGGAAGTGGATCTAGTAGACATCTTTGTTTCTATGTCCTTCTTAGGTACTTCCACTTTCACCTTTACTTGTGGTTCTTCCTGTGGCACTGCAATTGATGATAAAGGAGGGATAGACAAAACTTCCTTTTGTCCACTCTCTCTAATTGTTGTTGTAGTATGCTTTGCTACCAAAAAATCTCTCTTTGTCATTCCTATATCCTTTAATATTTTCTTAATGGTGCTCTCAACTCTCTTCTTAGACTGCTTTTCTTCAATTAGAATCTTTGCAGAGTTGAAGTTCTCCTCAAAGGTTCCAAACCTGTTGCACTGAATGTCCAACTTAAACTTTAGTAGTCTGCTAACATACTCTTCAGTCTCTACCTTAGATATTTCATAGCTAAGTGGGTCTATGAACTCTATTCTAGGCTCTACTACTTCAATATAGGTAAGGTCAGTATCCACCATGAAACATATATCATCTTTATATTTCTCAACAAGAGACTTAGGGATCCTTGATCTGCTAGACACAATATTTTGAAATGTCTTAATAAAAAGTGCTACACTTTCATTAACACTGTCAATAACATGCTTTCTGTATACTACATTAATCCTTTCCATTGTGGTTTGTCCTTCATTCCAATCATTTCCTATGGTGAAAGGAAATCTCCTCAAAAGATGAAAGAACATGTATGTGATTAGGGATGAGAACCTAAACTGTGTATACTTAGTTTTCTTGATCTTCTCCAAGTTCTCAAATAATTGAATTCTAATAATTTCACACATATCAACTGGTACCCTGTCAACACACATAAGATAAGCTGCATGTACCATTCCAGCTGCCATGTCATCTTCTCTTGAATTAGCACAAAGCTTAGTAGTTAGGATCTTGCATATGTATCTCATATCAGCTTGTTTGATCTTGCTAATCACAATTCCTCTACCATTATAGGATGAATTGGTGTTGTCAATGACTATTTTTCTCATGTTTTTCTCATTAAAAGAAATAGCTCCAGTCTTAGATAATCCAATGACTTCATGAATCAAATCAGTTGTAATATCTATCACTCCATTCTCTAGCCAAAACTTTCCATTATGAATTCTACTCAAAATGATCTTAGTGCATTCTTCATTATCAAATTCATACTGTAATCCATATTTGACAATTTCATTGTGTTCCAAGTATTCAAAACCTTGTTTCAGTGACATATCTTGATTGTACATCTTCTGATATTCATCTGTAAAATCACTATCATTTACTGTCTCTAGTTTTCATCCAAGATAACTCCTGACATTCTCTAAATGTAAAACTTCATCTGGTATAGATGATAATGCAAACCTAGGGTCTTCTTCCAATGGTTCTATTGGTTCCCTTTTCAATTTAGGTCTATTCTTGTCTCTAACATTGTGTATTAAGGAAACATCCATGATTTCTTCAAATGCCTTTATTGATTCAAAGATTTGTCAAGTAAAATAACTTAATTTCATAATTTTAGGGCTTGTGTAGATTTGGCACACAATTCTTCTCCAAATCCTTGCAAAATGATTTCTATCACTACTCTTTGATCTCCTTAACACTTTAATTCACTTTTATGATAAAATAATACCAATCATAACCTTTTATTAATTCAATCTCAATTAGATCTGACATCGCATTCAATTCTTTTGCCGCTTCTTTCCAAAAAGTTGTCTCTACTATCCTGCAAAACTTAAAACTTCTTGCGATCTCGTAAAACATAATATTTTTCTTTGTGCTCTTAACCATAGCATTAGAATATCATAAACTACCTTGCATTAACTACGCAAGACTCAATTCATCATATATCTACTTCTATACTAAATCTAAGTTCCTATTCTACTACAATTTACATGAATTAAGTACTTTGAGATAGGTCAGGTAAAGATTCATTCTTACCTTTCAATACTTCACATTTTTTATTACCTTCAATGTTGAATATGTCTCCTTGATATGTGCTTTTGATAAACTTCACTTCATCTGAATTACTACAACATCCTTTCTGACTGTTACTAGCATCTTCATTTCTTCTTACATGATTCCTGGGGTTAGGATTAGGATGAAAAACTCTATTGTTCATTCTGCAAAACCTTGTTGTATGTCCAATCTTGTTACATATCTGACAAACAATTCCATTGTTTCCATATCTTGTTCTAGGTTGATTGATTTGTGATCTGTATTTTCTAGCAATGTGTCCAACCTTGTTGCATCTATAACATACTACTCCACTTCTTCTGTTCATATCTTCAATAGGTTTCTTATCTACATTGTTAGTATTCCTAAACATTCTACTAGCATCATTATTCTCAATAAATTTAGGTTTCCTACAATCAATAGCTCTATGTCCAAAACCATGATAGTTGTAACAATAACCATTAAGAGGTTTAAATTGTTTACCTATGCAATCTCTCTTCATATGACCAATAGTATTACAAGAAAAACATCTACCTTTGAATTCTCTTTGCATACCTTTGGGTGATTCCTCTTGCTTCACTAATTATTCTTCTTTAGGTGTATCTCCAGATTTGTTGATCTCATAAGGATTCTTCTCATCCATGCTTTCAAATATCTTTAGATTTTGTTCCTTTCCTTCATCATTTTCTTTGAAAGTGTTGAATCCAAGACCAATCTTATCATAGAATGGTTTCTGATAGGATATTTGCTCATCAATCTTCTCACTAGTTGAATATAGCCTTTCAAGTTTTTGTTTGGATTGTGTTAGTTCACCTTTCACAATCTTATCACATTTCTCAAGTTCATCATACTGCAAATTGACTTTCTCAAGTTCAGATGTTACTTTAGAAAGTTTAGATTTTAGTCCTTCATTTTCATTCTTTAGACTTTCATTCTCAGATTTCAGATTTGCTTCATTCTTTCCATTTCCATCTTTCAAACTAAGCTTCAAATTTTCTATCTTCAATTCATGCCTAAGGATCTCATTTTCTTTTTCCATATTGTCATCACAATCTTCAATAAAGACTTCAAATTCTTTTTCAGATCTTAGATCTTCCAATTTTTTTTTTCAGTTTCTGAATTAGGTTCTTTGCATCATCATACTTTATTTTCAAAGTATCTTTTTCAATAGTAAGCAAGTCAATCTATTCAAGAGCTTCTTCAAGATTCTTTTGTAGTTGATCCATATCCATACAGATCTTACTCAAGATGCTAGGCTTTCCTTGAATGATTCTTTTCCGAGTAACTAAGATCTGATACCAATTGTTAGAAATAGGGAATACTAAGAGGGGGGGGGTGAATTAGTATTCTACAAACTTTATGTTTTACCCAATTATGGATATAATAGATTATCTTTATAAATGTATAACATAAGAAGCTAAACAAGATGCATAACAATAAAGAACTCATAACACATAATTTGTTCTCGAGGAAACCCTGGCCAAGGGAAAACCCCGGTGGGGATGGTACCCACAAAGATCCACTAATCAAAAGTATCATGCTAAGGATGTTGACCTTGTTAGGAGTCTATTACAAAAATATAGTGTATCAATCTTGATTAAGAGATTATAGGCCTTGTTAGAAGCCTCAACCCTGTTAGGAGTTGTAGTACAAAATGTGATTACTAGATGAGCCCACTACCCAAACAATTAATGTACAATATACACTGATTACAAAATAGGTTAAGGTACATAACCTTATACTGTGTGCATCAATATCACTTCATTGCTCTTTCAGTATCGCTATTACATATGCTTCATATACTTCGCATCATACTTTTGCAATTACTTGCTACTTGTTACAATTACTTCACTTTACAATTACAATTAAATTTATATTTATACCAATAGCTACAAGAGTGTCCCACATATCTTTAGCAGTTGTGCAGTCCTTAATGTCCTCAAATTTTGGATAGCTTAGGGAAGATGCAATTTCTAGCATTGCGTGATTGTGTTCTTGCTTGGCTATCATTTCCTCGGTAGTCAAAGGTGCAATAGGTGTGACATAGTCATGCTCAATGTAGTACTTTGCAGAATCACCAATACCAGCTAGATGTAGCTTCATCAAGCTTTTCCATGCAGGGAAGTTTTTCTTATTTAGCTTTGGTACCTCCTTCTTATACATCTTGATCATTTTATTCAAGTCCCTTTAAACTTGCTTTCTGTAAACACCAATAAGCAACACAACTCTGATACCAATTGTTAATATGATTTAGAACAACAGAGAGGGGGAGTGTGAATCAATTTTTCTTAGGTCCTGATGTATAAAATAACTTTTCTTTAAATCAGATCAAGCAACCGAAACAAACTCGGTCATCACTGATTCAATAATAGAAACATATAACTCAGCAATCCACTACCCAGCTGTATCTAACTTGTAAAACATAGAAATGTTCAAACCCAAAACATTCACACAATTATTGACACCAAGATTTATAGTGGAAACCCAATATGGGAAAAACCACTTTGTAACATGCTACTATTATTTTCACTCTTATGAAGTGAGCTCGGTTAAAAGCCAACCCTATTAAAGGTTACAATACTATCAAGAGTGACCCAGTTAAAGGATTTCAATCACCCTATTAAAAGTGAGCCTCACAATGGTTAAAGGATTTGACTGTTAGGTCAACCTCTATTAAAAGTATTTTGACTATTACAATGGTTAGAAAGTAGTATTAGTAATGATCTAAAAACATACAACTCACTTTGCAAGCATTAGATCCAATTTCATACACAAATGCTAGTTTACTGACTTTGAAACTTTTCCATCTCCACTTCTGATCTGCTCGAAACTTTCCTTCAAGCAATGACCACACTTTTCCTTCAGCCTTTTCACTTATACAGTCAATAAAACTTTACTGTTCTTTCAACATCTACTTCACCCATGCATACACATACCTAATGCTTCAGTTCCCTTAATACTTTCCAATGTTAGGTTAACTTTTCTTTTGCCGCTTAATCTCCTTCGTAGATCTTAGGGTTAGGTCAAATACATTGAATCTTCTCACTTCATGTTCTTTGTCTCCTCTTCTAGAATCATCTCAAATCTCAAAAAGATTTAAAATAAAATGTTTTACAAAGCATTAAATGCTTCCATACAATCAATAAATAAAGTCAACACATTTTACATAATCCAAGAATTCAACAATGTCAGCTCCAAATCTGAATTCTCTTCAAATATAAAATTGCTGATGCTCAGTCAGTACTATGATCATCCACTTGGTCTCCATGTAAAACACTCGGTCACTACTAAAAATGTTTCCTTGGCAAATACTATCTTCCTCAGCAATTTACTGATACTCGGTCGACACTAGATTTTTTCTCGGCATCCACTAACTCAGTTGACTCTGTCATAACTTGGCTTAAACATGATTTCTTCATTTTTGCTAGGTCAAGCCTACCAGTTTAGTCTTCAATCTTACTAAGATAAACAATACATTATCTCATCATTGTGCAACATAATCAAGTACACTTTGTAGTATCAAGATAACTCAACCTTTCCTTAGGTGCTATTGTTACCAACCTTTCTTTCCCTTCTCACCATAGATATAGTACTTTCCTAAGTAGCAATAGTCTTACCAGTTAAGGTTTGACATCAATGACAATAAAACAACTATTTCAATTGCTATTTCCAACATATAGTGTATCAATCCTGATTAAGGGACTATAGGCCTTGTTAGAAGCCTCAACCCTATTAGGAGTTGCAGTACAAAATGTGATTACCAGATGATCCCACTGCCCAAACAAGTAATGTACAATATACACTGATTACAAAATAGGTTAATGTACATAACCTTATACTACTTGCATCAATATCACTTCACTACTCTTTCATATCACTATTACATATGCTTCACTAAATATACTTTGCATCATACTTCTACAATTACTTGTTGCTTGTTACAATTACTTCACTTTACAATTAAAATTACATTTATATTTATAACAATAGCTTTATCAAAGATTTAACATCTAGGATGTCATCCCTTATATTGTTAAGTCATTATTTTGATAAACAAAATAATCCCTCAACTCTTTACTAGTTGTCTTCATATTCTGTCCTGTCGACTTTACACTATCTTCGGTAAAACTATCATAACTTCTTCCATACATTCTGTACTGACTTGCACTTTGAGATGGGTGATCAATAGACATCATAGAGTCTATTTTCAAGTGCACAAGCACTGAAATTACTCCAGTCGACATCACAAACAAAAACTGTATCTAGGCTCACTGGTAAAACACTGTCTCACACTTAGACAAATTTGCAATGTGCTCTGTCATACTTGCTCTTTGACTTGTGCAATCTTCATGAGGATCATATGTTTCCATAATGACAACATCTATGCAATCAACTCAGCCAAATTTCCAACACTCACCACCTTTAACCAGGTGTTTTGTATACCCCAAATAAGGTTTTTGTAATCCTCTAACAAGGAAATGTACTATGTAATAATCAACTCCTAACAGGGCTAGATCTCTTAATAGGGAGATTATATTTTAGTGCATATTTGTGGGTACCATCCCCACCGGGGTTTTCTGTTTGGCCAAGGTTTCCTCGAGAACAAATCATGGTGTCATGAGTAATGTGTTATGTTTATATGTTCTTTTCATTTTTGCATTGCTTTGGATAGTTTATAATTGTTTGAAGTTGAAATCAAATTTCTGTAATACTGATTTATCCCCCCTCTCAGTATTACCTAATCATAACAAAAACAGGGACATCCTATCAGTAACTTGGTAAAAAATTAGGCTCTAAGTATAGAAATTGAAGAGTTGAATACTTCAGAAGGTGCATTAAATGCTAAGGAATCAGTCTAAGAAATTAGAAAAATAAAAAAATTAACCTAAGGATGAAAAACACACTTGGTTTTTTCCATACCAATTTTCAAACTGGCATCAAAACTTGTATGAGTTTCCAGGGGTTCTCGTACAACATTTCATGCATACACAAAAATCCACAAGTTCTTGTAAGATACTTGAGGGACCCGATGAAATGTTGTATGACAGACGGGTCCCTCTCATATGAGTTACAAGTATAATGGGTATGACACTCTAAAAGAAATTCAAAATTTGTACAAGTCCTACTGGACTGTCGTACGAGTTTCTATGGTAGAAAAATTCAAAAAGCTAAAAAAGGTACGAAAAGAATCCTAGAAAGCATAAAAAATGGAAAAATTTGAATGCTAGAGAGGCACAAAGGTCCACTTACCAGGTTCCCATACTTGGGAGGTCATTGGAACCACCAACTATGCTCAAAATGATGCAAGGTGAGTGGAACTTCCATTTTGTCCATTTTTCTACTCAGAGGGCTCCATAGAAGTTCACAAAAGACAAAAGTGAATAATGATTTGAAAATGACCCTTTTGGCCCTTATATAGGTTTTGACCTAATTTTTCAAAGTGCTCTATTTTCCACAAAATTGCACCCCTGCCTAATTTCAACGTTCTGAACCCATTTTCAAGATCAAAATCAAAATATGAGATTGTTCACTTTGTCAAAATCATGATTTAAAATTTTTGGACCCAGGACGACCGACTGCTTGCATATTCAACCTTCTAATCATCACAAAAATCTAATTTTTAACTTAAATAATTATCTTACATCAAACTATGGAAATTGTAACTTGGTCAACCATGGTCAACTCATGGTCAAACCTAGTCAAACTTTGTCTTCAGGACCTCTAAACGATGTAGAACGCATCTCTAGACGTGCACAACCACTTCTCAAATCAATTTACATACTTCAAAATCATTTAATGCTAAATTTTCTTGGCATATTTCAATTTTCATCCCGAAGGGGGCATGGTATTGCATATCTTTAATCAAATTTATAAATCAAATCTTTCTTTCATTAATCAAGACAACAACCACATGTAGTTTCTAATTCATGAAAAGTCCTCATTGCTTGGGGCACATCGCTTGGGGCATATCAGGTTCATCAAGATCTATATCAATCTGGTATTCTCTTTATCTTGTGAACTGTATCACCTCTTCGTAACCATCGGTTCAATTGTGTTATTTCCTTGGTTCTTCGTAACTGAAAGGTTCAGATTTGGCATCCTTTCGATTCCTTTGGACAATCAAGTTTGGAGTCAGGACGATCACTTCTTCATAATCATAGGTTTAGAATCAAGCGTTTTGGTACTTCTTCATAATCAGTGGTTCATTGTTGATATAGTTAGCATCATCTTGATTCTTTGATCAATCAGGACCTGAATCACCAAATCTTCAAATCTATCAATCGGTTTCTATCTCAGAATCGGTTAATATTTTAGGATCAGTTTCTCCACCACATAATTGAGTCCACATTGTTTATCAATAATAGTTTAATCTTTGAACCACTATGTTTTGCATAGTAATTCAAAGAGGGGCAAAATGTAATACCCCAGAAATGGGCTATAGGTTCATTAACCTCATACATCGTCAAAATCGATCAAAATCAACCTAAAAGTCCTAACTTAAGGCACATCTACACATCAAAACCGTAATTGATTTTATCCTAATTCTACATCGGGGAATATTTCCTAAATATTCCTAATTTATCATAATTATCCTGATTAAATATTATTTGGTGATAAATCATATTTATCGTAAATTTGATTAATTGAATATGATAAATATTTAATTAATTAGATTAATACTGCCACTTAGTTATTTAATTAGATTTAATTCTATTTATTCCTGATTAATATTATTTTTATTTGATAGTCAATCAAAAAATCTATGAATAATTGATTAAATTCTTATTTAATTAATTAAATCCATTTGTAAAATTTAATGATATAGTTTTGGAATAAAGTTTGATCTAATAATTGATTAACCCATAAAATAGTTATTTTTATTCAAAAATCAATTAAGTTGAGGATAAATCACTTAATTATTAAATTAATTCATTTTAAATCATGCACAATTAGAAAAGTAGTCAACTTTAAATTAATTATCAATTTCAATTTGTTAACTTTCGAAACTCAACATGTGATTGTGAGTTGAAAAAGTGATCTAAAACTCTATTTTGAATTTTTTTAAAAACTACTTTTGCATGATTTTATGAGTTGATTTCTTGTTAACTCAAAAATCAACCTGAGTTTATGAAGAGTGATTTATGATTTTCTCAATGCATCCTCAATCCATGGATTTCTATATAATTGAGGCTCAGTCCATCATCTCCCCCCCCACGTGAATTTGCATACTTGAACTCTAGCGAATTTGCATCTGAAGAATCAAGCTTTTGTGAAATAGATGATTTGTGAGATCTTTGTTTTCAATAGATTCATTTTTCATATCATAGTATATCATTGTTAGATTAATTTTCATATCATTCAATCCATTCTAGAAGAATTTGATATCAATTTTAACCTTATTTGCATAGAAAACCCAAAAATACAGATTAATTTGCATAGAGTTTTCATTCATCTCTAGCATTAAATCCTTCATTTAGGTGTTTCATTTTCACTGATCTTGGTCTTAATATGAGAATACCACTCTCACATCTACTAGAAGGAAGTAAATTGCCTAGTTAGCTTAGTTCATTTATATTACAGATTTTTTGATTTGCTAACCTCTAATGTTTTACTGAAGTGTTGTGTCTGTAGCTAGGCTCAATTTTCACACGCACAACTATACCTCATATCATTCGTTTGGCACATGCACTATCTACATAAGAGAAAAAAGAATTCACTAGTTTCTTTTGAAGCAAGAAAGTCAATTTTGCATGGACCTTTTCTGATATACTTGGATTGAATCCTAATCTGATCATGCATCACCTATCTATTGCACCAGGCATTAAGCCTGTTAAAAAAAAGCTTCGTAAGATGCATCCACATGTGGCACTCTTAGTCAAGGTGGAGTTAGAAAAACTTCTCAAAGCTAGTTTTATCAGAGCCATTGACTACACAAAATGGATTTCCAATATTGTTCCAGTTTCTAAGCATGATAAATCCATCTGAGTCTACACAAATTTTCAAGATCTAAATAAAGCATATCCTAAAGATGACTTTCTATTACCCAACATTGACATGATTATGGACATGACACCTAGCTATGAAATGTACTCTCTGATGGATGGTTTCTCTAGCTACAATAAGATAAAGATCATGCTAGAAGATCAAGAGAAGGCTGCCTTTACATGTTCTTGGGGAAATTTCTGTTGGAATGTCATGCCCTTCGGACTTAAAAATGTTGGAGCTACATATCAAAGGGTTGTCACCACTATCTTTCATGACATGATGCACAAAATGATGGAAGACTATGTGGATGACACTTTGGCTAAGAGAATGCAACAGAAGGCACATCTTGCAGATCTAGGTCCTATACTGGATCGAATGGAATAATTCAGTTTGAGGCTCAAACCAAAAAAGTGTGCATTTGGTGTTACTTCTGGCAAGCTATTAGGTTACATCATTTCTGCAAAGGGCATAGAAGTCGATCCAGAAAAAGTTCAAGCCATCATGGAAATGCCTCCACCGTGCAACATCAATCAGATGAAAGGGCTCCAAGGCTAGTTACAGTCCATTTAACACTTCATTGCACAACTGACCAATAAGTCATAGCCCTTCACCGAGACTTTACATTAAGGTGTGACTTATGAGTGGAATGAAGACTGTGACAAAGCGCTCACATAGATTAAACAATACCTTGTAAATCCACCAATACTAATGCCTCCTATTCATGGGAAGCCACTCATCCTTTACATCTCAGCTATAGATACATCTCTGGGTGCCCTGTTGGCCCAAGAAGATCAAAATAATAGGAAATGGGCCATTTGTTACATCAGTAGAACACTAGTTTCATATGAAGCAAATTACTTTGTCATAGATAAGGCTTGCCTAGTAGTTGTATTTTCTTCACAAAAAATGTGGCACTCCATGCTTGCTCACAACACACGTCTCATTGCTAAGATTTATCCATTAAATTATCTACTCAACAAAGCTTCCCTCATAGGTAGTCTAGAAAAGTGGGTCATGATACTCAGTGAGTTCAACATTGAGTATGTAGAGAGAAAGGCCATCAAAGGAAAAGTGATCATAGATCAATTGGAAGAAGCTCCTCTCAAGGATAATCAACCATTGGAGATTGAGTTTCCACATGAGTCCATAATGCTTCTTACACATCAAACATGGAATATGTTCTTTGATGGATCATTCACCCAACAGGGGTTAGGTGTTGGGATACTATTCATCACACCACAAAGATATTCTTTACCCAAAGCATACAAGATCTTGTTTCCTTGCACAAACAACATTGCTGAGTATGAAGCTCTAATCAATGGCATGAAGATAACTATTGAATGGCATGTGGATGAACTTAAAGTCTTTAGAGACTCACAATTGGTCATCAATCTGGTTAATGATATCTATTAGACAAAGGATGTGATGCAAAGAGAGGATGGTAAGGGCCAGCAATAGCATGCCCTAACCAAATCCACCTTGCTCAACAACATGCAAAAGCAACAACCAACACAGTGAGAGAGAGAATGTAGGATCTTTCATATATTAACATCAATTTGATTCATACATGCTAGGCTATAAGGCCTTCCCAATTTTGGCCAGATATTACAATCAAATACAGAAGTCCTCAAACATGTGAGGATCTATGAACAATCTTCTATCTTCTATCTCGTATCATAAAACCTCCTCCTAAACTCTAACCAAAAAACTACATTTATACAAGAAGCTATTGAGACAAGTCGGCATTCAAATCCATAGTCAATGGAAAGGGTGACTAGATCAAGGTCCACATGCTTCCCAAGAATGGATACCAAAATTAAATTCATGATCTAATATAAATGCACAATTCAGCCTCAACAGTAACCCAAAGTAAACTTGTTAGTAAGCCAAGCCAACCGAGCGCCAGACAAGCATCATCGAGCACCAGAGATATAACTGACCAACATCGGAGAACATAGGAAACTGAGCAACACCAAACCAACTCGATCAAAGTAGGAACCAAGAAACACAAACAAACTCAAATGTGTTTTTGGTGACATAGGATTGCCAAGGACCTGAGATGCTCCTGCATCAGACACCTGGGCTTATTTGGAAATGATTCTCTAAATCATTCAGTAGGTATGATCTGAGCTGCATCCAACTCAGATTGTGAAATCCATGAACTATCTTCAATCAGTCTATTCTTCCACTTTACTAGATATTCCATATACTATCTTCCTCTTGTACTTCTACCAATTCTTTGCTCCAAAATATTTTCAAATTCTTCTGTCTTCTTCTTAGGATAATCATTCTGCACTATCATTTCTTCATCTGACTCATGATACTCATACAAATCAGCAATGTTAAAAATTGGTGATATGTCCATGTCATGAGGTAACTCAATCTCATATGCATTTCCACTATCAAATTTCTTCAGAATATTGCAAGGACCAAACTTCTTCATTTTTAGCTTCCCATATGTTCCAACAAGAAATCAGCCTTTCTTCAAATGAACTATCACTTCATCACCAACATCAAAAGTCTTATATCTTCTTGATCTATCAACTCTATCTTTTTATTTCTGATTACTCTCTTCTAGCTTGATTTTCACATCTTCATGCAATGTCTTCATATACTCAGTAAATTTTACTCCTTTAGTACTTCTCTTTCTTTCATCATCAATGTCTCTCAAATTAGATATACCTCTCGGTTGTAAGCCATTTACAATCTCAAAAGGTGTTTTTCTAGTACTCCTATTCACTATTTTATTGTATGCAAACTCTTCTTGCGCCAACATAGAATCCCAATTACTCAGTGTGTCTCCAACTAAACATCTCAAAAGATTTCCCAAACTTCTGTTCACAACTTCAGTCTGTCCATCGGTCTGTGGGTGAAATGTATAACTATATTTCAACTTAGTACCAAATTTTCTCCAAAGATTCTTCCAAAAGTATCCAACAAATTTACTGTCTCAATCAGAGATAATACTCCTCGATAATCCATGCAATCTAACAATTTCCTCAAAGAAAAGATCTGCTACATGTACTTCATCTGATGTCTTTTTACAAGGTATAAAATGCTCCATCTTAGAAAATCTATCCACAACAACAAATATAGAATCATTACCTCTTACTATCTTTGGTAAGCCAAGAAAACAATTCCATACTGATGTCAATCCAAGGTTTATCACGAACAACAATCGGTGTATACAATCAAGTATTATGACTTACTCCTTTTGCAACTTGACAAATTCCATAACTTTTCACAAATTTCTAAACATCTCTATACAACTGTGGCCAAAATTATTTCTCCTTAAGAAAAATCAATGTCTTATCAATACCAAAATGTCTAGCCAAACCACTACTATGTTTCTCCTTTATCAAATTAGTTCTCATTTGTCCTCTCGGTATACACAACTGAATACCTTTAAACAACATACCTTCTTGAATGAAATATTCTTCCCACTTTGTACTCAATTGATCTTGAATAGGTTCTCTGCACTTTCTCCATGGCTCAGAAAAATTGGGACCAGTCTCATACAAATCTCTCATCTCATCAAAACCAAGAAATTCAATTCAAATCTTGGTCATCAAAGATCTTCTTCTACTCAATGCATCAGCAACTCGATTAGTGACTCCACTCTTATGCTTTATCACAAATGTATAACTCTGCAAATACTCCACCCATTTCATATGTCTCTGGTTCAACTTATTCTAACTACCCAAATATTGTAAAGCCTTATGATCAGTATACAACACAAATTCACTCGACATCAAATAATGTCTCCATTTCTTTAGGGCTTGAACAATAGCATAGAATTCTTGATCATACACAAAATGTTTTCTTCTTGCATCATTCAACTTTTCACTAAAGAAAGCAATAGGTTTACCTTCTTGACTCAACACAGCTCCAATTTCACTACCACTTGCATCACATTCCACTTGAAATACCTTATTAAACTTAGGCAATGCCAAAATAGGAAATTCAACAACCTTCTGCTTCAGAGTCTTAGTCATAGCATTACAAATTGAATTAAAATTCCTTATGAACGTTCGGTAAAAAAAATCCAAACCATGACATGATCTTACCTCACTAGCATTCATAGATGTAGGCCAATTCAAAATAGCTTCAAACTTTTCAGGGTCCATCTTTGAACCATCAGCTAAAATCACAAATCACAAATCCCAAATACATAATCTCCTCTTTCATGAATGAACACTTTTTCAGATTTATCAGCAACTTTTCTTCTTTCAATCTCTACAAAATTTGTCTAACATGCAAAAAATTTTCTTCTCTCATCTTACTAAATATCATAATATCATCAAGATATACAATCAAAAACTTACCCAAAAATGTCTTCAAAACTTCATTCATCAACCTCATAAAAGTTCTCAATGCATTAGTTAAACCAAAAGGCATAACCAACCACTCATACAAACCTTCTTTTGTCTTGAAAGCAGTCTTCCATCCATCACCTACTATGATTCTGATCTGATGATACCCAATTTTCAAATCAATTTTGGTAAAATACTTTTCTCTAGTCAAACTATCCATTATTTCATCCATTCTTGGTATAGGAAACCTATACTTCACTATTATCTTATTGATTTCTCTAGAATTAGTACACATTCACCATTCTCCATTCTTCTTAGGTGCTAATACAGTAGGTACTACACAAGGACTCAAACTTTCTCTAATCAAACCTTTATCCAACAACTCTTAAATTTGTTGGTTCAATTCCCAATTCTCGGTAGGGGTTAACCGATGAGGTTCCTTATTTGGTAAACTAGCTCTAGGGATAAGATCCATACAATGATCAATACTTCTCTTCGGTGGAAAACCATCAAGTACATTATCAGAAATGATATCACTATACTCGATGAGTAACTTGTCAATCTCCTCAAGAACACTATCCTCTATTTTCTTACTCAGTTTGTTAGGAATCACAACAAAACATACATCATTCTTCTTTAAATCATTAACAAACTTTCTTCCTTCCATCAAGCAAACTGTCACAGATGTGCAAACATTACTAACAGGTTCTTCAATCAAAGGTAACAAAATTTGTCTTCTACCATCAGCCCAAATAGTATATTTATGCAATCTCCCATCATATAGCATGTTTATCATATTTCCAAGATCTACTCAACAAAATATGACAACAATCCATAGGCATGATATCACATAACACCTTATCATAGTACTTTCCAATTTTCAAATTCACATAATATTGTTCACTTACCAAGAGTGTATGCTCATCTTTGATCCATGAAATATGATAGGGCTACAGATGTTCCAACCTTTTCAACTACAATTTTGTGACCATTTTCTCAGATGCTAGATTCTCCAAGATACCACTATCAATGATAACCTTCCAAACTTTTTAGAAAATCTACATCTAGTCTTGAACAAAATTTTCCTTACCGGATCTTCCTTTTTACCTTAATTCCATAGAGCTCTTCTTACCATTAAGTTATTTTCCTTCTCAGGTTCATTCGGTGGATCTTCTTGCACCAAAGCATTTCTACTGCTACCAACATTCTTACTAGCATGTGTACATTCAAAAGATCTATGTCCTTCTTCTCCACAATTGTAACAAGTTCCTCAGAAACCACCTCTTCTATAACTACCTTGGTAGTTACTGCCTCTGCCTCTAGATGAAATTTCACCTTTCCACTCAGTCTTGCCTTTATCTAGATTTGTCCTTTCAGGTTCAGATCTACCATTTTCACCATTGGATCTACCTCTTCCTCTAGGGAATCTACCACCTCTACCTCTTTGTCTCTGTTCTTGTCTCTTGTTCAATTTATCCTCAACTTTCAATGCAAATTGATAAGCCTCTTCAATGTTCTCCAATTTGAACAAACTGATTTCTTCTTGGATGGAAACCCTCAAACCATTCAGGTATCTAGCAATTATTTCCACATCATCTTCATCATGTCTAGATCTGATATCTAATCTATAGAATTCCTCAGTATAGTCCTTTACCAAGCTATCTCTCTACCTCAAACTTTGCATTCACCTAACTAGGTTAATCTGATAATCACAAGGTAAGAACTTTCCTTCCAATTTATTCACCATTTTATTCCATACCTTGATTTTGTCTTTTCCTTTCCTCTTTCTATCTAACTGCAGATGTTCCCACCACAAGGATGCATGACTTTTCAACTTTGTGCTTTCAATTTTCACCTTTGTTTACTCAGGTATATTCTTATATTCAAAATACTTTTCCATCTTGGTGATCCAATCTACCAATTCATTAGAATCCAACTTTCCACCATACTCAAGAGGGTTAAAGTGTGGTGTCAAATTAAGACATGTCAAAGCCTTCAAGAATCTTTCTTCACCCTGATCCATCATAAGTGCAGGTTCTACATCACCTGGTTCTTCCTCAATTTCATCATCACTAACATCTTCAAGATGTCTGCCTCTTCTCTGGGCTATTTCAATAGCTTCAAGTCTCGCAGCAAGTTGTCTCAACATGTCTACCAATCCCAGATCTGCATCTTGCCTCCCAAGAACCATCTTGAAAACCCTCTACAATCTGCCACCCCACAACAATTCAACTAGGGCTTCACAAGAAGGAACCTACAAACCTAGATCTACAGACCTAGATCCAGATCTAACCTCGCTCTGATACCACTTGACGCAAAGAGAGGATGGTAGGGGCCAATAATGGCATGCCCTAACCAGATCCACCTTTCTCAACAACACATAGAAGAAACAACTAACACAGTGAGAGAGAGAATGCATGATCATTCATATATTAACATCAATTTGATTTATACATGCAAGGTTGTAAGGCCTTCCCAAGTTTGGCTAGATATTACAATTAAATACAAAAGTCCTCAAACATGTGAGGATCTGTGAACAATCTTCTATCTTCTATCTCCTATCATAAATCCTCCTCCTAAACTCTAACCAAACAACTACATTTATACAAGAAGCTACCAAGACAAGTCAACCTTCAGATCCATAATCAATGGAAGGGGTGACCAAATCGAGGTCCACATGCTTCCCAAGATGGATACCAACATTAAATCTATGATCCAATATAAATGCACAAGTTGGCCAAGCCAACTGAGCACTAGACAAGAATCACCGAGCACTAGACAAGAATCACCAAGTGCCAGGGAACTTCACCGAGTGCTAGAGAGATAACCGACCAACACCGGTGAACATAGGAAACTGAGCAACACCAAACCAACTCGGTCAAAGAAGGAATCGAGCAACACAAACAAACTCAAATGTGTTTTTGGTGACACATGATTGCCAAGGACCTGAGATGCTCCTGCATCAGGATGATAAGATGGTGCCTTATAAATGGATGGTCGATGATCTAAGAAATTACTTTGCACATATCACTTTCTAGCAGATTCCAAGAGAAGATAACAAAGAATTTGATGCAATGGCTACTCTTGCTTCTATGCTACAGATGCCAAAAAAAGACTTCCAACATGAATTCCTAGTGGAAACATTACTCTACTCAACCTACAATACCCTTGAATCTAGGATGATCTGTTCAGTCATTGGACATGATTTATCCCGCTACCATCATATCTAATCCTACCTCTATGACCAAATTGTTCTAGAAACTTACACCCATAATGATAACTGTCACCTAATCCGTAGTGCTTCATGCTATGTCATTGTAGCTAACGACTTGTATAGGTGAGGTCTAGATGGTACCCTCCTTAGGTGTTTAGAGCCCGATGAGTCTAAGCATGTGTTAGTTGAGGTGCATGAAGGCATCTGTGGTTCTCATTTGAGCGGCCTAAAACTAGCTCATAAGCTTATTAGAGCTGGTTACTATTGGCCAGATATGGAAAAGGAAGCTACACAATATGCAAAATCTTACAAATAGTGTCAACTACACAGAAATCTGATTCACTCTCCCACCAAGGAGCTCATTCCCTTCATCAGTTTCTTGCCATTTGAGCAATGGGCCTTTGATTTGGTGGGTTGGATTCATCCTTCTTCCTTGAAAGAACATAAGCTCATTATCATTGCTACAAATTATTTTACTAAATGGGTCAAGGTAGTGCCTCTGACCATAGCCAATGACATATTTTTAGCCATGTTTATACTAAATTACATCATCCGCAAGTATGGTGTACCATCCTCAATAATCAGTGACAATGAGAGGCAATTTAAGAACAAGGATCTAAAAGAGCTATGCACTAAGTTCAAAATCATTCAGCACTGGTCTTCCATCTATTATCCCGAGGGTAATGGACAGGCAAAAGCATCAAACAAGACAATCCTTAAGATCCTGCATCACATAGTTCACAAATATGGATGAGACTAGCACCTCTAGATTAATTTGGCTTGATGGGATTACCACACAAGTATAAGAACATTGATAGGGGCCACACCCTTTTATTTGGTTTACAGAGTGGATGTTGTGCTACTAATTGAGGTTGAGATTCCTACTTTGTGAGTCTCTCTAAAGGGCCTCATTACTGGTGATGACATTAGAATATCTCAGCTACAAGAGCTAGAACTACTGGATGAATGTCAAAAAGTGGTGTTTGATCACCTTCAAGCATATCAAAAGAGGATTTCTAAGAGCTACAACAAGAAGGTCAAACCAAGGGACTTCCAAGTGGGTGACCTCATCCTGAGAGAGAACCCCAAGAATCAACAACAGCGAATCCAAAAGGGAAAGTTTGAACCAAATTGGATTGGTTTGTATATTATAACTCCAGTGTTTGGGTGTGGTGCCTATCAACTCTCTACTATAGAAGGAGAAGAGTTTAAAGAGCTGATCAACACTCTACATCTAAAATGATTCTACAGCTGAGACATCTTTAGAATGCTCCTGTACATACTCAATTCTAAAAACTGTCCTAAAAAGTCTATTATCCTGGTGAAAACCTAGTAAACAGGCACCTTGATGATAATTCTTTTTTTTTTTTTAAATAAAAAAATACAAAAAAAAAATAAAAAAAATAAAAATACAAAAAAAATGAAAAAGAAAAAAATGTGCCATTGATGAAAACCTAGCAAACAGGCGTGATGGTAGAAAAAGTAGAATTTCTGCAAAGATGGTGAAAATGTGGTAAATAAGAACCTCTTGTTCCACAAGGCTATACCTACTATGACACCACTTGGCTCTGTACAACTACTCCTTTCTTTCCTGATTTAGTTTTCTTTCCCATATTTTTTTCCTACTTTAGTTTGCTAGCTCATGCACTCGCTCTCAGTTATCTTTGAGATTATGCTTGACTCTACATTGATTGAAACTAGTCATACTTGGGGGCACCTTCCTAGTCTAGGGGGCATTGTCCTATCACCTTTAGAGGATCTTCCTCACATTAGTAACCAATGGTTCTCACTGCGTCTACCTATGAATGCTTAGCTATCAGATCTCTCTCCTTGAGAATCTTCCTCACATCAGTCACCAGTGGTTCTAACTGCATCTTCCTACTGATGTTTCATTTGTACTCAGATCTCTCTCCTCGAGAATATTTCTTGTATTATTCACCACTGGTTCTCACTGCATCTACTTGTTGATACTTAGTTAGCACTCTGATCTCTCCTTGAGACTATCTCTTGTGCCAGTCACCAATGGTTCTCACTGCGTCTGTCTACTATCATCATCCTATTGAGACTTCTCACGCTATATACTTTTGATCTGAAATCAATTCACTAAAACTAAAACTAAACTTGTGATTCTCTAAGACATGCTTAGCTTCTCTTTTGAGTGCTTGTCTTTTCTCTTTGTCATTCCTCCCAGAGAAATTCTAGGACATCTATCCTGACTGAGAGATGCGAAGACTGGGGGGCATGATCTTTTCTTTTCTTTCTATTTTTTGGTTTAGTTCCAATGATCCAAAGGATCCATATAAGAGGGGTTTCAACTATGAGAGCCTTCATCTTGTGTTGGATGACCATGTTTACCTCGACTCCTTTTATATGGAAACTTTGGTGAGGTTGGTTCTTTTCCTTGTCTGTCTGAGTGACTTCTTTTTGCTACAAGTGAAATTTCAAATGCTTGTCCTGTGAAGTGAACGTATCAGTCACTACGAGAACCTTTGGTATGCTTATCATTCACCTAGAAAAAGGAGGCACTCTCATGTGTCTAACCTTTTTTTATGCAAGAAACATTTAGGTCATTCTAGCAATTGTTCTTTGTTGCTTATGTTAACTTGCTAAATCAAAAGGAATAGGTGTTCAGGTCATTCTGGCTTCTTGTGCCTTAATGCTTACACCTCATTCCAAAAAATCTAAGACTAATTTCACATTCATATTCTCATGATTTCAATTTCACTAAGGGTTGTATGACATCCTATGATCATCCAATACTAAAAGCTCTGTGATGATAATTATCTAATGGGTCCAACAAACAAGTCCTAGGGATTGCATATAACTTAGGGTTGCATTTTCATTCTACACTTGCATAGTGACAGTGTTTGATGCTCACTTCATTATATTCTCTTGGATTTGTACACCAAGGGTTCTCATCTTATGTCCCAAGTTCATCTTGACTGCACAAGTGTCTGAACCTCACTCTCGATCTTCAAAAACATTCTTTTGGTTAGTACCTATTGTGTATCACAATATCCTACATGAGATGATTAATACCATATCCATTGCATTCACAAAGTGCATTACCATAAATTCATATGCATACATTCTACACCTACATATTCATATACATGTGCATCCATCATAAGCATAAATTAAATCATACATTGCATTTATCTATCATTGCATTTCACATTGCATACATATATACCAATAAAACATGTGCACATTCATTTGCATATTCATAAAGGAACTATGTGCATCTCATATGTACTCATCTCATCATTTAGGATACATCTCATAAAGCATAAAAATCCAAAGAAATATATGACACATACAATGATACAAAAAGATGAGATCATATATATATATATATATATATATCAATCCAAATGTCAGTATACAAAATGGTGCTACTCGAACACAATCTATCAAAAATGGGGCTCCAATACATAATGCTATATCAAGATCCTAGTCTAGCCCTGCCCATCACCACCTAGAGGAGTTGGAGGAGTAGGCATGTCTACCTGTGGTGGTTCTTGTGGAGGAGGTCCCTATGGAACTATTGGTGCTCTAGCATACTCTAAAAATTGTAGAACCTAGTCCGCTAGCTCTAGCACCATAATAATATAAGCTACATAGTTACATGACTTGTGGAGCCTCATATTGCATCTCTATCTGTGCCCTCGCTAGGTCATCCCGTAGACCTCTAATCTCTCTATCTCTCTTTTCTATCTGGGTATCCCAAATGGTGACCTATATGTCATGATCCATCAACTCTCACTAAGCCTGATCCTGCATGGCTACATCCTCAACCTATGCCTCCTTCTCAGGAGTCTACTATTGTGAGGTCTCACATGTCCTCTGCCTCATTGATCTATCCTGACCTCCACTGCTACCCACACCAAGATGTATACCCATCTGTCTAGGAGGAATGGGAGTCTACCTAGTCCTCTACCAAGGTATCTACTACTGCACTACATGTTTTTGCCGAGGTGGAGGCTAAGCTACCTATTGCTATTGTGGTGGTGGTTGCACCACCTACTATGCCTGTTGGCCCATACCAACTGGATCTATGTATTATGGGGATGGATGCACCAATAGATGATCCTAGTATGCTAGTGTCATCCCTACATCAGCAACACTAGCCATGTAATCCCATCAGGCTGGTGCTACCCATGCCTCTATCATGCACCTTCCCTAATCTAACCTCGCTTGCCAACCCTTCTTCACCTCATCGACAAAGTGAGCATATGCACAATACTCCTGAGATATGTTGTGTGGCCTACCAAACTACCTCAAGACATGTGATAATGGGAAGCTCTCAATGATAGCTATGGTGCACCCAATCAAAGGATGTGAACAAAACATATATGATAACTCATGCTTGACATCATCCTAGACCTCTATGCCTATCCATGGCCGCTATACAATTGCAACCATATCATCTAATTGTGCCTACAACTACTTAGTCTTACCCAACACTAGCTGGGTCATAGGGCCACCATATCTATAGATGTATGGCTCTAAAGGTTTCTTGGTATCCTAAAACATTGGCCTGCACATAGGAAGATGCTCCCAAGCCCATATCTAAAGCATGAATACTCTTTCTGCCATGCTCCATGAATACTGATACATGAGCTCATGCATCTCATGATACATATGTGCTAGCATGCACTAGCCCCATCCAAATATCATAGGTGGCTTCTGTAACATCCTCTATAGCATTCAACCCCATCTGCACTCCAGTCTGTGCTACCCTCTATCTAGCATCAAGTAGCAACCCAGCAATGCTGCTAACACAACTTCTAATCAATGTCCAACACCATACTCACTGATTAGATCATCCCATGGGATCACCCATCCCATCACTAGATCATCCTAAAAGATCTATCTAAGCACCACAGTACCTACTCTCAACTATGTATCATATTCCATGCGCAGGCTATAGAAGGGTACTCTCAGAATCCTATAGATATCCTTTGGAGTAACTGTCATCTCCCCTTGTGGTAAGTGAAATGTGTTCATTTTTGAATGGAAACACTCAACAAGTGCATCTAGTAATCCATGATTTACTTGGATGTCAGGTACATCACACAAATATGACAGTCCTAATCCATCTATGTGGGAAGACTCTACATCATCCAATCACCACACTACCTCACCGATGAATGGGTGGTGAGATCAAAACATAATGTTAGAGAGGTCAACCTACAATGCAAGTGACAACACATGATCAGTATCTCAAATCATAATGGTTTTCCAAGAAAAACAACAATTGATGCTATGCACCTATCCTAAACACACTTCTTAGAAGGTCTACTTGGCTTATCTTATGCAAACTTGGGTAAAAATCTGGGAATTCTCCTGCAGTTTCCCATGTGAAGAACCAAGCATCTCGCATGAGCTTTCTCTATCACGTGAGACTTCACTCCAGTTCATGTGAGAGATCTTCCCTAAGGAGGGTTTCTCACACGGCTTCAAGAGGCTCTTTGCGCGAGCTTGTGGAGAGGCCCCCCATGAGGAATCCCTCTTTTGGTCTTTCCTCATGTGAGACTCCTCAGTGGCCCACATGAGGAAACTATTTCCTTGCGTGAGATCTTGCGAGAAAGTCCTAAATTACCCTAAAACCTATCCTAAATCTACTAAAATGAATCAAGATTTGAAATACAAGGTAGGTTATCGACTACTCATAGGTGGGTCATATGTTGTCGGTCGGCTGTGTTGTCAGGAGTGCTCAAATCTATGCAATCTCATTAGCATGATCTCCATTTTTCTCAGAGCTCTCTATATCACTCAAAGTGAAAGGTTTCAAATGAATTGAAAATGACCCTTTTGGGCCTTATATAGGTTTTGACCTAATTTTCAAAAGTGCTCCATTTTGCATGTAAACATCACCCTTAGCTAAATCAACTACTCTGAATCCATTTTCAGGATTGAAATCAAAATCTGACAACTCTATATAGCTCAAAGTCACATTTTAAATTTTTTTTGGACTGGTGCGATAAGACGCTTGTGCAGTCAACCTTTTGATGCCATTTTCTTGCCAAAATCACATCTCATCATCATTTTCTCAACTTCTTCATCATTTTCATCAAAAAGTCAACTCTAGTAAATTCTAGTAAACCATGGTCAAACTTGGTCAAGAGGACCTCCTAATCACTCCAAATCACTTTTAAATCTTCTCGATTCTTCCATAATCTATTCTGAGTTCTTCTAGACCTCCAATTTTATCTCCATCTACAACCTATTACTGTCAATCATCTTTATGATGTGTCATCTTTTGATTTCACTCCTAAGGGGGCAGGATGATTGCATTATTGAATCTTATCAGTCTCGAATCAGTCTGATCTAAATCAAAATTCCTCATCACTAGGGGCTTCTTTGTTCCTAGCATCTTGTCATCTATCTATTAGGTATTTGAGCAATCTAACTCGGATCCTTAAGGATCAAGCTTCATTCTGGAGATGGTTCTCCAAATATCATTAGGTATCTAAGCAATCTAACTTAGATCCCTAAGGATCAAGCTTCATTCTGAAGATGATTCTCAAAATCTCTATTAGGTATTGGGGCAATCTAACCCTAAATTCATGAAAGTCAAGCTTCATTCTAGAGATGGCTCTCAAAAGCTCTTTCTGACCGGTATTTGGGCAATCTAACCTGGGTCTCAGAGGACTAAGCTTCACTCTAGAGATGGTCCTAAAAATCTCCATCAATTATCATTTAATCGACGGGTATTGGGGAAAAATAATCCCGACTCCTAAAGATTGAGCCTCATTCTAGGGAGAGTCTTACTAAGAGTGGTAATTTGACCGATGTCTTTGCAATCTAACTTAGGCTTTGGAGAATCAGGATTCATTCTGGAGATGATTCTACAACTCGATCAGATCAATGTCTTGGAAATCTAACCTTGACTTCTGAGGATTAAGCTCTGTTCTGGAGATAATCCTGAAAACCTTATCAATTGTCACATTAGACTTTTCTTTGAATCAACGCACTACTCACACATCAATTCAAAGAGGGGAAAAATGTAATACCCCAAAATTGGCATCTTTCTATCCTAACCAATTTTGTTGCATTTAGTCTCATTCGTTCAAATTTCTACATCATCAAAGTCCTATTGTACTAGGCAATTTATCTTCTATTTGACTTTATTCGACTTAATTCCAAATGTAGAAAACCTTAAATTTGCATTAATCACATGCTATATTTAATTCCTAAATATTGACCATAATTTCCTAAATAAACCCTATGATTGATTAATTTAATTACAAAGTCCTAGCACTTTAATTAAATTAAATCCACCCCTTTTAGCTAAAACACATCAAGAGGAATTAAATAATATTTGGTTCTCTAAATGAATATCCTCATTTGAATTTAATTATTCAAACAATTGGAAAATTTACCCATGAGGTCATATTTCATTTATTTAATTAAATATTCTCTCCAAATGCTTCACTCCCCCAAGAAGATGAATGGTCGACCATTTCTTTGCAAGACACTCTTCAATCTTCACCGGGCTTTTCTATAATAGAACCCTCTCATTTCTCATTTGGGGAGGCAATTTTTGAGTATCAAACCTCTGGTGAATTGTTCTCTCACTTGTGTTCAAAGATAAAATCATCTTACATATTAGAATAGTATCCATTTCTTAGAATAATGATGCATTTGTTCTTAATTTAGTTTCCTTCATTGTTATTAGATTCATGCTCATTTTCTCACAAGCTTTTAGATTAATATTGCACTCTCATTTTAGAATAAATCTCAATTAAATCTTAGCTTAAATCCTTCATTCTAGACTAGTCTATGTTTTTTGGACTCTCAATTCTGAGAGTTACTCAAAACCCTACCTAGATAGGAGGCAACAGGTTGAATCATACAGGCATATGAAATGAGTAATTTCATATTCATTCTTGTATGTGGCTAATGAACAATGACTATGTTGAAGTCTATGGCTGAATAAGAGGTCAAAATTTAGCTATAAATAATCAACCTCCTTGGGAGGACATCACCTATGATCTAATCAAGGTTAGTAATCTAGAATACCAATTTCAAGGATGGATATGCCAAGTAGTTCAGTTCATTTTTATATTACATTTTCTCCTTGTTGGCATCAAGTGTGCAAAGTATAATACCCTAAGGAGGATGGGGAGTTATTTCAATAGTTGAGTCAATGGATTTGTTTGACTAGTTTGCTGATTCTGGTTAGAGTAGGGTAGGGTAGAATTTTTTATTTTCTGTGTTCCCTAAGTGCTTCAGCACAAGTTTGCTTTCAGCTTTCAATTTTGAGTTTGGTTTCGGTTAGGAATAAGCTAGATTAGTCTATCTCAGGCATTCAGTTTCAATTTTGTTAGAGAGAAGGAGGTTGTTTTGGTTGGGAGCCAAGTTCAGTTTGAAGGCTTAAGGACTCTATGCCAAATGGATATAAATGCAACTAGTCAAAGTGCTTAGCAGGCAAGCACTTAGTTGAGGTCACCAGAATGTTATCATATTTTTATTCATCTTTTGGAGACCTAGTTACTCATCTTTTGGAGACCTAGTTGCTAAGTGAGACTATTGTACCCTAGTTTGGATTATTAGGTGATCTTTCTTAAATTTGTGTTCATTTCATAGTAAGATACATGGAAAGGGAAAATAAATTATCTACATCTAAGCATTACATGTATATGTGCCAATGTCTTAAATGTGATGTACAAAAGGAAAGAACTGAGAAGACCATTTGTCTGAGCTCACATAGGCCATGAGCATAGCCATTTTCAAAATTGCATAAATGAGTATAGACATACATGAAATCAACATAAATACAAGGGCACTAGATATTGCCTAGTAATGAAGTCTTGATCTAGTCATGTCTAGTGTGCTCCTCTGATCCAAAATCTGCAAAGAAGAGAGAAAGGAGTGGGGTTAGATCCAATGGATCTAATCAATGTATGGTACCATAATATTTACAAGCATGCACATGTGCACTCAGTCATACACCTCTGGGAAGGGCTATGCTATAGGGCATATGCACTTAGGAAAGATGTTGTAGGAAGAAAAAAAGAGATACCATGTTTTTACTAACTTGTTTATCCCATGTGTAGATACAGAAGAAGCTGATTCACTATTGTTTGCCTCATTCAGATGATCAAATCACTAAGAGGATGGTCTTCCCAAAATACCATCCTCAAAGTGTAGTGATCAGTTGTACAATAACAATAGAAGAGTGTTGGAATCCATATGAATGATGCTACCCTATGATGTGGGCTCTTCCTGCTCTCTTGAGAAGCTCTCAAATTTCCTTGAGAGAGACCACATCATAGGCCAACAACACCCATGATCACCACAAGGGAACAACTAGATGAAGCAGTATTAGTGGGACATTCAAAGATCATAAAGACAAATCAAATGAAGCATGGTCAAGCACTGAAAAATTCAAGGGGGGCATATATCATCAACATGTTAGAAAAGGTACACAATCGACATACTAAGGAAAAGTATATCACGACATGAGGCATGTTCAAATATGCATTATGAAGCTAAGTAAAGGGGCTACAGTTGGTAAATCAATGACACATTATGGCATATCATCATGTATAATAGTAAATGGATAGTGCATGTGGGAGTATGAATGGACACCACATAGTATGTCATCAAATGCATCTCCAACATGGTGCAATGAAATAGTCATAGTGAATACCATGCAGTCAACAAATGGGCATGAGGATGGGGCACCATAAAATTTATGTAGCAACAAAGTGATAAAGTAATACTTCCAAAATAGGGCACAGGGACCAAACCATTAAAGAGTGGCATCTGCATAAAATAGTATTGATATTTACAACAACCATGCTGAATAGGAATCTAGCATTAATTAGGAACAGGCAGCACACCATCAACATTGAAGAACTAGTGCCAATCAAAGTAGTAAATATTCATAACACATAGTGGCATCCATCATGTGCATGAATCAATCAATGGTGCATATGCATGAAATATGATCAGTATCATCAAATGAACACTAAGCTACCATGATCCTTTCAAAGAAATAATGAATATAAAAAAGAATGTCAACAACAGATCATATATTTAATAATGCCATTCATCAAACAATGAAACGTAAACATCATAAATACATAATGGTGCCAAGCTACTAGACAGGGGATCAAGCCCAAGAGCTCGTGGGCTAGAAGCAGTGGTAATGTTTTAAAAACCATTCAAAAGAGGAAAAGACTATGCTCATGGGTCCAAATGAATCTAATAGCAAGCACACAATGAAATGTGTTGATGAATCAAGAAAAGACCAGCAAATACACTTAAATACCAATAGGTCATCAACAATGCATTCTCATAGTTTATCAACTTGTGGTTTATGTCAGTCATCAACATTAAAAGAAGTATATATCAAAAGAGAAATTGGACATAAACTCATGTGCTACAAAAAAAATTCTAAGCAATTGATGCAATGCTTCAAACACTCAGGTGAGAAAAAAGGTGCAACAACAAATGTCAAGCATCATTGAGATCTAGTTCATGGGCTCTAAATAATGAGCACACCATAGAAGCATGCAATATAATGAGACGATGAGCATTTGAACATTGTAGTAACAAAAAACACATGAATCTAGGTGCCATTCATAACAGCAAGCCACAACCAAGCTGTGATCCCAAATAAGTATGGATACCATTGAAATATGATTCCATGATCCGTGGGCTATTTGTGAATTATGGTGCCATCAAAAAACAAATATACTCCACATGCATTGATAGCCCAACATCGGTCTCAAACATAGAGGCATCATGACCTAGCAATACTCAGTTTACCATGATGCAATACAATGCTTCAACAACTCACGGGTTGAGATCCAGTAAAAAGTAGTGAATGCAAGCATCAACATATGAAGGGAAAACTATCATGATCAAATAAACAATGACACTAAACCAGCATACAAGCGATATCAATAAAACATTGTGATTCAATTAGATGCCCAAGGAAGGCTCAGGGATAGGCATCAACAAGAATACCGGTGGATATCAGTAGATTTCTCATGGGCTCTCAAAGTAATACAAATGCCCTAGCTATAGCACATGCCACATAGGGAAACATTAAATTGATGCCCTAGTTTCCAAATCTACAGGGAACCTAGGTTCTGTAGGGAAAAAACCATTAAAATGGTGCATGTCTTTCATTTAAATATCAAAATGTGATGCTATGCAGAGAATATAGCTCCAAACTAGTGAAACATAGTAGCATTTGGATTTGCTTCACAATAAGAATACAGAGATGAAATTCTACCATTTCCCTCGAGTTTTAGAGGAGGGGTTACATGAAATGAAATGCAAAAATATTGAAAATGTAAAGTAGTGCCTACCTCAATCCAATATGAAAGGCAAGATTCTAAATCGAGTCCTCAATCATGGAAAACAAAGGCTTTCGAGACTGCAACTTTCCCAAATGCAAGGTCAAGTTTAGATTAAAAAAACTACAACCTTCCAATTGCCAATAGAGAAGTGCTTGATGCTTAGGCCTTTTCTCATTTTTGAAAGGGATTTTTGATTTGAAAATTGGTGTCATATTTGATTAATAAGTTTTTCCCCTTTTGGGGTTGAGAAACTTTATTAATTAAATGTTTAATATTTAAAGCTAAGTGCTAATTTGGATAGATGGGTTTTATGTAAAAGATGTAAATGTTTTAAAATATGTTTTCCCCTTTTTTATATTGGGTTGAGAACTATTTTAACCTATAATTAAGTCCACATATGAGGGGTAGTAGAATTTAAATATGAAAATTCATTGCCTATTTTTATTGTAAATTCTGACAATGGTACTTTATAAACCGTTGTCAGAATGTTATTTTTAGTGCGTGACTTGGAGTGGACAGGGTAGTCTAGTTTTGACCTCCTCTCTTAGGATTCTCATTTTTCCACTACCCCTATAAACTCAGGAATCTGACATCTGAGTTTAAGAGGCATCTTCATGGGCCTATTTGCAGGATTTTCCATTTTTAGGAGGTTGAGGGTCATGATGCATATTCCTAGGTTTAATTATATACCTCTCACTTAGGTGATTGAGGTAGGCTCTTCAATCTTTCTCTCTAATATGAGTGTTGTAGCTCTAAGAGACACATCTTGTACTTAGCTTCTTTTCAGTAATACAAAATTGATCCTTCTTGTTCTCTTCCATTTTTGAGTTCTTCTTATTGAATCTCATGCAAGGATTATTGTGATACTATTTTATCCTTAGTCTGCATGTTGATCCAATTGAATATTCAAAAATTTGTCTTGGTTTTGTAGTATTAATTTGTGTACAAAATGGAATTAGAATTGTGGAAACATCTTCCCTTCTCTATATTTCAAGTACCTTATTTTTCTAAGGAGTTTAAGGTGGTAGAATCAAGTTGTGAAGTGCAGTTTTGTTTTAACTATTGCAGTAAGCTTAATTCAATTGTGGATCTTCTATCAATTTAGTGGATCACCTAGTTCAAGTTAAATTTTTTTATTTATTTTATGCACTCTCTCTCTTTCCTCAAAAGTTAGTCAATTTTCAAGTGATCCAAGGGGAAGTTGACCCATAATCCAGAGGTCTACTCTCAGATAGGTTACCCACAACCTGAGAGTAGTCCCATGTTTCACGGGATTGCTAGGTCCTACACTTAGCCATACTTGGGTGCAATCCCTAATGATGACAATTACATGCAAAGAAATAATATTCCAAAGATTTATACCTATGCCCATATCTACATTTCTCCATTGAATAGAAAGATCCCGCATGTAGCCAGGGAAAAGCCAGTGTTGATTCCACGTACTCAAAATAATATTCCAAAATTCCCATGAAAAAAGACAAGAAACAACAAGATGAAAAGTAGTTTCCTCCTCCTTCATACAAAGGAAGCAATGATTAACCAACATCATCCCCCTCATTTGAAGATTATCCACCATAAGAATCTTATTTTGCAAAACTAGCTAATAAAAAAATTTAATTTTAGGTATCAATCTCTTATTCCAAACCTTAGCCCCGAATGGGGAAGGATCCTATTAACACCTAAAAAATTCAGCCCCAAATTTACATAAATTTTCTAGGGAAGTGTTTATTATTATTTCATTTTTTTATTTATTTCCTTGTTAAACTATATGAGCAAAATTAATTACTTTATTTCAATGTGTTAAATGTATTTATATTTTTGGAATAAAAAATATTAATAAAAGAATAATAATAATGCTTAGGCAAAAGGGGTGGCAATCAAGAGTTGAATAGTCAACCTCCCAAGCCAACCGCTTTTCCTATCTACCTACCCATTCCCTCCCCAACCAGCTAGTCTAATGTTATACCTTGAGAGGTTTTGGAATGGAATTAATTTTGTTCCCTTTTCATATGCATGTAAATCAAAGCAATTCTCACACAGGGAGTATTTCTTACATATTTTATTTTGGGGAATAATTATTTGAAATTAATGCAAATGATTTATAATTAATTAAATATTTTAATTTGTGATTTGATGATACATTCCCCAAAATATTACATTGATGGGATCATTTAAAAGGAAATATTTCATCTTTTGGTGATATTATGCAAAATATTGGATTAACGATATAATATAAATTAGTATATGCTCTAAATGATAAAATATATCTAAAAGGGGTTATTTTTGAAGCATGAATAATGTTTTAACCATATAATTTTCTTAATTAACCCTAAAGTAAATTTTGATTTATTTAAACTCTTAATTAATTTATTTCATGTGCTGGAAATATTGAGAAAAAGGGACATTATTGGAAAGGGGATTGATATTTACAGGATTGAAAATGAGAAAAGCATTTTGGAAAGTACATTCATATGAGATTTGATATTAATCTTTGGATGGTTAATATTTTATATTACACATTCTAAATTTTTAATGTTCCAATTGTTGATTTAGGATTAGGTTTTTGTTATGAATAGTCACATTGGTTTGTAGCTTGTTCGCATCCTTTGGGTTTTTATATTTAAAGGATACCAAGACCAATGGAAAAGGCGAGGCACTATGATACATTTTTTGGAGATAAAAAGAATTTGAATCAACACTGGAATATGACCATTTTGTACCATTTTTTTCGATCAATAAAAGAGATAAGTATTTTTGTTTCATTTATAGGCAATCATTTACATTTTTTGTTCAATTAGTCCTTTGGATAACAGATGTTTTCAAACATATGCCCTATTGCATTGTTCAGATAGATCATAATTGTACTTGATTTCTAGATAGAAAAACTGGATTGAAAGACTGGTTATTAGATTTCAATTCTATCTTATTGGCATTTTTGTGAAAATTTAAATTCAATAGAACTACTATGATTTCATTCTAATTATATAGGGATCAGTCACATGTATTAGGAGTAATATTGGTTTCATTTCATTTCCAGAGTTGCACATGATAATTGGATAGATTTGATTCCATTGCCCAGTCTAGAACAAGACACCGGTCTATTTTATTGAATAGATTTAATCATTTGAAAATGTTATGATCCTCCTTTGATAGATTGTTCTTTTATTTCTTATTTAGAATTTTATAACCAAATCATCCAATTTTATTTGCATACATAAGTACGTTTTTTGACACACTTCATTTATCTCAAGAGTTTATAGAAGCATTTAGTTTTTAGTTTAGTTTCTTTTAAAGTTTACATGTTGTATTGAAGTGAATCAGTTATATATATATATATATATATATATATATATATATATATATATATATATATATATATATATATATATATATATATATATATATATATATATATATATATATATATATATATATATATATATATATATATATATATATATATATATATATATATATATATATATATATATATATATATATGCTATAAAAGGACTAGACTTGAAGAATAGTCTAAGGATTAGGTTAACCCGCCTTGGTTTTGTAGAGCCTGAAGTGCAGGAGAGGAGGACCATAATCAATCACTCTCGTTTGTTGGCCAATTCGGTTGGATATTTATAGATTAAGAAAGCATTCTTGATCAATTATCCAATTTCTTGATTTAAGCATCAATAGATTGGTGAATCTATTGGGGAGTTGTTTGTAAAAACATTACTCAAAATTTTTGGTGATCAGAGAGTTAGATTAAATTTTTCCCTTGAAGACAAGGGTGGTGACTCTACATAAGTTTTTTAGAAAGTGACTCCGCAGGGGAGTTGTTTGTAAAAAATAAATTCCAAAATCTCTAAAAGGCAGTTTCAGTATTATTTTCCTCAAAGACATTTGAGGTGGCGACTCCATATAAAGTTATCAGAAAGTGATTATGTTGGGATTAAGAACTCAAGGTTGTTTTATTTTTTTGAACCTGGAGGGAAATGATTATTTATCTTTCAGTTAATGGAAGACTTAGTTAGATATTTGTTCAGAGATTTCATAATTCCTTTTGACATCAAGCCTTTGGATCTTAGAGAATTCAACTATAGTTCTAAGGAATGGTTTTCAAAATATTCACATAAGGTACTTGAATTCTATGAAAATTATGAAGAATCAGCTATTGATCATTTAGATGCTCTTTATGCATCCTTGACAAATATCAGATTTCAACAAAAAATGATGTCATGAAGGTATTTGCATGGTCACTAAAGAATAATGCAAGGGAAAAATATGAATCATTACCTGCACAATGCATTTCATCATGGATACGGTTTGAACAATGGTTCCTTGATGTATTCCATGATAGGGATGAATCATGTATGTCTCCCTTGGATGCATTTATTACTTTAGAATGGTATGATAATGAAAATATGGTGATTTTTTTTATAAGGATGATGGACATTTTTTGTGAAATACCTTCTGATATTAGGCCTAGTTTTTTAAACAAAATATACAGTTTAGGAGTAACTCATGATCAGGTAAAGCTTATTCTTAAAATTTTATATGAAGATGATTGTTGATCCCTAGAGTTTTGATGTCTATTAGTGTCTTACACTTAGTCATTTTCTAGGCAATGTTGGTCGGTCATCACTGTGAATGAGTCATCAGATATAGGCCGAGTCATGTATAATGTACATTTACCAAGCAGTAGTCACTGCTGAGTAAAACATTGGTCAGTGAGTACTTTTGTATTAGCCAAGTCAGTTATTGCTGAGAATTAGAGTTTAAAGAATAGTAAATGTTGAGTGCCATAGACATCTAGTGTCGAGAAAGCCATAATTCACATATGTGTTTGTTATGGCACAAACACTTAGGTAAACTATTTTGGCCAACATATATATTTTGTTTACTATTTTTTGAGGAAATCAAAGAGGTGATTATGCTCCTATTTTGTAATCATTGATCCCTATGTATTACATGGAACCAATAAAAGTTAGGGAAAGGTTGAGTGCAAAAAAGAGATAATCTAAATCATAGATCTTAAATCTTGGAGGAAGTTAGTTGGCTATATAAGATGAGATCTATACCCTAAAATGTAGTATGAGAGGAAGGAAGAAGAATAGAGAGAATATCTTCATATTAGTGTAGTACTCTAATATATTTCAATGAGTGAGTTGAACAAAGCTAAGAAGTGATGAGCAAAACATAGATATACTTGATAGTTGAGATTAAATATATACTGGAAGGAGAAGATTTGTAATCAGCATCATAGTGCAGACCAAAGGATTAGGTACTGAGATATTTTAATAGGTGTATCAGGTTAAATCTTTTAATAGAGTGGTGTTAACAAACCTTAGTAAATATCTTAACTGAATGCTTACTTAGTTGTAAGTCTTAAATCCTTTTGCAAGGTAGATTGTATAAGTCTTAAAGCTCTTAATAGGGCAGACCCCTCATAGGGTAAATCATATTTTGTGATCAAATTTTTAGCTCTAATAGGAAAACTTTATACTGTAGTAGTGAATATTTGTGGGTGTCATCCCCACCCCAGTTTTACCTTTCAAGGGTTTCTGGGTAACCAAAATCATGGTGTTATGTGTATATTCTTGAGGGATGTTTAGCTTATTGGATCCTTTACAATATTGAAGTTTATGTTAATGCTATGTATGTTCCCATTTATGATAAAATGGATAAATCAGTGATATTTTATTCACCCCCCCTCTGAGTATCACATTTTCCCAATAGATTTCCAACAATTGGTATCAGAGCCTAGTCTATTATAGAATTATAACCACTTGTGAGATAAAGATCTTGAGATGGAGGTTTATAAGTTGGGAAAATCATAGAGAATCAGAAGATTGGAATTCATCTTGCATTACAACAACTTGAAGTAGCCTGAGGTGAACTAGAGAAATCCTTAAGCAGAAGAAGAGAAATTGTTATTCAATAGAATGAAACACAATATCAAGAAGAAGATGCTACTGGATTATTTGATAGTGGGAACTTTGTAGAAAGTGACAAAGCCATAAAAGAACTACTAGACAAAAACAACATACTGAATGAGGACATCATAAATCTAAGGAGAGAACAAGAAATTCAATCTATAAGACTCTGTGAATTAGTTGAATAGAAAAAGGAAGCAGAAGAAGACAAAAGACAAATATCAATGAGACTTGATGAGAAGAAAAATGATATGCAAAGGTTGACTAACAATCAACTAGACATGCTAAATCAATTGCTACTGGTTAATCAAGATTTAGGTAGGAAAGATGTGGAACTCAACAATCTGAGATCAAAAAACAATTAATTTAGGAATGAATTGAGAGTTGAAAAGGAAGTTAATGAAAGGGTGAACAAGCCTAATGAAGCTGTAAGATACTTTGAAGAGCTGTTAAGGTCACCTAGAAGATATAGTGAAACATCTGGACTTGGAATTAATGAGAAATCATCAAAGGAAGGGGAATCATCAAAGAGTGGAGAGCAAAGAAGTGCAAAAAAAAAGAACAAGCCCACATGTTATCACTATGGAAAGCCATGACATACATCCAACATCTACAGAAGAAAACATGGTAACTCTGATCCTAAACCTCAATTTACTGGAGATTGTTTTAACTATAAGAAACATGGACATCAGGCACAAGAATGCTGGGCAAAGGTTAGTAATCCACCTACCTCACCAAAATTTCAAGGACACTATTTCAATTGTCAGAAGTATGGATATAGAGCATTTGAATACATATCAAACCCCAAATGGACATCAAGTGAACAAACCAAGTCACCTAAGAAGGGAAACACATATAATTTGGATTACAACACTTGGTACAGTTGTCATTGCCATGGAAAATATGGGCACATCAGAGAAAATTTTCTGAAGACACATTTTAGAGGTAAATCCAAGAGTAGGATGAATGGAAGTATGGTATGCTATAAATGCAACAAGATAGGTCATATAAAGAAAGATTGCAGATCACCTATATCAAGCAATGATCAAAACAAGAATGAAGAAATCATTGAACAAATGATAAATCAGATGAACAAATCTTGGAAGAAGAAAGAAGAGGGAAGCACTAGTGAAGTCAGTGCACTTGAGGTCACCCAATCCAATGGATCAGGTGATCACACCACTTATAACTAAGAAAAGAAGGTATGTATGGAACTGAGTCCTACAATGTTTTCATCTTATATCAATTCCTAATATATGTTGACAAAAAGTCCATATCTGCATAGATTAAAATGCACTAGGAAAGATTTAAGTGAAGTGAAACAATTCATATTTGATGCCGAGAATCAGTGTTTTAGTCTATAGTGACTAAGTCACCAACATATGCTGACAACTTGTGGTAGCTGAGATATGATGTACACCGAGTTGTAACTGAATGGTTGTATCAATTGATCTTATGTTAGTCTAGCTTAACATGAGATTGCTGAGACAACTGTATCTCACCTAGAAAGTGTATGGATCATTAAATAAGCCCTAATCTGACTGTTTGAAGTATATAAAGAAGGAATTTACCATTTATTTCATTTCACCAGTGAATTGGAAATTTATAAGAGTGATTTAGAGTGTGAGTAACTAGTGTGATTAAGAGCTAAGTACGATAACAAAAATCTTCACAGTGTGCCATCGGTAAAATATTTGAAGAACACCTATACAAGGTACCTAACTGAGTGAAATTATATCATATTTGAATACTTATAATTGTGAAATGGCATCATCATCATTAGCTACGATGAAGAAGCAAGGAAAGGAGGTTTTCAACATTCAATTAGTAAGGAATGAGGTGTTTAGGCCACAAACATTTTAGGTTGTTCCGAGAGCGTGATCATTAGAGATCTTAATGGAGCCCTATCATCAATTCTAAAGAATGTTTTAATGATAAATGATATCAGATCATGCTACATGTGCAAGATTGGAGAGATTGGTGATTATGAACTTAGGGAAGCATACAAGAAATTATGCAGCAACAGGGTGTTGAATCTAGAATACCAGAAGGTTACTGAACAAGGGTTAGTTCATGCCCTTGACTTTTCACAAAATTTCAAAGTAGATTGGATTAAGATTGTACTAAGTAGAGTACATGACATGAAGATTTGGCTGGAGGATGGACCAATTCAAATCACAAAAGACATGATTCACTAGGTAACTGGATACCCTAAACTCCCTAGAAAGAAAACCACGAGATGTCAAAGCAAGGAGGAGACTCAGGAAAACACACATGCGGTATGGAACAAGCATAGCATGACCATTTCTACAATCACCAATTTGGAGATTGAGTTTGTAGTAAGGCTGATAGCACACAAATTCTACCAGTCAAGTCAGTTGGACAGTGTCCCATGCATGGAAGTAGACCAAGCTTGGAAAATCATTGAGGATCACATGTATGACCTTGCGAAGCTCCAACTAACTCAACTTGTCGAGAACCTTACATCAATTCGTAAAGAATCAAATTCAATGTGTAAGTTTGGTTCCTTACTTGTTTGTCTATTCTTCTATATTTAGAAAAGTTTTCCTATGTTGGTTGAGTAGTATGGGACAAGGATAGGCCAGTTATAGTTTAGATAAATGATTTTATCAGTCAAATGGGAGATAATTTTGAGAGCATAATGGAAAATTACTTTGTATAATTTAAGAAGTAAATGAGGAAGAGAAATAGGATTCATGTATCCCTAGTAGAGAAATACTAACAAGACATATGATTCCTAGTGGACACATACCTCACATATGCTCAAGCTACAATACTGAGGGTATCATGGCTTATGTCATTACCTTATGAGGTAAATATTGATGAGACCACAACAAAAATCATACCCTTACTAGCCAAGGAATTTGACAAGAAGGCTACTTATTTTGGAACCTATGAGGAAGAAAAGGCTAAGATAAACATGGGACTAAAGTCTTCTACCATGGAGAGGAAGAGGAAAAAGATAGTGAAAAACCTAGAAAAGATGATAGGAGAAAGAGAGGAAGATGCACCTGTAGAATTGATGCAAGGTCTAGGAGAAGACAAATCTAGTGAATCCAATGAAACTGAAGAAGAGGAGAAGGTAGTAGTGAAGAAATAAAAGAAGGCACTAATTTCTGAGCCTGTCAGAAAGACAATATAGAAACTAAAGCCTATCTCATCATTGGTTCTTAGGTCAAGAACTAGGGCAGTCTCTATGTCTGTAGCTATCGAGCCAAAAAACAAAACCCCTACATCAGGGAAGAGAAAAATTGTCTAGCCTAAGGTAATGCCAAGCCAATTAAGGAAGAAGCCAAGAAGAAAACTCATTTTGGACAAGGATGATGAGGAAATAAAGAAAAATTCACAAGTACAGAGAAAAACACTAACTGTGGATGAAATATGCCACAACATCAAGAGCTCAGCTGGTCTGGCAGGTTTTAAACAAATAAAATTTGAAAAGATGAGTATAGAGGACAAGGAGAAAGTTGAAGAAGCAATTCTTGAAATGATATGCACATTCAAGGTGGTACCACTAAAAATGGCTAATTTAATTCCAAATGAGTTATATCAAAGACTAACACAAAAATGGGATTATGCCCTTAGAATAGAAAAGGAAATCAGGGAAAGCACACTAGCCCAAGTGACACCAGATTTGTCCCCTATGTACATTAAGCAATATATTGAGCAGTATAGGAATATATTTGTTCCTAATCTCAAGGCACAATCCATCCTTCAACACAAGGTTGAAGATGTGGTTGAAAAAAGTAAAAAGTTATGGAAGATCATTTTTGGTCTTATTACTGATAAAAGCACACAACAGGAAGCTAGTACATCTAGGGGAGTTGAGCTAGATAATAATGAAGATGTTAGTGAACCACATATTTAGGAGGAAGAAGCTCAAATGGTAGAGAAATGTGAAAATTTAGCTAAAGTAACAATTGTTAACATCACTGAGGATACCCCAGTAAAGACTCGGGTATTCACCGAGGAAGAAATACAAGCTGAGGCAACAAAGGACACATATTTTTTGAGTAGTAATCCTGTATTATTAAAAGTCATAGACTATCCACAAATTGAGGATACATCAATTTACAGTCCACACAAAGTTATAGTTGACATGCTATCCAGTCTTAGCACTACCAAGGAACAAGACAAGTTGGTAACTACATCTGCGAAGAAGCCACATAAAGAGAAAGCAGAACATTTTGCATTAGTTACTATAAATCCTCATGTGGAGGAAATGGAATCAGAAGAGAAGGAGATAGAAAAAGCTATAGATGCACAAGATCCTAAGGATTAAGAGCCAATAAAATCTCTTGTACAGATGTGAAGTGGATCAACACCTAAGAAGAAGTCATAGAAAAAGAAGGCCAAATCTCCTACCCAATAGGTGACACTCAAAGAAGTTATTGTGATTCCTAAATGGGACACAAATAAATTATCTTATGAACAAATGAAAATTTTGTAAGATCTACTGAAGAAAAAGAGCAAATAGGAAGAAATGAGAAGGGAACATTAGCAAAAGAAAGTTCTTCATGAAATTAAAGGTATATTCATTGATTCTTTTTACATGATTGATGTAAATGATTATGATCCTATACTAGAACAACTTGTCCATATAATCAAGAAAGTGACTGATGATGACAATGAGGAAAATGATAAGTTTTTGCAGTAGTCAAAAAGAAAATTTGAGACCAAGGATCTCAATAAGATCTTTGTCGAGATAGCAGTCAAGAAGGTATAATTTTCTACCCAAGTAACAGATTCAGAAGGAGTTATACAAAATAATCAATCTTTGTACAAGAATCTAAGTGATGTGGAAATATTCACCAAGGACAACCAGGATCTAATAGATAAACTATAGTTAGATATAAAATCTATAGGTCACTCACTGAGTTTGGATGCCAGTGCTAGCTTTAGACATTACACCAGACTTCAATTTACTCAAGGGGGATAGCCAAGTTAATGGCTAATGATGGTAAGATAAGGGCTCCCTTACTCTCTATTCAAAACATGTTGACACCTCACCTGGAGGCCATACAAAGAGAGTTATCTAAGGAAAAGGAATTAGTATTGAAAGATCCCCATCTTTTTACTGCGAAGAGCCTAGTTGACCTAGCTGCCAAGCTAGAAGTAAAATCAGAGGTTTTGAAACATGCAACATCTAGTTGGGAAAACACATTGCACATGGTCATGATGCTTCATAAACCATTTCTGGAAACCCTACACCCCAAGAATTGCAAGTGACAAAAAGAAGGGGGAAATAGTAGAATGACATGTTAAGTCACAAAGGGAGGAAACATAATTAAAGAGAAGAATTAGATTGAAAGAAGAAGAATCACATGATATGACATACTAAGTTTTGTAAATGTATATATGTATTTGAGTGTATGTCAAATTAGGAAGTCTTATATGTACAAATTTAAATCTTTTTGTTTTGTAAGACCGCGTTAAGTTTTAGGGGGAGAATTTTGTATATATTTCTGTTAGTACTTAAGTACTCTTGTAAATGTAATGTAATTTTAATGACAAAGTGTTTTTTCCACTAATGTCAAAGGGGGAGATTGTTGATCCCTAGAGTTCTATTATCTATTAGTGTCTTACACTTAGTCATTTTCTAGGCAATGTTGGTTAGTCATCAATGTGACCGAGTCATCATATAGAGTTTGAGTCATGTATAATGTACATTTACCGAGCAGTAGTCACTGCCAAGTAAAACAATGGTCACCGAGTAATTTTGCATTAGCCGAGTTAGTTATTGTCAAGTTATGTAAAGAAGACAATGTCGAGTGTCAAATTTTAAAGAATAGTGAATGTCGAGTGCCAAAGACATCCAATTCCAAGAAAGCTAGAATTGGCATATGTGTTTGTTATGGCACAAACACTTAGGTAAACTATTTTGGCTGAAATATATTTTTTGTTTACTATTTGTTGAGGAAATCAAAGAGGTGAATATGCTCCTATTTTGTAATCATTGATCCCTATGTATTGCATGGAACCAATCAGAATTAGGGAAAGGTTAAGGGGCAAAAAGAGATAATTTAGATCGTAATTCTTAAATCTTGGAGGAAGTTAGTTGTCAATATAAGATGAGATTTGTACCCTAAAATGTAGTATGAGAGGAAGGAAGAAGAACAAAGAGAATATCTTCAGATCAGTTAAGTATTCTGATAAAGTTCAGTGATCAAATTGAACAGAGCTAAGCAATGAAGAGAAGAACAAAGATATACTTGATACTTGAGATCAAATATATACTAGAAGGAGAAGATTTGTAATCAACATCATAGTGCAAACCAAAGGATTAGGTACTGAGACATTTTAACAAGTTTATCAAGTTAAATCTTTTAATAGAGTGGTTTTAACAGACCTTAGTAAATCTCTTAACCAAGTGCTTACTTAGTTGTAAGTCTTAAATCCTTTTGCAAGGTAGATTGTATAAGTCTTAAAGCTCTTAACAAGGAAGACCCCTCACAAGGTAGAACATATTTTGTGATCAAATTTTTAGCCCTAACATGCAAACTTTATACTGTAGTAGTGAAGATTTGTGGGTGTCATCCCCACCCTAGTTTTACCTTTAAAGGGTTTCTCGGTAGCCAAAATCATGGTGTTATGTGTATTTTCTAGAGTGATGTTTAGCTTATTGGATCCTTTACATTATTGAATTTTATGTTAATGCTATGCAAGTTTCCATTTATGATAAAATGGATAAATCAGTGATATTTGATTCACCCCCCCTCTCAGTATCACATTTTGCCAATAGATTTCCAACAGTAATGGAAGAAAATGATAAAGTTACATAAGAGGTATTGAGACATAATAGTATTTCAAAATCAAACAAAGAGGAAGTGTTGATCCAGGCTGAATCGATACACATAATAAATGAGGTTTAGAAAAGCAATACATATATTTGTTGTGATGAATATGTTGAGGAAAATGAATGCATTGTGAAATATATAGAGAGCCCTAATGAAATTTCATATGAAGAAGAAATTTTTGAATAGATTGAAGAAGCATCTACATCAGATCAGATTTATGTGGAGACAAATGAAAAACATGATCAGGAGGAAGATCTTCTCAACAAATTTTATATTTGTTGGATATTGAATATCAACAGTATGTACAAAAAAATAATTTAAATATTTATTATAGTCATCAGGATGGGCATAATCAAGTGGTGTTTGATGAATATCAAGAGGGTGAAATAATTTAGGAAGATGATATTTCTATGAAAGCTTCTAAAAAAATTTCAAGTTTCCTAGACAGTGAAGATAAAGCATTGCATTATGAATTACATGTACAGGAAGAATTTGAAATAAATAGCATTTATGAAGATGATGACTCTAAGAAAAATTGGTTCAACACACTTTATAGTACACTTGGTCATAAATTTGAAAATCATGAAGGACCAGAGGTAAGTACTAATGGAGGTACGTTTCTTATTTGTTTTTCTAAAGAGTTAAAAGAAAAGTTGATTAAAAATGAGTTATATTTTTCAAATATAGGAGAAAAACTATTTAAAAACAATATAAAATTTATTTCAAAGTTACCTTATGAGATCAACATCTGTGATAAAGAATTTTATGTATTCTCTAATTTATTTTTTGAGAGAGATGAAATATTTTTAGTACGCCAAGAAAAACCAATGGGGTACATTTATGAAAATCATTATAAGATGGGGAAAAGAAATATAGAAAATTATATGAACGGTGAAGATAAGGATTGCATCTTCATAAATTCCCTCTTGTTAGATAATCAACATCAATTTTTTGACAGAGGAAAGCGATGGTGTACAACTTTTGATCCCGGATAGGGATCTATGTCAGGGAGTTATTTCTCCCTCATTGTATTATATTAATGAAAATTCTGATATGTCATTAGTTTAATATTTTCTTTCTATTATTATATTTTTTAATATAGGGAGTACATTATTAATTTAACCAAGACTATTATTTTCTATGGAATCTATTGGGATGGCGATGAAACAAGCCAGAAAGAATTACAGAGTTTTCACTTTCAGGGAAGAGATTTGAAATTGTTTCTGGGCTCCAAAATAATTTTATACATGTGGAATGGTTCATAGACTTCATCCCATGGATGGAAAGAAAGTTTTTGATAAATTCATGTGTTTTTGTGAAGCCGGCAAGCTCAAAAAAGCCCTGACATTTCCAGAAATAGCCAGCAAAATTGTATTCCTGCGCAAATATTTGGAGCCATTTTTTTGGGCTATATACATGTTGTATGTAATGCCCACCCTAGCATCTTCCTATGTTAGACTGACAGGACTATTGCTTTGACACTTTGGATTTTATGATGGACTATGATTATTATTTAGTTAGCATTTTATGAGACATTTGAGCATATTTATTTGGTTACTACAGTTTATTTGGAAATATTAAATAAGTTATAATTTACTGATGAATGGCTAGAAATGAACTATCAGTAAAATGTTTTACATTGATTTGTGTTATGATGCTTTATTATAATCTAACCATACTGATCCTATTATGGTTTAATGATTCACTAGATGATGTGAGTGTAGGATGAGGAGGAGCAGTCATAGTTTCTCCCATGGGAAATCCACATGATGTCACACTCTCCCTCCTTGTTTGCCACTGTCTATTTATATTTATATATTTGTATATGCATATCAGTTGGTGGTGCAGGATGTAGGTACCAAGCATCATCTCCACATGGCTACATAGGTTTGAGTGTGCCTTCAAAATCCTCAAACTGTTGATGTGTGGAGATTTAACCAAGTTACTCCCGAGGTTACCCATGGACCTAGAATCCTATTTAGGAACTGATCCTAGTTGGGAAGTGGAATGTAGTTTATGTTATGGATTTGATTTGATGTTGGTCTGAGTTTATGTTAAGAGTTAGAATTAATCTGTTTTATATGTATAATAAATAATTATGTTATAATTGTTTGTATTTTATATAGGTTTGTGTATATGTGGGTGCACACGCATAAATCCATGCTTATATAAATAATAATAATAATAATAATAATAATTGTATATTTTCATTATTTGTGTAAATGGTATTTTGTTTACAATAAATAAATAAAGTGAGTTAAATAAAGTATATTTAGTGAATGTATTAAATAAAAAGTAAAAATAATAATAATAATAAAAGGAAAATGGCCTCTATAGTAAGATTGGCTATCTAGGAGGGAGTTGAACTCGAGACCTCCTAGAAGTTAGGCCACTTGTTTTCCTATTGTGCTAGGTGTTTTTCTTGAAAGGTATTTTCCTATTATTCTTATTATGCTTTTCTTTAAAAGATATTTTAATTAAATTTATTTAAAACCTTGATTAAGTCTTTATGGGAGATTATTTGGTTGTTCCTCCAACGAACTATGGAAGTTGGAGAAGTTGCTTTCTGTAAAGCAACTCCTCCAACCACATAGTTGGAAGATAAATAATGGAAGATTTTGTGTGTGGGAGGAGCTTAATTTTTGGAATTTTTGTTTCTTTTTGAGTTGTCTGTAATTGTTTTCCCCGAAAAGTTTTGGTGAGAGTTTATGGGAGTTTGAGAGTTTATGGTTGGTGAAATCATCTGTGTGAGGATTGCTTGGATTTGATTGTCAGAGGAAGATTTCCAGAGGAACATCTACTCAAGGATTGAAGTTTTCACAGAGATTCTCCAGCCAAGGGAAGAGGATTCTCCACAGGACCCAAGGTAGGGTCTAAATCGGGAAGAATCTCCATTCTTCCTCTTTGTGTATGGATGTGTCCTCTGTGTGTTGTGATATCTATGTAAAATTCAAAATGATTGTGTTCAACATATATATATGTCATGCCTGTATTAGTGATTTGGAGTTTGGGATTGTGTTTAATTATTTTTCCATGATTGTATGTATATGATTATTTATGCATTTGTAGGAGGTTGTAGGGTCCTTAGCATTTCACTTGTATCTCCTTTTTAATCTAGAATGTCCATGAGTTCTTTGAGGCTTTAGAACTTCTGTTTCAAACCTACAGTTTCATATTTATTTTTACAACGCTTTTATTTGCCCAGATCTAGAACAGATTTATTAGATAGATAGGACGAATTGATGAGCCATTTCTGAAGGGAAACTGGGAGATCTCAAATGGGTCGTGCTTAGATTAGGCAACCACAGTTCCCATAATGCCTAGTTTTACCCGCAAGTCAAAGTTGACAGTCATATTTCATCATTTCTGGTAGTCGGTTTAGTGATGACCGAGTGAGTCTAGTGATGACCGAGTTAGTCTAGTGATGACCGAGTCAGTTTAGTGATGGCCAAGTTAGTTTAGTGGTGACCAAGTCAATTTAGTGGTGACCGAGCAGACTATATCAACCGAGCAGATTAGTGTTAACCAAGGAAAAATAGGCTTTATACAATTATAACAATTATAACATTCAAGTATAAGTTTACGTACTTTAATTTCTTATACTTTAAGTTATACTTGTATAAAGGGTTTAGGTACCTTCTGAGATTATTGGGATAGGTTTCAAATTCATGGGAGTTAAGATACAATTTCTAATTTGAGATTTCTTAAAAAATTCAGACCTAGCCAAATTTCAGGCACATGAGACTTTTTCCTAGATTTTTGAAATAAGCTATGGAATGTTGTGTCAATGCATGTGGGAAGTTTTATGTTGTGAATTTTTATACATGGTTTTGAGTTAAAGGTTTTGTTCATACTTGGCTTTTGATAAAGTCCATAATATAAGGTCAGAACTTGTTTGGGTGGCTTGAGTGCACCGGAGGGTTTCCTAGACCTATGAGATGGATCATTTTGAGATTACTTGTGGTTTTCATGGTTGTGCATGTGTGGGGTAATGGGATAGGGACCTTAAGTGAGTGGCTCACCATAGGTGTCAGAACCCTAAAGTGGTTGCCAGATGATCCTATGGGTGGGTTTGTCAAAAGTGATAACCTTTTAAAAATTAACCTAGGAAAGGGGGGATTCAAAAGATAATGAAAGAGAACATAATAATGGCCACACATACCTGATTGGAGTATCGGGACCAGGGATAACTGCCAGGATGGATCCCTATTCATAAAGGGGGGACCGGGGTTACATGGTTGCCAGGAAGGATCCCAATATACAGGTTGTGTGATGACACTCACTTAGGTGGTATCCTAGAACCTTGACCTCTATGTTATAGTATGATGATATTCTATGTTCTTTTTGAGTCTTGGATTTCTTTATCTTCTGAGCCTTAGATTTCTTAGGGCCTTGTGAGTATCTTGGTTCTATCTCCTAGCATGGGGGGTGGAACCTCACCAGTTCCACATGGTTGGGTGGCAAAAATCTTTCAAGGTCCTGTTCGTGGTTCGTGGTTTGGATGCGTTCAAATTTATGTATTGATGCAGATATTTGTATTTGGTATTATGTATTTTGGAAAGGAAATATGAAAAGATATGTTGTAATGCCTTTGGGCCATTCATGTATTTTTTATTATTATCAGATCTATTATCAGAAAGATGTAATTGAAAAGAAAAGAAATGTAATTGGGAGGGATACTTCTAGGCTTTGTTACAAGGGTTGCTATTTGAAAGTCTAAAGTTGTAAATGTATATTGTAATGTTGAAGGATCTTTTCTATCTCTCCTATGTTGCAATGGAAGAAAATGTTTATTATGTTAAGGTTAAAATGAAATTTGTAATGAATAGCTATTCAATGTGTAGGAAGGAGAAATGAACTTAGTATATAAAGTATGGAATATGGTTGTAAATGAAATGTTCTTTTCTTACCCTATCTCTTAGTTCTTAAATGTGAAAGTAAAGAAAGGAAATGAAATTTAATCTGGATAAGTAATGTAAAGATGTTAGTGAATGAATTCATTAAGGGAACCTTAAGGAATGTAAATGTGAAGTAGTAATGATCTAATGTAATGAAAAAAAAAAATTGTTAGTTGCAATTTTTGGTCATAAGACCTAATTCCTTATGGGTTCCCTGGTGGGGACATTACATTGTAAAAGATAATTTTATTCTTAAAATGATTTTCCCATTCATATACCTTAAATTGGAGGGAATTTTTACAATATTTTTAATAATTTTGGAGTTCCAGAAAGCCGAGAAGTAGCCTAGATTTGTAAATGATAGCCAACATATTTTATAGTAGCAAGTGAATTGTGCTTGCATAAAATTTAAGCATTGCAACATAAAATAAATGCAAAGGAGTGTTTAATAATTTTGGATATAAACATTCCAGTATCTATGATTAAAACATCTAAGAACATGTAGTTGGCTGCAAAGGTTTCCAAACAACTAGAAAGCGCTTGAACTACCAGTTGGACAAGAAGGCACTCATTTTGCGTAGCATGTGTAAATTTTCTTGAGAAAGCTCTTGGTTGTAAATAATTTTGCCAACTCTCTTGCATCCCATATCTAACAAGCCTGAACATTCCTTTAAGAAAATATTAATGGCTCTATATAACCCATCATCCTCCATATGAGCATAATCTGGAGAAATTTTTGCAATGGCAATGAACTTTGATAGCTTAAGATTTGCATCTAGTGCTATTTTTGCAAGGAAGACATAACCCTAGAACTCATCGGGCATTAGTCTAGCAGGTTTCATTCTTTCTCGATACATATTATCTATGAGGATGAAGTAAAGAGTGCGTCGGAGCATTTAATTTTTGCATACCTGAGAGGTAATAAGTTTCAAACAAAAGGTAAATACATTTGATTTAAGTATTTCTTTCATTATTTTGGCATAACTTATTTTTATATAAGAAATATTATGTTTTCCCTACAGTTTTACAATTTATAATTTTAGTTATGATGGAGAATATATTTTAGGGAGGTTCCCTAAATGAATGTATTTAATGCATAATGATTTGAACTTAGTAGTTTTAATATCTTATGTGTCTTCAAGTTAGTTTGTTGCTCAGTGGTCTACTCTCCCTAGAGAATGGTGGATTCTTGTTATGTCTAGGTATGGACACACGTCCCCAATTGGAACCACTATTGACACCTAAAAATTCATCCTGAAATTTACATAAATTTTCTAGGGAAGTGTTTATTATTGTTTCATTTTTATATTTATTTCTTTGTTAAACTATATGAGCAAAATTAATTATTTTATTTCAATGTGTTAATTGCATTTAGATTTTTGGAATAAAAAATATTTATAAAAGAATAACAATAATGTTTAGGCAAAAGGGGTGGTGATGAGGAGTTGAACACTCAACCTCTCAAGTCAACCCCTTTTCCTATCTACCTACCCATTCCCTCCCCAACCATCTAGTTTAATGTTATTCCTTGAGAGGTTCTGGGATGGAATTAATTTTGTTCCATTTTCATATGCAGGTAAATCAAAGCAATTTTCACACAGGGAGTATTTCTTACATATTTTATTTTGGGGAATAATTATTTTAAAATAATGCAAATAATTTATAATTAATTAAATATTTTGATTTGTGATTTGATGATACATTCCCCAAAATATCACATTGATGGGATCATTTAAAAGGAAATATTTAATCTTTTGGTGATATTATGCAAAACATTGAATTAACAATATAATATATTAGTATATGCTCTAAATGATAAAATATTTCTAAAAGGGGTTATTTTAGAAGCATGAATAATTTTTTAACCATATAATTTTCCTAATTAACCCTAAAGTAAATTTTGATTTATTTAAAATCTTAATTAATTTATTTCATGTGCAGGAAATATTGAGAAAAAGGGACATTATTGGAAAGGGGCTTGATATTTATGGGATTGAAAATGAGAAAAGCATTTTGGAAAGCACATTAATAAGAGATTTGATATTAACCTTTGGATGGTGAATATTTTATATTACACATTGTAAACTTTTAATGTTCCAATTGTTGATTTAGGATTAAGTTTTTGTTATGAATAGTCACATTGGTCTGTAGCTTGATCGCATCCTTTCAATTTTTATATTTAAAGGATACCAAGAGCAATGGAGAAGGTGAGGCACTATGATACATTTTTTGCAGATAAAAAGAATTTGAATCAACACTAGAACATGAACATTTTGTACCATTTTTCTGATCAATAAAAGAGCTAAGTATTTTTGTTTCATTGATAGGAAATCATTTACATTTTCTGTTCAATTGGTCCTTTGGATAACAGATGTTTGCAAATGTATTCCCTATTGTATTGTTCATGTAGATCATAATTTTAGTTGATTTCCAGATAGCAAAACCAGATTGAAAGACTGGTTGTCAGATTTCAATTTTGTCTTATTGGCCTTTTGTGAAAAGTTAAATTCAATAAGAGTATTTTGATTTCATTCTAATTTTATAGGGACCAATCACATGTATTAGGAGTAATATTGGTTGCATTCCATTTCCAGAGTTGCACATGATAATTGGATAGATTTGACTCCATTTCCCAGTCTGGAACAAGACACTGGTATGTTTTATTGATTAGATTTAACTATATGAAAATGTTTTGATCCTGCTTTGATAGATTATTATTTTATTTCTTATTTAGAATTTTATTACCAAAGCATCAAATTTTATTTGCATAAATAAGTACATTGTTTTTACATACTTCATTTATCTCAAGAGTTTACATAAGCATTTATTTTTTAGTTTAGGTTCTTTTAAAGTTTACGTGTTATATTGAAGTGAATCAATTTAATATATATATCTACTATAAAAGGCCTAGACTTGAAGAATAAGTATAAGGATTAGTTTAACTCACCTCGGTTCTGTAGAGCCAAAAGTGTAGGGGAGGAGGACCATAATTGATACTATCATTCGTTGGCCAATTCGGTTGGATATTTATAGATTAATAAAGCATTCTTGATCGATTATCTAATCTTTTGATTTGAGCACCAAAAAATTTGACTGGTCCAAAAGAAGAGCCATAGCCGAGGCAATAGTATAAGACCTAGAGGGATGAGCAACCCAGATCAAAGCATCCTCCACCATCAGCTCAAGTTTCCACACATTGAGATCTAGCAACAAAGGTTTAAGGCTTTCATCCACAAGTGCCAGTTTAACCCACAACTAATTGCACCAATAATTACAAACCCAAGGGCCAAATCTCCTGATACAATCCTCAATGAGAGGTTGAATATTAAGGTTAGAAGAGAGTGGTGAGTTCTGAATCCAACTATCCTCCCAAAAATTGATATTGTAGCCATTACCTGACATCCACTTTGCCCCTAGGAGTGCAATACTTTTAGCTTGTTGGATACTATTCCAAATGGTAGAACCATTAATCCTAATATCTGACTTCAGAAAATTCACAATGTAGGTGAAAGGGAAGAGGTACTTCTTAAGAATAATTTAGCTCCATTTCTTCTTCTCACCATAGATCTTCCAGATTTGTTTGGCCAATAAGGCATTATTAACCATCCTAATCAGATGAATCCCCAAACCACCCCATTTTATGGTTTTGAAAACTTTGTCCCAAGCCACCAAAGCCAGTCTTTTTCTATCCTCAACTATAGACCAGAGGAAGTTCCTCTTTAGTTTATCAATAAAGTTAGAAAATTTGGAACAAATTTGGAAAAGACTCAAAGCATAGATAGGAAGACTTTGCAGATAGGATTTTAGGAGAAGAATTTTACAAGCTTGACTCAAGAGTGCACCTTCCCAACCAGCCAACTTTCTATTGAACCTCTCAATAATATTTAACTGAAAAGAATCAGTCGACCTAAAACCCAGAGGGAGACCAAGATAAATAGTAGAAAATTCCCCAATGGAATAACCAATGATCCTAGCTATACAATGTTGTCTATCCATAGGCATGTTAATAAAGAACAAAGAACTCTTCTCCCACTTGATAGATTTCCTTGTGGAAAAAGAGTAAAGGGAGGGGGCTTTCTTCACATTTCTGGCTTTAGAGATTGAAGAAGAGCCTATAATCACTGTGTCATTAACAAATTGCTCATGGGACCAAGTATTCAAAGTTGAAGAAGGTTTAATACCTTTAATCAAGCCTTTCCCAACTAGAATCTAAAAGAAATGACCAAGACACTCAACCATAATAGAAAAGATGATAGGAGATAATGGATCACCTTGACAAAGCCCTCTGGAAGGTTTAAAAAATCTAGAAGAAGATCCATTAACAATCACAACTGCAGTAGTAGTACTAATGAGTTGGTTGACCACCAAGATGAATTTATCATAGAAACCAAAAGCCTCGAGAACTTTAAATAATAGAGACCAATCCACCCTATCATAGGCCTTAGAAAGATCTAATTTCAAAATAAAACCAAGATTCTAAGAAGCAAGTTAATAATGAATTACTTCATGAACTTTGATGATAGAATCTAAAATCTTCTGACCTGAGACAAAACCACTCTATTGAGGAGAGATGATATTAGGCAAAAGAGAGAGAAATCTCAGCATTAACACCTTAGAGACAATCTTATAGATTGAATTACAAAGACAGATCAGTCTAAAAGCATCCACAGTATCCACACTAGGTTTTTTAGGAATGAGAACAATGAATGTAGCATTCAATTCCTTTAGATGGGATCTAGAACCAAAGAAATCCTTGACCACATTACCAATATCCAAGCCATAAATTCCCCAAAAATTTTAAAAGAAAAAAAGAGGAAAACCATCCGGACCCAGAGATTTCTCACCTTCAAAATAAAAAATAGCTCTTTTAATCTCTTCCACTGAAGGATTGGCAACCAAAGACTTATTAGCTCATTCATCCAACATCGAGGGAATGGACTCAAGAAGGAGATCTTTATCTTCAAGAGATAAAGAATTATCTTTAGTTAGAAGAGAAGAACAAAACGAAACCATGGTATTAGAAATATACTTACCATTGTTCACAACACTAGATGATAGATGAATGTTGGAGATTATGTTGGAGGCCCTATGCTTAGAAGTAGTCATATGGAAGAAACAAGTATTCTTATCTCCATCTTTCAACCACAAGGATCTAGATCTTTGTCTCTAGTAGAATTCCTTCTTAGAGATAATATTATTAAGTTTAGCCAAAAGAACCTCTTCTTTATCCTTAGAAACTTGGGAGAGACCAACCTATTGGATAGAATCCTGAATGAAATCTAGCTCAACCTTAAGAGAGTTATTAGACCTTAAGATGTCCCAAAAAACATGTTTACTCAAATATTTGATGTTCTCCTTAATGTGATTGAGTTTTTTGGCCACTCTAAACATAGAACCATGGATTTGGACATCCCACCACTCTTTAATCCTAATCTCAATATCCAGATGGTCCAACCAAATCTTCTCAAAATGAAAGGGAACCCTTCTAGTCATGGTCAAAGGATTTTCCATAAAGGAGATGGGAAAATGATCAGATCCCACTTTAGTAAAAGAGTATAAAGAAAAACAAAAGATATCAAACTAGTCACCACAAATGATGGCTCTTTCCAACCTAACTTGAATAAGATCCTTACCAATCCTCCTATTCAACCATGTATAATTCAAACCTTGAAGATCAACATCAAATAACCCCTATCTATTAATCTAGTCCATAAGATCATGTCTCCCTTCCATCTAACTCTAAGAATCCACTCCCCCAACTTTCTCAATGACCTTAAGTGGGGAATTTAAATCACCCATCAACAACCAGGGAGAACTCAAAAAGGAGAGTATGTGATTCTCAATAACCTTCTAGAATTTATTCCTACCTACCTTAGAATTAGTAGCATAAATATTAATGATAATCCATTCAAAACCAGTTCTAATGTGAACAAACTTTATACTAAGGATATTCTTATCCACACACAAAATCTCACCTTTAACATTGTAGAGGTTCCAAAAAACTGCTAGACCACAAGACGTTCATTTAGAGATACAACCAACCACCCCACCATTTTTTAAGATTCTAATTTTTTCCACTTTTTCTTTGACCATTTTAGACTCCTAGATGAGAATAATATCAGGTTTGTGGTCTCTGGCCAAGTTTCCCAAAATTTCCTTCTTGTGAGGACCATCCAGGCCCCTAATGTTCCAATATATTATTTTCATTTATAAATAGGAGAACACGCATCATAGATGGTGAGTTGTCTCACATCTGCTATATCATTCTTTCCTTCCCTTTCTCTAATTTCTTTGTTGGAACTTCTACCTCTAGACTTTGGTAGAGATCCCACATTAGCCACCATGCTTCAAGTTGTCACACCCTTTGAACCTCGTGTTGAAACATCATTCAAATGCATGTTTTTCCTATTTTTTCTTCCAACTTGTCATATCTAAGGAGCCTCATTCAAATCATTAATAAACTCAAAACCAACTGTATCTAAGAATTATTCCTCCCTGTTGTGTGATAAAGTATCTGGAACAGAGGAACCATCATCATCATCAGTTTTAACAAGATTCTAAGAATTGCCCATTAACACAAGACAAGGTTGAGTTTCCTTAGAACTAACATCGGCCCCCAAAATAAGGTATGAGTCAAAATTACTCATCTAGATGGGAAAAACAACTTCCAAAGGAAGGTGTAGTGAAGAGGAAAGAGGAATTATGAGAGAACTGCCATCCCCCTAGGGTAAATCCTTACTATCAACAATAATCAGTGACTCTAAAGCCTTAACTTGAGAGATGGACACACCAAACCTACCTGACCCATGAATTTCTCCTTCCTCCAGGGCTTCCTTTCCTTCAACAAGATCAAAGACCACCCGACCCTTCCCCAAAGAGAAGGCATATTTAGGTTCACTACTACCTGTAACCATTGTCTCAGTGGGACTAGGTTTTTCCTTCCAGATCTATTTGACCTCCTTTTTAAGGATCTCATCTTTATCCTTAGGATCCTTCTTAACGTTGTGAGGGTATTTTTTGGCCCACTGACCCATCTTCTTACAAATAAACAATGGAAATGAGAGGGAATCAAACTCCACCTACTGTTCCCACTTCCCCAACATAGAGTTAATATAAATGGATGCTAAAAGATGATCAAACTGACAGATATTCACTCAAACCCTAGAAAAAACCAACCTAATTTTTTTCACATTCAAGGGATCAAGAGATAATAGTTCACCACTAAAGGAAGAATCCAACCCCTTAAGGCCATCCTCATTCCATTATTCAAGGGGTAAACCAAGGAATCTAACCCAAACTCGGGCCACCATGAAATTTTTTTCATTATAATCCCAGTTAGGGTGCCACTTCCTAAATGCCAAAGATGTTCTACCAAACATCCAAGGGCCCCCACACAAAACAAAGTCCATATCAACCTTATTGTTGAAAACAAAGGAGAGAAAACCCTCGGGTAGAGCAACAATGTCAACCTAACCTTTAAGCACCCATTTCATACACACAAAAGGTTAGATAGCTTCAATATTTGGATGGGGGCCCAAAAATCTACCTACCAGTGTAAGATCCATGGAAGAAATTGAGGAATCCACTAGAGAATTGGGAAAAAATATGAAGACACTATTCTGGAAATCCCTAGTCACGTCAACATCAGGAAAATAAGACAAGCCCAAAGATTTCTTCCCCACTAGGTCAGACCACTTAATAGAATTAGATAAACCACCTTCCTTACCATTAGTGGTCACACCATTAAATCCTTCCCCACCAAGTGGGTCTCTAAAAAGAAACTTTTCCTCTGACTTCTTCAGCTATGAAGAAGAAACCACAACACTTAAGGCATACTCAGACTCGAATAGAGGACCTATACCTGATGCACAAGGTAGTGAATGAGAAAACTAGTCCTTCAAAACTCCCATAGGACCCAAATTCAAGGTCAAGGAAGCAGCCAGAAGAACATGACGATCCTAGGGATTCCCAGTACCACCCAGAAGAGAATCTAACACTCGCAGGCCAATATGAGCCCCATTTTACTTTGAGGTTAGTGAAAAAGGAGACACAGGGAACCCCTTCACATTATTCTAGAAACCCAGACTAAACCTAGCCACATAGTCTCCACACCGACTGTCATGACCTGCAAGAGAAGAGCAGGAATTTGAAAAATTTTTCCCACTCGAATGCTCTCCCATATTTCCTGACACTTCAAGTTTTTATACATTTTATGTTATTACATGCAAATTTATGAATTTAGTGAATGGTTAATAAAGTTAGATAAAAAAATTTTCAAGTACTAATTCACCCCTTCCCTCTCAGTACTCAACTTTCCATACTTAATCCAACATTTGGTATCAGAGCTATGTCTCTTATTCAAAAGTTTAATTGCTTGAGAGGAAATATCTGAAGAGATGGACAATTATAGGTATGAAAAGGTGATTGACAACATGAACATGGATTTTAGGATGGCTAATGACAATTTTGATGAGTTGAGGAGAAAATTGAAGCATTCACTCAACAAGAGAAAAGAAATAGCACATCAATTGAAAGATACACAAGATCAGGTTGAAGAACTTGAAGAACTATCAAAGGGAATCATGTCTGATGAATCTGAGGCTGTAATATCAAAATTGACTAAGAAGAACAAAAACCTAACTGATCAAGTAAAAGCACTAAAAAGAGAACATGAAGCTCAATCGGTAAATATGTGTGAATTCCTAGAAAAAATGAGAAAATTTGAAGATGAAAAAATAATTGTTGAAGATGAGAGAAGGGAAATGAATGCAAGGATGAATGAGAAAGATGAGGAATTGCTAAGGTTGACAAAAATTCACTACAACTTGACAGACCAACTAGTCGGTGCAAATCAGGAAGTTGCAAGGAAAGTCAAAGAGATTGTTGAGCTAAGATAAAAAAATGAACATTTGAAGAATGAACTAAAATATGAAAAGGATGCTAATGAATTCTTGAAAAGGAATGAAGAAACATTGAGGATGTTGGATGAAAAACTAAGACTTTAGAGACAACTGAGAGATACTTTTGTACTTTGATTCAATGCAAACAACACCACCGAGAAGGGAGAGTCCTTAAAACAAGCAGCAAACTAAGATAGTGCTATCCCATTGAAGAAAAAAAAGCCTTCTTTCTATAATTGTGGAAAACCAGGTCATAGAGCTAATGTCTGTAGGAAAAAAAGAGGTAATCCACCAAGAATTCCCAAGTTTAAAGGTTATTGTTATAATTTCAATAAGATATGGTCACAAAGCATTTGAGTGTAGGTCAAGGATTGCTAAAACTACAAGGAAGCCAAGATTCAATGGCTATTGCAATAATTGCAACAAATATGGTCGCAAGTCTAAAGAATGCAGGTCACAAAGAAAGAATGATAAATGGGTCCCTAACCAATAGAATAATGCAAACAACTGACAAGGATCAACTATACCATGGGACTACAATACAAGAATTGCATGTACAACATTTGGGAGATTTGGTCACATTTCTAAAAATTGCATGTTGATGCATGGAATGAACAATAGAAGATCATGGATAAATTATGGAATGGCTTGTTTTCACTATCACAAGGTCAGTCACCTAGCCAAGGACTGGAGGTATTGAGAAAAATCCCCAACTAAGTGAGACTTCTCAAGTAAATATTAATGAGATATGAGATTAGATTAATAGAACATAGAGAAGGAATTCTCAATATGATGAAACTGAACTTTTAACAACTGATGGCACCACATCCTCTAGATTGGGTGCACCTATCTTCACCTAATTGATTAAAGGTATGTGTATGAGATGATAACTAAAATTCTATCTTAAATTAGTTCCTAACTTTTTTGCAGAGATCCATATTTGCATATTAAGATGCATTTGGATATATGATTGAAGTTGACATTTCATATTTTGATCAGTAAGAGTATACTTTATTTTGTTCCATTTCGTGAAAGGAAAGTGCATTTGGTAATCGGTGAAAAGGGATTTGGTAAAGAGAATTTAATGCTAAAATTATAGCCATTAGAAATACTAATATAAATAGACCCCTTGTCATTTTATTTTTTACCTTATGTTTTCAAGAGCATTTAAAGCACTGTGCAGATATGAGACTACTAAGATCATTTGAGAAAATCTAAGCATTGTCCTGCGCACTCAAGGTATTTCTAATATTTTCCTGAGCTATGATAATGCAATCAAATTTCTATTCAATAAAAAATATACCAGATAAGAGATTATTTCTATGAATCAAATTGCACCCAAAGTACAAAAGCATGTTGTTGTGGAGAAGATTAACCTTGTCAATCCAAAGTATAAACTTCCACTAGCCATAGCAACTGAAATTGATAAATATAGAGCCCTATTTTTTATCCCATAGAGAGTCATTCTTATTGAAGACATTCAGGCCTTCATACAATGAAAAATTGAAGACACTTTCCAGACAATTTTCAGACACCTAAATTTGAAAATTGTATTCAATAATTTAGTAATTTTCAGACACCTAAATTTGATTACATAAATTATGCTCTTCTTCAATTTTCAGACACCTAAATTTGATTACATAATTTAGTAAAAAGAAGAGCACTAAATATAATGGTCACTAAGTTAGAGGAAATTAAAAAGGAAATTGATGACTTATGGAGAAAGATATTCTTTCCTAACCAAAAGATTAAAATCAGGGAAATTGAAAGGAAGTCATATCCCATTGATTTGACAATAGACAAAGAAGAGGTTGTCATTGAGGATATTAGAGATAAATACCATGTTGAGGGTATAACAAATGATGAAGATTTAATGGAAACTGAGGCCAAGAATATTAAAGAAATGAACATTGATGATTTAACAAAGGTAAATCTAATGGATGAAGATCTTTTCATTGAGAAAGTAATGAATTTTCCTAAGATTTAAGAAGTTATCTCAGAGGTCACAAAGGATGTTCCAATAGATGTTGATGCCCCATTCAAACAATAAAAGGTGAGTGAACAAAAGGAAACTAAAGAGTTGGTAACTTCTACTGAGACCATTAATCCACAACAAAAAGAAAAAGTGAAAGAAAAGGATAAAGAAGAAAAGAAAGAAGAAACTCAAGAAGAAAAGGAGGAAAAGAAACAAGAAGAGGAAGACAAAAGAGAAAAAGGAATAAACATAAGATAAAAATGAGGACACTACTACTGCACAATCCAATGCAAAGAAGACATCTACAGATAAAGAAAATTTAAAGAAGAGGAAACATGAAAAGGAAAAGGTTGATTTGAGCCAACCTATCATTATACCATAGGTTGATATCTCCACCATGAGCCCCAAAGAACTATATGAGTTTGGAGACTTACTAAAAAGGAAAGTTGCACAAGATGGTGGACAATTTAGTGGCCACATCCAAAAATAAATAAAAAAATTCATAACCTATGCAGGTTATATAAAATTCAAAATTGTGCTAGGCTTGGTTTTACCAAGCCTAGCTAAAAATATTTAAAAATGTCAATTGCACATCAAAACACGTACGGTTTTTTAGGAACAAAAATGTTCCTCAGAATGTGTATGGGTTTTGAGGAACAAAAATATTCCTCGAAACATGTACGGGTTTTGAGGAACATTATATTCCTCAAAACCCACAGCTTTGGACCATTTCCAATGCCATAAACAAAGGAAAAATCAAGTGAGGAAGCCATTTTTCTTCATAACACAAGCGTGTTTTGGTTGTATTTGCATTTTTTATCGATTCACAATAATGGCACCTCATTGGAAAGGTAAGATTTTAGTGTTTCAAATGTTTTTGTTTGAATTTTATTTGAATTAGGGTTTTTTAATTGATTTATGTTTTTTTTTTAAATTTTGATGTCAGATTCTACAAAGGCTTTCCCAAAATGAAAAAGAAAACAAAAACCTCATGCACAAGAAACATAAGAAAATAGTGAACATGAGCAAAAACCACAACAACAAAATCCTCCACCACAACCACAAAATTCTCCTACACATGCATCACCACCCATAAACCCTCCACATCCTCCATTGGTTCTTGTAGATGCCACACAAGATGATCTCATAAAATGCCTTACACAAAATAGTGCCCAAATTTCTATATTGATCAATAGGTTGAGGTCCTCTTGTCTTGACCACCACTCAACCCTTGCCTTGATGCTAGAAAGAATGGAAAATAGTGTGAATGAGGTTTCTAAAGAGGTTACCAAATGGGGTTCATGGAGGGATAGGTGTCAAGCATTTTATGCAAATTTCTTGTCATATGATGAAGAGAAAAAGGCCATTCTTAAAAGCGATATATGTGCTCTTTTTACTGATCCTAGTACTAGTAACACCCTATACCTAAAAATGACTTAGTTTATTATACATTGGTGTGTTCATAATAAGATGAAAACATCTTTTTGGGATAGGTGGTATATGGTATTTGACCAAGAACCTTGTAATAACTAGGAGGTGCCTCTATATTTCTTGAGAAAGCTATATTGTGAGTTTAACCTCGGTGAGAAGCTGAATTACTTTAACGTCCAAAAGTTGCAGGGTAGAGGGAGAGGCTCTATATAAGATAGATCTGGAGCTTGTGGGGTGGTACAACCACAAAATAGGAGGCCTCTAGCTAAAAAACCCATGGTTCATGTTGCGGTCCCAATAGTTATGAAGGATTCTATAGATTTACAAACCCTTCATGCAACCACATCATTGACTAATGTCATCATTGTGCATGGCACACAAGTTTTTATAGAAGAGCATGGATCAGAACCTATGCCACCTCCATCATCATCAGATGCACCATTTACATTAGCACCTACACCACCTCCATCCTCATCAGACACACCATTTGGATCAACATAACCCATTGAACATATGTGCCCCAATTGTCAAGGTGTATGTGCTGGTGTAGATACTGATGTAAATGAGGATGGTTCGACATCTCATTTCTATACACATTGTGGGGGTAGATGGCATTCATTCACTATTGAGGATTCAACCCTCACAGATGACTCAATGACAATGTATTTTCTAGAGAGAAAAGACAGGCTTGTTTATTTGTGTTTTGACATTTTATTAATTAATCACCTAAATCTTATAAAATTAAATAATTTTTTATTTAGAGAATAATCTAAATTGATACATGAATTATATGCATTGTAAGGTGTAGTAGGTGATACAAGCACACCACAAAGTGTTTGTTCAAGTAGATGTACATGTACATGTGTAGCTTTGACACCTGAGGTAATTCTTTTAAAATATTCCTTAAAATAGAATAATATGTATGTTTCAAAATATATTTTGTTAATATATGCATATTTATTTGGTGTTTTATAGGGCTTGTTGGCTACTCAGATTCCAAAACTTGATGATATCACCCTTTCTACCATTGACTTTGGTATTGAAAGCTTTGCAGTATATTTTTCACATCTCTTGTTTACAATTTTAATTAACCCCATGTGGTATCATATTCATTTATCTTTTGTTAAATATTTTTTCTATAGTATCTCTCTTGACTTGAGGACACCAAGAAAGAGAAAGAAATCCTTGAGGACACCCAAATAACAAAAGGTAATTCAATAGAATATAATTTTATTTGTTGAAATGTATTATTCATGATTAAACATGTACTTTTAGTCTATATTGATGAATGCACCTAACTTATTTATTCTATATATAGAAACAACTGGGTTTTATAGAATTAATGAATGCACCTAATGTCATCGATGTTTAGGAAAGAGAAGAGGTGACATTTTTATATTTACTTTCAATTGCATTCTTGATCGTTGTAAATCTCTTATAAATCCTTCCTATATGAATATGGCATATGTTATGATTGTTCATACAAGAATTGGTCATAGCTTCCTCATCAATGGCGATGCCTCCTAAGAGTACACGAGAGCCATCTAAGGTTTCAGTATGCATTTTTTATATATACATGTTAAACATATGTGTTTAGATATGAGTAGATGCAATTTTATAATTTGTTTAGTGTTTCTTGACATATATGTTATTAATTTATATTGATTTTATTTTCCCTATTACAACCCTCTTCACAACCTCCCATGGATCCTCTACCTTTACATTTTTTTAGGAGTCTAGCTCATGCAAGATGGGGACCATCAGCTTTAGGGAATGACCCGATTGTTGAAGAAAGAGATGAGGTAACCAACAATTCAACTGCCAACAAATTACAATCCAATATTTAGTTATTTTGATGTTATTTTGAGAAAAGATATCTAATTTAGCATTTGAATTGTTCTTGTGCAGATACCTAGTAAGCCACCTATTTCTTTTAAGAGGCTCAATTTTGATGATCCAATAGAGTTGTATATATTGATAGAAATATATAGATCTAGTTGTGGTTATTAAACGACTTAAGAAAATTTATGTGTATGCTTTATGTGCTACATGTGTTCACATGTGTAATTCATCATTTAAGGGAGTTCCTACTTTATGTGCTATATTGTATTCATATGTATCTGATGCTATATTGTATTCACATGTTAAGAGTTTTGATTCACAACTCACTCCAAGAGCCCTCTTTCCTTGTAGCCATGTCAAACCACTAATCTTCCCTTTACTCACAAATTTACCAAACAACTAGGGAAAAAATTGATTGTTTCAGATACCCTTTTAGGTGCTACAAAACATACCTAAACCTCAAGGTATGTTTCTTTGGATCAGTAATTAGATCCAATACACTTGCAACACACAAATAAGCCTAAAGTGCACCCATTTACAAAGAAACCAATACATGGAATATATCTCTTGACCCAAAACCATGAAAAGGTCTTATTTCATGACTAAAAATAAAGGATTATCAAGATTTTGGGTCACCAACACTTTCCTATCGTTCTAGGTACCAAACCCTCCTTTCTAGGGTCTCTAGGCTAGGGCTTGTTCAAAAAGTCTCTTAAAAATCTCTCTACATCCCCCCAATGGATCTAACACATCCCTATTGACCCCAATAGAATATATCCATAAAAAAATATACTTATCCTTTGGAGTATATGCTCACAACAATGACTAGTGCTGCTTCATGCACCTTCAATCAACATCTACCACCATTTGTGATCTCTTCACCACCATATCTTTCATATCCCTACAACCAAAGACTATTGTAAAGGGATATATAGTACATATTATGACTCCTCCCACCAATCAAATTGACCACAAGGGGGTGGGAGAGTCAATCCATTTGAGGGGACTTCAAGACACAAAGTGTTGATTGCAAGAAAATCTAGGAAAAATCAATACACCAATTAATTCCTTGCCTTCAAATGCCAATAAAATGATGAAATAAAAACATGTGAGTGATAAAAAGATAATATAAAATCAATTTAATCCATTTCCAATCATAGAAACACTCCATAATGCATTCAAATGCCCTAGATCAATGACTATACCCATGGGCCAGTGAACCAGTTTGCAATAATATAAATTTGTTTATAGATTTGGAACCATTTACATTGGTAATATATCACACCACTCTACATACTAAACCATACTCATGTGGATCTCCTCTAATATATCCCCAAACACTCTAAAATTGTCTACAACAATCACAAACTGACTGTTAACAATTACAAGTTTTAAAAAAAAGTTGTCAAGTTGACAACTACCTTTGTCAACTCGACCCTCACAAGACATCTTTTCTTAGATCCTTGTATAAGGCTTAAACACTCTATCTCAAACCAGATATTTCCCCTAAGGTCATCTAGACCTCATAGTGACCCTTAAGGCTTATTTTGCCAATAAGGGACTATTACACCATTTTAGCACATTTAGTGCATTTAGATCATTTTAATGGATCTATTGGCCACATTACAATCAATGTTGACCTTCAAAGTCTTTATCAATGCTACACAATGACCATGAAAACATTAAAAACATGTTTAAAACACATTTAAATGACCATCATGTTAGGAATAGTCCCAAGAGATAACTAAGAGGGAGGGGGGGGGGGGGTGAATCAGTTATCTATAAGGTTCAATTGTTTATCTAATTAAGTATGTGATAACATTAAGCATAAACATAATGAAAGAACACTAAACACAACACCAAGATTTTGGTTATAGGGAAACCCAAATAGGTAAAAATCATAGTGGGAATTGACACCCACTAAGAATTGCACTAGTGTATTATGATCCTTGTTAGAAGACCTTACAACCCTGTTAGGAGTTGATCTTTACAATGCATTAAGTACAGTGACCTTGTCAAGGGTTAGAACCTGTTAGGAGTCTTTTACAATTAACCCTGTTAGGGCTGAGGATGCACTATCCAAGAGTACACTACTCAAAGGGGTGAAGGTTGGAACCTTCTATTTAATAGATACACACTATATCTAGATCTTTGTGAAGTACGCGTAGACCTGTTGTCTTGATCAATTCCAATGATTAGCATGTAATGTCCCCGCCAGGGAACCCATAAAGAATCATGTCTTATGACCAAAAATTACAACTAACAATTTTTTTTAACATTACATCCTTAGTACATTCACATATACATTCCTTAAGGTTCCCTTAATAAATTCATTTACTAACATATTTAAATTACTTATACAAACTGAATTTCATTTCTTTTCTTTACTTTCACATTTCATAACTTAAGAGATAGGGTAAGAAAATAACATTCCAATTATAATTATATACCAATTTCATTTCTCTTTCCTACACATTGAAATAGCTATTCTTAGAGATTTCATTTTAACCTTAGCATAATAAATATTTCCTTTTTATTTCAACATAGAAGAGATAGAGAGAATAATTCAACATTTACACTTTACATTTCAACTTTGATCTTTCAAATAATATCCCTTAAATTAAACCCTAAAACTATCCCTCCCAATTACATTTCTTTTCTTTTCAATTACATTTTTATGATAATGAATATCATTACAATAGTAAGTACAAAAATGGCCTGAAGGCATTACAACATATCTTTAAATATTTCTTTTGAGTAACAATGATAATAGAAAGATCTGCATCGATGCACAAATTTGAACCCATCCAAGTCACGAACCACGAATGGGACCTCAAAAGATTTTTGCCACCCAACCATGTGAAACTGGTGAAGTTCCACCCCCTATGCTAGGAGATAGAACCAAGATACCCTCAAGACCTAAGGCAATAAAAGGCTAAAAAACACAAAGAAATACAAGACTCAAAAAAAACATAAAACATCATCATACTATAACACAGAGGTCAAGGTTCTAGGATACCACCTAAGTGAATGTCATCACACAACCTATGTTTTGGGATCCACCCTAGCAACCATGTAACCCTAGTCCCCCCTTTATGAATAGGGATCCACCCTGGTAGTTACCCATGGTCTCGGTACTCCAACAGGACTATGTGGCCATTAATATGTTTTCTTTCATTATCTTTTATTTCCCCCCTTTCCCAGATTCATTGTTAAGATCATCTGGAAACCACTTTAGGGTTCCAACACCTATGGTGAGCCACTCACCTAGGGTACCTAGTCCCCTACCCACACACACACAAGCTATAAAAACATCAAGTCCTTTCAAAAAGTCCATCTCGTAGGGCTAAGGAGCCCTCCAGTGCACTCAGGCCACCCGAATGAGTCCTAGCCTCATATTATGGACTTTATCATAAGCCAAGTATGAATAAAATCTTATAGTGCCAACCAAAACCATGTATAGACATTCATAAGACATAACATAAAACTTTCCACATGCATGTACACAATGTTCCATAGCTTATTTCAAATGTCTAGGGAAATCTCATGTGCCTAAAATTTGGCTAAGTCTGAAATTTTCAAAAAAATCAAAAAATCTAAAATTTGCATATTAACTCCTATGAAGTTGAAACCTATCTCAAACATCTTGGAATGTATTTATACAAATATAACTTAAAGTATAAGAAATTCAAACTTATACTTAAATGTTATATTTGTAGAAATCCTGGATTCATAGAAAAGGCGAGAAAAAAATTATTTGTCAGTCACAGAATGAAAATTAATTAACATTTATAGGAAGGCTTCAAATAGTGATATGTGCCAACCATTTGTTAAAAAGGTTTAAAAACTTTCAAGAAAATGCAGTTTGCGGGAATAAAATCTAGTATCCTTCGTGCCTATGCAAACTGGGAGCTTTCAAACTGGCTATGGACATCCTTCGAAGTAGAACTAAGGGACTTCTATCAAATTTTATAGTTGGAAATGTGGGTAGACATGTATGCAAAATGTGAGAGATTTACATAGTGCACGTGGGTAGTTTGACCGAGTACCTTTAAGAGAGGTCATCTCATGGAATTCAATGACTGTAACTTCTGTAAGGAATGAATTTTTTGAAAATCCTTTAGAAACTTTGAGCTAATACTATTAGAAACTAATCATAAATGGTGCATTCAATTTTCTTGACAAAATGCCTGAACATGTGCATCGATACATTGTCAAAATGGGAGTTGTGGAGAGGCGGGTATAAAAGCTAATCAAAGTTGTGTGTATATGTTGAAGAGATATGTTCAAACCAGTTACACATTCTGTTTAAATGACCAGTTGATTAGTAATCAACCATGTAGTGATGATTTGGTAGGGAACTTATGCACATTTTTATTGGATCTAGAATAAGGTGGAAAATAATCAAGTTTAAGTTAGCGTTTCCTATTTTGTAACAATTTGAACTATCATAACAGAGACATCATTTGCATAAAAGAAATGATAAAAGGAATGATCACATTTTCCTAGTTATAATATTTTAAACAACTAAATAAAAATATATATATCATCCTATCATCACACTAATATTAAAACACTTATGAATAATTCCACAAAAACATTCACACACCTACAGGAATAACTAAACTCTTCCAGATCCAGACCTTACCTAGATTCCTACGGAGAAACCTCACAATGCCTGGAGCACACCCTTGCGGTACCTCTAAGCTTTGAGATGGCAGCCTCCTTGTAGAGTCTCCTCCAACAACCATTCTTATCTTCTTTCTTTAGAAAAATTCCCCAAATGAACTCACAGAAAGGTGATCAATAAAATACAGAGACAAAAAAATTTCCCAAATGACTTATGGAACCAATTTGCAAGAAATACCAGATTTCTTTCTTCCCAAATCTCTCATCCCCCAAATTTCCCAAAAATCATTTTATTTTATTCTCAAACTATATAATTGGATGAGTTTCTTTATGGGAAACAACTTCTCCAACTTCCATAGTTGGTTGGAAAAATCAAACCAACAGTCCCGTAAACATAAAATAAACTTTCTTAATATTTATTTAATTAAAATAACCTCCCAAGAAACCTATAACAAGAAGATTAAACATAAAGCTTTCAAGAAACATACATAGCACACTTGGAATCAAACTAGCCTAACTTCTAAGAGGTCTCGAGTTCAACTCCCTCCTAGATAGCTAGTTTTACCACAAAGAGTAGTTTCCTTTTATTATTATTACTTTTACTTTTTTATTTAATACATTAATTAAATATACTTTATTTAACTCACTTTATTTAAATATTATGAATAACATACTATTTACACAATCAATAAAAACATACAAATATTATTATTTATATAAGCATGGGTATATGCGTGTGTACCCACATATACACATACCTATATAACATACAAACAATTATAACATACTTATAGAATAATTATTATATATTTAAACAAGGTTAATTCTAACTCATAACATAAACTCAGACCAACTTCAAAACAAGACCACAACATGAACTACATTCTAATTTCCCAACTAGGATAACTTCCTAAATAGAATTCTAAGTCCATGGGTAACCTTGAGAGTAGCTTAGTTAAATCTCCACACAACAATAGTTTGAGGATTTTGAAGGCACACTCAGACCTATGTAGCTAGGTGGAGACGATGTCTGGTACCTGCATCCTACATCACCAACCAATATGCATATACATATGTATATGTATACTAATAAAAGTATCTTCATAGAATTAAGGTTAATCATCAATAGTTCAAATAGTAACTAAATAAACCACAAAGCAATAGAGAAAACTATAGAAAATTAATGATCAATTGAGCATCCTATGGCTCTCTAACTAAGATGTTAATGAATAAGCTCTCAACAAGCTCTCATTAATGACAGTCCTAGAATGAGAATGATAAAGATAAACAATGCTATTGCTAACCATTATCAAAGTAAATGCTAATTAAGCTCTCAAATTCCTTTCTAAACTCAAATTGCAAGAGGTTCAATCCAATTCTCAGATGTGTGGTTGATAATAATGAAGGATTTTGGCCTTCCTTTTATAGATTTTCCAATGGTAGGGGGTGTAGTTGTATTTGATCATGATTAAACCTTGGTTGAGTCCTTGGTTCCACCCTTTGAAGACAATGCAAAGTTTGTGTCCTCAAAGCTTGGGACAAGTAGACAAGATGGATGGTCAAGATTCTTTTTCACTTTGAGTGATTGAGATTGAATTTGGCTTGATCCATGTGAATGTCTTTCCTTAAATCTCATTGGTTGATTGAATTAATTCTCCTTTTGGGTTGTTGAGAGTAATTGATATTTATTAATTGATTTAATTGATTTATTTTAGCCATGTACCCCTTGAATGGGTTGAATTTAATTTAATCCAAGACTATACAATTAATTGATTTAATTGTATTTTGATTTGATTGCACTTGATTAAAATGCTCTCAATTTTGATTTATCTTGAATTAAGACTTGATTTTAATTTTGATTGGCTAAATATGCATTATGATTCAATTGCTTCAATTTTTTCCTTGATTTTATTTTATTTAACTTGATTTGCCTTGATTCAATCTTTGTCCATTTTTAGGTGATTACAAATGCCCCTCTTTGAGTTGACGTGCGAAGCATGTTAATTTAAAGAATACTATGATCTTGCTTGATGATAGGTTCTGATTCAATGATGGTCGATCCTTGATGTTTGTTTGATGTCTTTCGATGGTCAATCCTTTGATTTTTTATATGAGATTGATGCAGGTATAATCGATATGAAACTCTCTTGATTGAATCATTCTTAATATGATGGTTGATTTGATGATTGATATGAAACTCTCTTGATGTGAAAACCTGATTTGATGATTGTATTCGATATGATGCCCCTTTCATTTGATTACAAAAAAAAAATTATGATAAAAGCTTTCGCTTTGATTTGATGATCAGTCCCTTTATTTTCAATGATGTTACTGATGATGTTGATTTGATTATCCAATGGTATGCCCTCTCAGAAATAAAACATATTGTTGTTTTGGTTTGATAATCTCCAATGATTGATTGATATGTTTTCATTTCTGAAAAACCCCCATGATATGTCATACTTCACAATTTGCCCCGGTTAAATATGATAGGTTAATATAGGTTAAAGTCCAATTTTCACCTCAAAATTAGGTCAAATTAGCTTAAATAGGTTGAAAAACCTAGATTTACTATTCATTTTCACTTTTGTCTTTGGTGATTTGGCTCTGATCCTGTGGTGAATTTTGAGATGGTTGTCCCTATTCGAGAGCATTGATTTGAGAGGTGTCGGAGATATGCAAGGCCACCTGACTATGGACCTTTGATAAGTTATTTCAAACTCCCTTATTGCATTTATTAGAATTTATTGCAAATTTGAATTTCATCATTGCTTAGAATATATAAAGTCACGCTTAGCAATATTTCGTTGTCGCCTAAGACTGTTTACTATCACATCCCCATATTTTAGTCATGCTTACATGTATTTATTTGTCACCTAACAAACTTTCATTCTCGCCTGAGAACAAAACATTCACGTGTAGATGTAGGGTAAAAATGTCAGTTTCCAGTTATGTTACCGCGTAGGAAACCCTAGCAATTTGTTATCGCCTAGCATGATTCATTGTCCCCTATGTGTAATTTGTCACTTGAGATAGAAGTAATGTCTCTTAACAACCTTTTGATATCACTTAAGAGAAATGTCACCTAGTATGATTAAAATCATGCCTGTAGGCCTTTTTGCAAAATTTTCACTTGTACTTGATTTTTTTCGTGAAATTTTTTGATGATTTCCGATGCTCGATTCAAATCATTGGATTAGGTTTGTTGCGTTTGAACTAAACAATTGATTTAAAATATTTGTATATTAATACCAACAAATGTGATTTGTCAATCTGATGTGATGGGTTGATGGTTTGATATTTCACTCTCGAGATCTAGAGAGATAAAACAATGATTTTCCTTCCTCAAGATATAGAGTTAGGAGATAACTTGATCGATGTTAGCTATTCCTTGATATAATATGCTGATATAATTCTCTTATTTTTCCAAACAGGCTCACTTTCCTATATTATATCTCTGATCAATTGCTTCATGGGTCATCGATCTTGTAGTACCCCTCCATAGTTTGCTTTTCTATTTTCTTGCCAAACTCTTTTAGGCCACTTGTATGTGTGCTTCGTTATTTTAGTTTTATTATGATTTTTAGATGTTTGTAACTTCATGGTGAATCTTTAATAAATGGAAGTTTATGATGATTATATTGACTCAATTATATGTTGTTATTTATGATGATGTTATACTTGTCTCAAAATGTTATTTATAATGAAGATTATACTTACCCCATACTTGCATGTGTATGGTGTTCATGTATGCTTTTATATTTTTGCTTGATGTGCTTGATGTGGTTGAGGGACTGAGTCATAGTTACTTGCTTGCGAGATCCACACGATCGGCCGATCCCTACCATTGTCTGTTATATCTCTATATGTATGCACATGCTTGTCTCTTATGCAGGTTTGTAGGTACCAGGCATCGACTTCCCTGAATTGTCAGGATGAGCGTGCCCTATCACTAATCTCAATGGTAAAAGAGGGGAGATAATATTCAGTTCCAAATCCTAACCTAAGCCAATTATTGTCCTAAAGTAGGGGACAAGATTCTGTGTTTCCACCATTCCAAACTCATCATATTGGCAAGAGTTTACACCTATGTCCTAAGTTTGAATGTGGGTCCTTAGGTCTTTCTGATTCTTTGATTTGTGGCATTTGATGTGATTTCTATTTTTAGATCATTCTGTTTTTAGCTGTGGCATAGTATTTAAATGGTAATTAAATAAATGTATTTATTTAGATTAATTATTATTTACATTATTATAGTTGATGCATAAATTAATTGGGAATTAATTTTATGCTAATTTGAGTGTGGTTGAAATATTTAATTAATGTGAATTAATTAAATATCTTCACTTTTGATTTATTTAAATCATGAAATTTAACCTTTGTTTAATTAAAATATATTTTATTAAATTGAGGGTTATTTTTGGCATGTGTTAATTATGTTAACTAAATGTTCTTATTATTATTTAATTGAATGCATTTTGTTGCACATTCATAATTGAATAAAATTGAATTAATAATTCAAGTTGAAGTTTGGTTATGTGTTTTCAACTCAAGTCAAAGAGGAAAGGAGACTTTAGTTCAACTGAGACTGATAGTAAACTAAAGTTCATCTTCATGCAAAGCCCTCTTGGAGTTGACTTCTAATTCATGCATGAGAAAGGAGATTTCTTTAAGTATTAGGGGGTTTTGACCTTTATTCAAACACAGGTTTTGGAGGAGGAATTTTGGAGACAAATTTGAGATAGATTTGGGAAAGTTCTTCGAAAGGCTTGGATTATGGTTTCTTTGTTTTGGTCATCATCAATTCTTTTTAATTTTGATTTGAGGTAGGTTTTGCGTTTATTATTGTTAATCTTTCTTGAAATTCCTATAGGATATTGTAGAAAGTGTCTTCTTCGTGCTTGATGGTTTTGATTGTTTGAGAAGCAATGTTAAAATTAGTGGATGTTAGGAAGTTTGCATGCAATCCATTGTGTGATTTGAATCTATCTATCTATTATTAAAATCTCAAAGTTGGTGGTAATTGTTATAGATCAATTGAAAACTCGGTGGATTAGGGTTTTGATCTTGTTGTGAAATTATTGGAGATAATATTCATGTTTGGAATATTCATTTTTTGTGTGATATATATATATATACATATATATATATATATATACATATATATATATATATATATATATATATATATATATATATATATATATATATATATATATATAATATATATATATATATATATATTATATATATATATA